>CM060414.1:600000-1187500 GCA_030545235.1 Helianthus tuberosus
TTCGTACGGTTAGCGTTCTTTTCGTGCAGTTAGTGTAGGTTGAGTACCCACTACTCCTTTATTCATGGAATATGGTCGTTCCCTCACGTATAAGGCCGTGGGGTATGGGGTGGGGGTTTGGGCGTGGGTTGGGGTAAAACGCCCAAGGCACCACCCCGGGTGGGCTTGGGTTGGGGCATGGCCCCTTGGGGCTTGGGTTTCAAGCGGGGCGGGGGGCGGGGGAGCAAGGTGACATGGCGGTTTGTGAATGGCTAAAAGAAAAGAGCCGTTGGGCTAGCCGTTGGCCAACGGCTATATTAAAAAAAAAATTATTCCATTTTTTCACTATAAAACTCACATTTTACTTCCATTTTTTACCACATTCAACCCTAAAAGTGGTGAAACCGAAGCCGACATTTTGACAAATGCACTGGTCGCATTCAAATCAAATATGAACAGCGACTTCCGTTTCATGCATTGTTGGGAGATTTGTAAATTCCATCCAAAGTGGTCGACTATCCCCATTGGTAGCGAAACTAACTCGTCTTCCAAAAGGTCAAGGGCCTCGTCCCAAGCCCAATCTGATGCACGAGATCAAGAGTTTGAGGACCTTTTGGATGATTCGCCAAGCCCAAACCGGCCTGAGCATGGAAGAAATGCCTCAAGAAGGTGTGCTCAAAAACAAACGGCATCGGCTTCAGCTGGGAGTTCTGAGTCGCGTAGGGGAATATACAGCGACCAGTTGGATGACATTTCATGCAAGATGGATACATTCAACGTATTCCAACAACAAAGGGCCGAAATACGAAGGAGCAAAGAAGCTAGAGATTCTGCTAGAGATGCCCTGAAACAAAGACGTGATGATTTGAAGATTCTATCACAGTCAATTGATCACCTACAGGGTGACGAGTTAGAAATAGTCTTGGCGTTGAGAGAAGAGATAAAAAACAAATATAAAAATTAGGAATTTGTTTTTTTTTTTTGTAATTTTCTTTTCTTGTAATGATCTATTTAAAAATATTAAAAACTTTAAATTTGTGTTATTTGGTCTGCCCAGCGGGTCAGCCCAGCCGGTCAGCCCACAAGCCCACCAGACCCACGCCCCAAACCCCCGCCCCACCATACCGTGATCAATGTGGGTTTACCCAAGTCTGCCACCCCATTCCACGTGTCAACCAATGCCCAACCCACGCCCAAACCCCCGCCCCACCATACCCCATGGTCTAAACCCTAATCGATGAGGAGAACCTGCAATTCATCTTCCTCCGGTATCACAAACACATACCGACCCACTTTTCACCCTATAACCGTTAATTTCTTCATTTTCAAAACTCATTACCCCCTATCAATCCAGAAATTGATAAATACGCTTTGAAATCCCATGTGTCCACCATGTATCGGTGGTGAAATTGGATCGATTAAAGTGGTTACCTGGTACGGGTTTGATTACTTGAGCTTTTTCTGTTCGAATTTTGCTGTAATATGTTTATGTTCAGATATTTGTTTTTGATTATTTGTTGTAATTCCATCACCAATGACTAGGAATCCTATCCAAAATTATGTATTCAACACAATATCAACACTCATACCTTCAAAATGGTTCCAGATTTCTATCTTAATCTCCAAGAAGTTACCAGGTACAAATTTGATTAATTGATGTTCGTTTTGTTCACTTCATTCAATATTTATCATGTTTGTTCATAGGTACTGATTCAATCAAAATCTCAAATCATTATTTTATTGTTTTTATTGTGTTTGCAGTGAGTGTGTTGAGTGGAGGAGAGGAGAGGTTTTAGCTTACATGAAAAAGGTTGAACGGTTGAAAGTCGCCTAAAGTGTATTTTTGATGCATAAAACTTCTTAAATTGTTTAGACAACCGTAGCAATCAAACATGTTTCCAACCTTTGTGTGACTACTTTATTGAGTATTTCCCAGACTCGTCTGTGCCCTCTTGAAGCATTTGTTCTTACGTATATTTCATTTTGTCCCTTTTTGTAGAATTTATCTTATAGTCATGTAACCATAGTGATTATTGGTAATTAACTTTTTTTTATTTGGTGATAAGAGTTGAAGGAGTATCTAGCCACTGCATACTCAAGCATGAGGCGTGAAGAGGCAAAACAAACAGCCCACCCTCATAAATCACTGTCAGAACTCTTCTCAGTATTCTAATGACATCAGCTGTGAGTTTTTTTTTTTTACCTTTTTTCGCTAAAAGTATGTTGTATAGCACGTCTATTTTTTCCGGTGTTTAACGGTCCCGTCGCAACCACAAAAACAGAAAATAGGACACTTATCCGTCGTCTAATTTTTGGCTGAAGCATCATGACTCTTCATATGGTAGTTATTTATTTCAGGTGCATTTTCAAAGAGTCAGTCGCCCATTGAAATTTACAGTAGTAAAATTCATCCAGAAGGTCTCTTAAACAACAGAAATATTACAGTTAATGTCTAAGTTAGTTTGGCAGCAATTTTAGAACTTTCCCTGTATCAAATCTTTCACATTTCAGAATATATCAGTATGTAAAGTGTGTTTTTGTATGTAATGCAGAAAATACCCTCCAGCAACATTTAAAAGTTTGTACAAAAAGAAAACTCACTTGATGTACGATTCGATCACTAACTTATCGATCCCCGCGACATCAAACTCAAATGACTTTGGGAAGAAGAAGAAGATTGTACGTCTTTATCTTATTTCTTGCTTATTTTTCAGATATAAAGAAATGTCTTAGTGTATTCTTCTCGGAGAATGTTTGTTATTGTTTTCCCTTTTGTTGTTATTCCTATTTTGACCTAGATGTGTGCATCTTTGTGGGGTTTGGTTAAGTTATGAATAGGACGTAACTGGGGTTAGGTGATTTTGGACAATTGAGAAGGAGATGATGTTGATTGTTACGGTGGTGAATGTTGGGACGTGATTATTGCGTGAATGCTTGAGATTGTTGTGGCGAATAGACGATGAATTCAGATGTTAGTAGGACCGGAGGGCAAGTTGAAAGGGATATTAAGCAGGTAACTTGATTTTAATGTACTTTGAGGTTTGGATATTATTGTAGGTTATGATATTATTGTGTTTTATCAGTTTATGTGATGTTATGGACTATTAGTTGGTTACCTGGTACCAACCAAACTTCCACCAGTTAACCCTTCAGCAAAACCAGTTAATTGATTTTCGGGTAGTTTTTATATTAAAGTTGGTCATTTTTTTATTGTTTGAAAAAGTTGCTCTTTGTAGTTTAAGAGACTTTTGCTTTCTCCAGAAGAAGAATTTTGAGGAGGGGGATTCTCATTGGCAAGCTTAACAAGGTAAGAATGGATTCAACTTTGTTTTATAAGGGAGTTGTTCATTGTTGAGTTCATGTATGAATTTTGTATTTTTTTTGGGAATCTCATTGGCAAGCAATAAGCACATCTGACTCAGAAGTAGTTGGTCATATATCCTTTTTAAACTTGACAATAAAATCTCTAAAATAATCAATGTATCAACTTGCTGGAACTAACATATTCAGAAGGAACATCTTATTAGACAATTTCTTGAAAGTTTTATCGGAACATCTTATAATCGGTAGTGAAAGGATCAGCTGATGCATATTGAGGATTCAATGGCGGTAACTAATTTCTTTTGACATAGTTTTGTTCTTTTCTTTAATTTTTTAATGAAGATCGTGTTTAATTTTGATATTTTTAGTGTATGTTGTGCAGGACCGAGATTTAAGCCCAATTTCTGATAAACTATGGAAGAACTTTTGTATACTATACTTTGGGTCCAAATGTACTAATGTTGTAGTTGAAAAGATGAAAGAAAAGAAAGTTCGTTTAAATGGAGACCATGGAAGATTTAAGACTCGGTTAAAAATTGGGGATGATTGCAGATGAAGTTCATAATTTAATAACATGCCATTTATGTTTAATAATAATGAACTGGGACTTGTAGAATTGAATTTTTAATTACTAAGTTGCCCCTCCATAAGCATTTTAGAATACATGGTGAAATTGGTAATGTTGGATTACAGAGGATCAAGTTGGTAAATTTGGTTCGGAATCAGTTACTAACTTAAAATGCTTTGAATTGGTTAATGTAGATTAAGTTGTGTAAGACGCTGGGGAAAGTTGGTTAATCCTATGAGAACCACTTGAGTGTGGATGAATGTTGTTTATTTGTGTTTTTATGTTTATTATTTCATTTTTATCCAAGTAAAATGTTTTTTTTATCAATATGATTAGATGGAGTGTTGACATTATGATGCTAAAGTTCCCGTCCACCGGACGGGTAAAGTACTAGTTGTACTTTGTTCTTCGTTTATGTAATAGAAACTAACACATTTTCGGTTACATTCAAAGTTTGATAAAAAGGTATACGTTTTGGGTGTTAGTTTGAATGTAACCTTGAATTTATTATATATTTTCGTCCTTATTTCTTGAATGTGTAATAGAAATTAGTATCTTTTCTTTCCAGATTACATTCAAAGTTTGATAAAAATTAGTGTATTTTCTTTCTATACTAATAAATTCAAGAAACAAGGACAAAAATATATAATATACAACGAAAGTAATCTAATGAGAGTGATAGGGTTGCATGCTTACTTTGATGAACAAATGTCATAAACACATAACAAAAATTTAGTAATATAATGTGAACAACATACACGATGTGATAAAACATATTATCATATTTACATATTAGAAAAATAAAAAGATGTTATTTCGGGTACATAATCAGGTAACGGGCACATTACTAAATCTCATACTCGTCTTAAACCCTTAGGAAAAAAAAAGAGTAAACTGCAATTTGAGTCCCTATGATTATGCCCAAAATGTTGCATGGATCCCTAATTCTTGAAAATTACTCGTTAAGTCCTTTAATTCCCTATGCTGATACAACATGCGTCCCTGACTCAAATGTCTATCAACCTATCGTTATTAAAGAATGGTACCTTTGTCATTTTGCCTTGAATGATTGGGGTATTGATGTGTCATCAATTATACATATTTTATATGCATATTTACCCTAATTTTTATTTACTTTTGATGTTTTATCATGAGGAAACACTACCTAAATTGTTTAGTTTCTATAATTGCATGTTTTTTTGCTTCCAAAACAAAATGATGTAAAAGAAACCATAAAAAACGGAAGAAAAACAACAATCTGCAGGCTAGGCATGGTCATGCACAATGTTGGCATGCCCATTTAGCCTCAAGCTAGCCTTGAAAAAAGCAAAGAAAAAGACAATAGATGAAGAGGCACGACTGTGTTTGACTATGTCACAAAAGAGACAAAGCAAAAAAGACAAAAAGAGACACAAGTACGACAGCCAGACACAACTGAAGATCCTGTCTAAACACTTGTCCCTATGCACGGTCGTGCATAGTCCAAGCATGGGGGTTGTCACACCCCAACCGATAGCAGAATCATCGGAGTGAGACGAAGATAGATTGCTCATTACACATAACACTAGAATTTGCGACAATTATTTAAATAACAAATTTCATTTTATTACTACAAGGATTCGATACAACATGGAAAGGAAAATACAATTACAACAATTTGTAATGAAAGAATCATATAAGTATACAAAATTGAAAATGAGTATCTAGGCATCCTACTATGTTCCATGCATCATCAACATTATCGTTAAACCTGTAACATGTTTAAAATAAAGTGTTAATGCGAAAGCATTGGCGAGTATACAAGGTTTGTATAAATATAGCATAAGTATAAAAACATTTTCTCAAATCCACATGCCAATTTGTAAACAAGGTAACTAGCATGCATCGCAATATGTTAAACCCAAGTGTCCACTAGTATTTAGCATCTCTCGCCACAAAAGTGACGAGACCGTTTAGAATGAATAAAGACTTAACAAGACCCCGACGGGCGGCGTGCTACTCCTATAGCGCTATATATGTTAAGTTGGGGCTTAGCAAAGTTAATGACATAAAGCATGTATAATCTTGATTCTTGCACGAACTTAAGTACACAAGTAGCATGTATATAGGATTGAGAATATAAAGCTTGTTTAAGTGTGTGATAGTTGTGATAGTGGAGTTTGTATATTAACATGTTACAACCCAAAGTGTTTTAAAAGTAAAACGGGTCAAGTGTACTCACAAAATTGCTAAGTCTTCCGATTATCCAAGTGTTGATGAGTGTATGAAATTAGGAGGTTGAATGTATTCGGATTGGAGTTCAAGGAATATTTAGAGTCGGAATTTAAGTAAGTAAAATACACCAAAAGTATGTATACGAGAAAAATAATCATCTAGCACTTAATACTCGTTTTTGACACTATGAAACCCATAGGAGTTAGAATGATTTCATGAGTTTGATACCCATTAGAATTGTAACGAGGAACTAAGCACTTAGGTGATGTAACTTAGTAACTTGACAAATAACCATTTGGTTATCATCAAGGGTTCGGTTTCTTATATAGATTGTATGTATTTTATATATTTCATATAGTATATTATAGGTTTAGTCCAACAATATTACAAGTATTATCATAGAAGTCATGCATAGAAGTAGGAGGATAAATCTTCCATTTTAAGACCTTTTTTGTATATTCACCGATGCACAAGTTTTCATAAGACAACAAGGATGGTCATGAAGGAACAATAAATAAATGAAATATACATACTAACTAAGAGAAATCATTAAATGAAGTGTGGATTGTAAGTAGGATGGCCCAAGCTATCCAAATAATCACACATGCACAAGTTCAAGTCCTGTTCATCACTTGTGGGTTAAAACCCTTTTAAAAACAGAAAGTTTAGAGGATTAGATCCTCTGAATTTATATGTTATAACATTGTTTTTAAGCACACTTAATCATAGTCTTGATTAGTGGTATAAGGACATAGGAATGTATTAAGAAAACATAAGTTTAAAGAATGTTTAACCAAGTCTTCTTCCAAAACAGAAAGTTGGGCCTTAAAAATAGGATGTTTCACCTTGGATTTCCATGGAAAACCTTGTGAAAACAATCCTAGAGGTGTTCCACACTTTGTAGAGGAAGAAGAGGTGAAAAAGGATGAAAGAAAGTGAAGAAAAGTGCTCATTTAGCACTTAGAATAAACTGCCAAGAACTTGTATTTCCATCTGAAATTAGAGTGTTTTGAGAGTGTAAATGAGTTGGAAAAAATGAAAATGAGTGTTGGGAGGTTTGGTTTTATAGTTGAGTTTAGGGTTTGGGGTCTTAAATGCAAGAAACACAACATAAAACACCAAAATTTGCCCAATAGATGGAGCTGATTAAGGATTATGCGGATCGCACTCTCTCGCGGGGCGCAAGAGGAAAGGTGGAGGGGGTCGCGGCCCGCGAGCCACTCTGGATGGTGTAATTGTTTGTTATTTTGACACTTTTGGCCCCTAAAGTTTCATATATCAGCGTTTTAAGATGTTTTAAGTAAAAAGGCAAAGTGTAGGGGTATATAATGTAATTAAAGCATAAAGTAAGTATAAAATGAGTATGAATAAGTATGTTTGTCGAGAATAAGTATCGTTTACGCATGAATTGAGCATGTATGTCAAGTATTTGTAAGTTAACGCATTTTGCAAGAATTACGAATAAGTTATCATATGTATAATGAATCCAAACGTATGAACATGTATGAAATATGTAGAACATGAATTTAAAGAAATACAAATTTTATTTATGATCCAAGTCTCGGATTTTACAACGATACAACGAAAAGACGAAATACAAGAATACAAGATTTCCAAAAATAGAATTACGAATAAGCTTTCTAATTAAGGAAAGTACGAAACGAGGGGCGTTGTAGGCGTGCTTGTACCTGAGTCTAACACCAAAGTACCAGGTTCTGAAGATTCTCCCGACAAAAAGGACACTGTGCACGTACAGATGCACGGTCGTGCACCCTCGCCGCCCACAGCCTATAAATGGGATCACTTGTCTCTCATTTCAAGTGTTAGTTAAATTAGGGTTTTGTCGTTTGTAATTTGTATATCACCATTGTTTGTTATTTTAGACCGCTAGTTGATCGTTTTAACTTGAATTAGCACTAATGTGTTCGTTGCTCGGTTCCATCCACCGTCCTCGACATCTAAACAAGTTATGTGTATTTATGCAACCTCCACCGTCATTGTCATCATCATCGTCATCACAACTCTATGTTTCGGTTGTTAATTATCATCCAAGCCCTATATTATTCTTCGACCTCCGCATTTCGGTGGCAATCGCCACACCATGTTTCTACCTTTGTTCCCCTCTCTGCCTAAGTCCTCCTCGACCTTTTACAACGCTACATAGCATCACCTTCAGAACTCCGATGTTCCTCGTCTTTGTTAATAATAGTGGTTTCTTTAGACCCCCCTTTTCCAAATTGAATGCTTTCCTATCGTGGATTTAAGTAAAGTAAAATGAAATTTCAGCAAAACTAGCCTTTATAATTGATAATTATTTGTGGTGGATATCTTTCGTTAGATGGGTTTCGGGGATAGATGGTGTAGTTGGCTTTGGGGAGTTCTATCTTCGGCTCGTGCGACAGTTTTAGTCAATGGTGCGCCTACTTTTGAATTCAAGTGTGGAAAAGGTATGAGGCAGGGGGATCCCATCTCTCCTTTCCTCTTTGTTGCTGCCATGGAAGCGTTATCTTGCTTGATCGAGAAGGCAAAGGAAGTGGGTGTTTTTTCAGGTATTCAGTTGCCTAATGGTGGTCTGTTGTTATCCCACCTTTTCTTTGCGGACGATGCTTTAATTATCGGGGAATGGAATGAAAGTAATGCGTTGAACATTATTAGAATCTTAAGATGCTTTCACGTTTGCTCAGGTTT
Organism: Helianthus tuberosus; assembly: GCA_030545235.1. Taxonomy (NCBI): domain Eukaryota; kingdom Viridiplantae; phylum Streptophyta; class Magnoliopsida; order Asterales; family Asteraceae; genus Helianthus; species Helianthus tuberosus. The sequence goes on from CM060414.1 coordinate 608,771, forward strand.
GAGAATAAATTTAGGAAAATCCAATATGTTTGGTATTGGGGTTGATACCGTGGATGTTAATGCTTTGGCGGATATAGTGGGATGCAAACCGGATTCTCTCCCGTTCAAGTATCTCGGGCTGAAGGTGGGGGCAAATATGAACCGTGTAAATAAGTGGAGGCCTGTGTACGACATATTTGAAGCTAGGCTTGCTCTTTGGAAATCATCTTTATTATCGTTTGGGGGTAGAATTACCCTCATCCGCTCGGTCCTCGAGAGTTTGCCGAATTATTATTTTTCCTTATATAGGGCTCCTCAGAAGGTGATTAGAGACTTGGAATGTTTTATCAAAAGGTTTCCTTGGGGAGGGTCGAGTGATGTAAGGAAGACCCACTGGGTGGCTTGGGACATCGTTACCCTTCCTAAAAAATTTGGGGGATTGGGCATTAGCAAACTCCGAAACACTAATAGAGCTCAGTTATGCAAATGGGGTTGGAGGTTTAAGATGGAGAATGACAATCTTTGGGTCAAAGTGGTGGATGTAATTCATTCCGGTGCTTCATCATGGTCGGTCATCCCGTTTAAAAAGTCATTAGGAGGGGCTTGGAATAGTATTGCTTCGTCGGTTCTTAAACCTTTGCTTGGTAGTTCTAGCTTTGGTGACTGTATTAAGGGCTCGGTGGGAAGGGGAGATAGAATCTTTTTTTGGTTGGATCCATGGTTATTGGAGATCCCACTGAAAGAAAAATTCCCTAATTTATTTGCTCTTGAAGTCGTGAAAGATTGCTCGGTTCGGGACAGGATTTTTGGCGTCTGGCTTTGGAAACATGACCCGATGTTGGCCGACGAAATAAGAGAGCTGAATGACCTTGAATCTGCTGTTGCTTCGGTTCAGCTGAACGACTGCAGCGATGTTTGGAAGTGGTTACCGGACCCGGCTGGGTCTTTCTCGGTCAGCTCAGTAAAGAGAATTCTGGAAGAAGTCAACTTCGATAGTAGCAGGTACGTGTTAGAATGGAATAAATGGGTCCCGATTAAGTGTAACGTTTTTGTGTGGAAAGCGGCTCTAAACAAAATTCCAACCGCTGATGCTTTACGTCGAAGGAATATAGGGGCTGGCGAGGATTTATGTCCGGTATGTAAGTCGGAATTGGAAACTGTGGAGCATATCTTCACGTCGTGCATTTTGGCTGTAATTTTGTGGCAGAAGATAAGTCGATGGTGCAGAATCCCTCCTATCTTTGCGTTTTCGTTTAAAGATTTGTTGGAGATTCATAATGGGAGCTCTATTAAGGCTAAAGACAAAGACATCATTCAAGGCATTATCTTCGTTTCCTGTTGGTGCTTATGGCTGACACGGGATAAGGCGGTCTTTTTGGGTATCGAAGTCAAGGTGGAAGACGTGTTCAGTGAAGTTAGATCGGCAGGTTTTTTGTGGTTCAAACATAGGTCGAAGAATAGGTCCATTTCTTGGTCGGATTGGTGTAAATTTGTTCATATGTAGTTTTTTGTAGTTTGTTCCCCCCGGTTTTCGGGTGTGGGTGCGTGTTTTTATGAAGTTTTCCTTTCAAAAAAAAAAAAAGAGTAAATTACAAAGTTCGTCCTTTATGTATGTCATTTATTACAAAGTATGTCCTTTATCTTTAATAAGCTCAGAAAACATACTTAATGTTTGAAAAACCATTCAGGTTATGTCCTTTACCCTAAACCTAGTTTGTTTTCCCAGTTAAGTCAGGTCACGTGAGAAGCACATGAGGGCATTAATGTCATTCTCCCTACCAATTAATGTGCCCTGTTATAAAAACCCTAAACCCCACCATCATCTTCTCCATCTTTCAATCAGCTGATCACTGCCACCGCCACCACCAGCCCCCACCTGCCATCAACGTTAACTACCAACACTGGCAAACAACCTTCACCTCTCACCACAACCACCACTACGTCGTTCCTACCTTGATTAAGTGGATGTGATGGTGGTGGTGGGTTTTAAGTGGGTAGTCGGCTCAGATCTGAGACGTTGGTTTGGGGTTTCAGCGGATTTTCAAAACCGAAAACGAAGAAGAAACAGATCTGTGTTCATTTGAAAGGATTTGTCTATTCCGTTTCACATTCAGAGTGTTGGTGTTCAAACCCACACTCGTACAGTTGCAACCGTCGCCATCCATCAGTACCACCACCCCTTGTCGGCCCTGTCTCTATCGGATCTGTCATGGGTGGTCCGATCCATCGTCTTTCGGTGGTTCTATTTTGGGATCTGCAAGGATTAGGCTTCTCCATGATACTATATCACACGCACTTCATTCTTGGTAAGAATCATAAAGTCTCTGAATATGGGTGTCAAAATTGGTGTGGATATCTGAATAATTTCTGACTTTTTTTTTCAGCAGAGAAATGTGGTGAATCAATCTGATTAGGGTTAGGTATGTGCAGCTGATTGAAATATGGAGAAGATGATGGTGGGGTTTAGGGTTTTTATAACAGGGCACATTAATTGGTAGGGAGAATGACATTAATGCCCTCATGTGCTTCTCACGTGACCTGACTTAACTGGGAAAACAAACTAGGTTTAGGGTAAAGGACATAACCTGAATGGTTTTTCAAACATTAAGTATGTTTTCTGAGCTTATTAAAGATAAAGGACATACTTTGTAATAAATGACATACATAAAGGACGAACTTTGTAATTTACTAAAAAAAAAGATAATTATTTTGTTTTTATTAATAAAAGATGGTTGTTCATTCTAGAAAAATGTAGGTAAAAACAAGCAAAAGTGTGAGTGTAATTTCTAAAAGGGTTAACTTTGTACAATAGTAACCAAGTTTCAAGAGTGTTCTAATTAGGTCACTCATAAGTTTTTTTGTTCCAATTAGGTCATTCAAGTTTCATTTGATGTTTCAATCCTAGATATTTTACCTAAAAAGAAGGTCATCCATCCTACATGACATATATTTAGGTTTTTTTATTTAAAAAAATTGTTGACATGGCACATAAATGCCAAATGGATTAGAAAAAAAAAATGCGAAATAGGTTTAAAATTTTTTTAAAAAATTGTAGAAAAGTTAAAAAAAATGTGAACAAAAATTAAAAAAATGTGATTTGTTTTCAAAATCTCTAAAAAGTTATAAAAAAGATAAGCAACTAACGATAAAATTTCAACTTTAGCCATCCTCCCATTACAAATAGAATGCCAAAACGGGTCTTAATACACCAAATACGTCCAAACGAGTCAAAATAAACCAAAATTTTAAAATATTGTAGAAAAGTTAAAAACAATGCGAAAAAATTAAAAAATGTGATTTGTTTGATTTGATTTGATTTACGATTTGTAATAATTGATCCTTGATTTTGTTTTGATTTATTATATTTCTTTTATTTGATTCCATGTCGTCATGTTTAAAAAAAAAAAGTAAAATAAATGCTAGGACTATTACCTGCTATTCAGGTAAAATATCTAGCATTAGAACACCAAAATAAAGTAGAATGACCTAATTGTAACAAAAAAATTTATTAGTAACCTAATTGGGACACTTCTAAAACTTCATTACTATTCTGTGGCATATTCCCTTTCTAAAAAACTAAAATTTCAGTAAAATGAGAAGCATCCTTGTATTGTATTGTATGTATGTATGCAATCAAATCAATTACACAATAGACAGCCGAAACATATTTCATTCAAGTCACATCAACATTCAATCCTCCCTCACACACTGCAAGCACTGAGGAGGAGATCCAGATTCATCTATTTCGATTGGATTGGATTGGATTGGATTGATTTGGGTAGGTAGGGTACTTACTCCTCCTTATCAAACAACAATTATAGATCTGAATTTTCTGTTTGCTCATCATTTCAATTCATGTATCTCATTTGATTGCGGATCTGATTACCTATTCTTCTTCTTCTTCTTCCAATTCCATTCATTATTTACTTTACCTAGTCTCTTACTCAATTTTCTATTGAAGTTGCTTGCTGTTAAACTATGCACTTACTTGCTTGCTTAAGGATTTTTAGGTATTAGCCATATGTTTCCATTAGCCGCATTTCTTGCTTTGCTTTGCTTTGCTTTGCTTGCTCACTAGAGATTTATTTATTTTACTATCATTCATTCTTTATTAATAATAATTATCCTTCCTGCTAGGAATTTTTAATTTCACAGACACTACTTCATTCATATTTCCCCTTTAAATTTATTATTATTATTATTATTATTATTATTATTATTATTATTATTATTATTATTATTATTATTATTATATACTTGATAGATTATAGGTATGTTTATGCCATGTGTGCGATGATTACAGTCATCCCTTATTGTTACCAAAGACATTTATGGACAGCACCCCACCCAATGTTAATTGTAGCCTCTCCTCCTTCCTTCTAGCTGCTGCATCAATTCTTTTCTTTCTTGATACCTCTTCTTAACTTAGTAAACTAATATGAATGAATGCTAACCTTTCTTCAAAATCTGATATATTTTTTCAGAAAAATATCTGTGACAAAACAAACAACAAATTGGATGTGGGATCAACGATACTGAAAATGCCTCCATCAAGTAAGGCTGATAAAAAGGCCGCAGTAGATGCTGCAGCATGGATGTTCAACATACTCACTTCAGTCGGGATCATCATAGTCAACAAAGCGTTAATGGCCACACATGGTTTCACTTTTGGTAACTTCTTCTGCCAACATATTTTCTTCAAATTTACATAAATTCATCCGGTTACTAGACTACTAGATATTCATATGCAGCAACAACGTTGACTGGATTGCATTTCGTTACTACCACCTTGATGACCCTTGTTCTTAGGTGGCTGGGCTACATCCAACCATCCCATCTACCCACTTCAGAACTTATGAAATTTGTCCTCTTTGCTAACTTCTCTATTGTCGGGATGAACGTCAGTCTTATGTGGAACTCAGTGGGATTCTACCAGGTACGTAATAATAATATTCATTTCGGTCTCCCTCCCATTCTGATTTTGAAATAATATCTATGCTGCTGAGTTATATTTTGTTAATTTGTCAGATCGCAAAGTTGAGTATGATCCCTGTATCATGCTTATTTGAAGTTGTGTTTGATAAGATTCGATATTCAAGAGACACAAAACTCAGTATTTTGGTGGTTCTTCTGGGTGTTGCTGTCTGCACTGTTACTGATGTGAGTGTTAACGCCAAAGGTTTTGTTGCTGCTTTCATTGCAGTATGGACCACCTCTCTTCAGCAATACGTAATTTTTCCATCCCTCAACTTTAATTAGTAATAATGGAGCGTTCAATCGTTACATGGATTCTTGCAAAAGAAACACCTTTTCTTAATTTTGAATGAACTGCCTTGTTCCGAATCTGACTTTTTATGTGCAATACAGTACGTTCATTACCTTCAAAGGAAATACTCGTTAAGCTCCTTCAATCTGCTGGGACATACCGCACCTATCCAGGCTGGATCTTTGCTAGTATTGGGCCCGTTTTTGGATTACTGGTTGACTGACAAGAGAGTGGACGCTTTTAAATATGATCTACCATCTACGGTGAGTGTACTTCACTTCATATACAGTTATTTCATTAACTTCAATTACAATCTGTGTGCATGATGGTACAAAGTAGTGGTTTTTTGTTGTTGGGTGACTGAGTGTTTTAGCGGCACAGGTGTTCATACTCCTATCGTGCACAATTGCAGTAGGCACGAATCTGAGCCAGTTCATCTGCATTGGGCGATTCACAGCGGTCTCGTTCCAAGTACTTGGGCATATGAAAACCATACTGGTTTTGATTCTGGGGTTCATATTTTTTGGGAGAGAAGGGTTGAACCTTCATGTGGTGATTGGGATGATCATAGCCATAGTGGGCATGATTTGGTACGGGAATGCGTCTTCGAAACCTGGTGGCAAAGAACGCCACGCTCATTTGCTTCCCAAAAACAATCACCAAACTTCAATCGCAGGTGAGAAGGTCTAAAGCATAGTTAGTTGATACCCAAAATTTCTTTTGATTAAATTACCATTATATGTGTTATTTTTATCACTTTCTGATATGAGGATCTTGGTGAAGCAAATGTTTCTTTGTTTAACCTATGATGATTCTAAATTGTAGTGTGGAAAAATTCAAATCTCATTATTATTATTTTTGGTTCATTTTCGTTTTCATAATAATCAATATTGTTCGTTTTGCTGATTCAGATATCAACACGTGTTGTATAGTTCCTGCTTCCAAGTACTTGTAACATTCTAGAGTAAATAATAAAAAGAGTTAATTACTGTTTTCGTCCCTGTGGTTTGTCAAAAATCACTGTTTCAGTCCATTAGTTTAAAAATTGTGATTTCAGTCACTGTGGTTTTACTTTCGTAACCATTTCAGTCCACCTTCGTTAACACCATCCATTTATTCTGTTAAGTACATGTGAATTGACCATAATGCCCTTATTAATAAAAAACAAAAAGATATCTAAATGAGTTAATTACTGTTTTCATCCCTGTGGTTTGTCAAAAATCACTATTTCAGTCAATTAGTTTAAAAATTGTGATTTCAGTCCCTGTGGTTTCACTTTCGTAACCATTTCAGTCCAGTCTCCAGCATCACAACCCATCCTCTTAATGTCCGGCGACCCATTACCCCACCCCAATTAATATCTTCCTAGCAACATCAATTAACATAATAACTTTGAAAAATAATGCTTACCTGGACATTTTCTCATTCTAAAATCCAAAATTAAAATTTTGGAACCATATATGTAAAAATAGTTTCAGATTTCTATTTTTACTTTTACTGAAGCCATGGTGGCTCGAACCCTACAATCCAATTTAAGTCCATATGTCATACAATAATAAAATCATATAAGTCCATATTTAATTAACACAAGGGTAATTTAGGTATTTCATTAAAAACTTAACGGTAAAATAGACGATGTTAGGAGATTGGACTGAAATGGTTACGAAAGTGAAACCACATGGACTGAAATAGTGATTTTTGACAAACCACAGGGATGAAAACAGTAATCAACTCATTTAGATATCTTTTTGTTTTTTATTAATGAGGGCATTATAGTCAATTCACGTGTACTTAACAGAATAAATGGATGGGGTTAACGGAGGTGGACTGAAATGGTTACGAAAGTGAAACCACTGGGACTTAAATCGCAATTTTTAAACTAATGGACTGAAATAGTGATTTTTGACAAACCACAGGGACGAAAACAGTAATTAACTCTAATAAAAAAAAACACCAATATATTTAATTTGGAACATGACATGAAACTGAAAACACAAGGAGAGAATAGGCTCATAGAGATATGTTGTATCCAAACAGAAGTTTAAGTATCCAAAGATCAATTTGTGATACAATCTGAAATACAAAGGCAAAGGCATATCTCTCTATGCATAAGTAAAAGATAAAAAGTCTATGAATATAATCATCGAGCGGGCACCATGTATACTGTACAACCCTATCGCCATTGATTAGATTAGATGGATATTGGACACCCCAACTCCTTTGCAGCAATATCCAGATAATCAATTGGCATTCCAGTTGCAACTCGACTGCGCGCTTCCCAGGTTAGACATTTCCCTAGGTCTGCTTCCCAGTCGATGGCATTCGCTTCTTCACCTATTGCCCCCACATGCAATATGGCTCGAAGAACAGATATGCTGAGTGTTCGCACGTGAGCACTTGGGTGAGAAAGGCATCGTACTGTAGCTGGCAGGCGACACTATCACAAACACAATTAATTAGCCAATGCGTTTATTTTATAATTTTCTAAAGTTAGTTTATTTTTTACCTTGAGTAGATTAGAGAGACCATCTGCAACTGCCAACCCTGATTCTCCCCACTCAAGAACAGGCTGAACTGCTCTAGCTGTTGCTTCCAGAAGCTGAAATCGAGCATGAAATAAACAATACATCACCAAATATTGACATAAAACAGAGTCGCAAACATGTTGATACATTATGTGAACTATATGTTATGGTTTAACACGAATGATGATAAGAACAAAAACCTCAAGTTGTGGTAAGGTGCAAGCTTCTCCATCAACAAGCATGCCATCAGTGGCACGCAGTAGCAGGTCTAATGCAGTGGCTAAAATCATTAGCGACTCGGGGGTGTCGTGTTTTCTCATTAACTCCACAATTAACTTCACGATTCTTTGATTTATTCTCCACATTTTTTGACCAAGATCATCGTCTTTAGCAATCCATGGCTGTAATTCCCTCTCGGCCTGACATGCAGATACATAAAACCAGGAAAGTGACTAAACAATAATAAATTAAATATAACTGACGGCTAAATACTTGTCAAACGATAATGCTAATCAATAAATGTTTAGAAACAATCCAGAGATGAACAAAATCTGGACCTGAAGAACGATAGCAGTTGCAGCTATTGTCGGTGATGCTGACACCACATTGCAGAGTGCATCAACCACCTGTGTCGAGAAACAACGATAAATTAAAAGTGTCACATAAATGCACCAACACTGAGATACAAGTATCAGAAATGGTTTTTAGTATAAGATGGACATTGTTAAAAATAGAAAGATTACCTGTCTCCATCCTTGCTGAGCAGAGGTGCTTTCTGCAGTAAGTTGCATTTCAGGTGATGCGATCATCTTATGCCAGAGCAACGACACAACGGAGAAACACAACTCTTGTTTCTCCGTCAGTACGGATCTTAAAAGAACGCGTGCACTGCCATTAAATCCAATATGTCGGTCCATCGTAAGAAAATTAGCCAACTCTGAAGCATTAAACGGAAAACTCATTATCCCTTTCTCAGAGCTGCTGTCCATGTCATCACATAACTTAGAAACTTTATCATCTGTTGCCATAGTTTTTACAGTGACTTGATGTGCAGTTGATGACTCCCCTGTTTCTGTTTCACAGCTATTTTGTTTTTTACCGTTTAAGCATACAACAGGGTGATGATTTGAGATGGGTGCATCCAACGGCTCTGCTTTGTTGACAATCGATGCCACTGCTTTACCATGAATATCAATCAAATTATAAAGTGAAGATGCTGTAGAGTGAATTTGTTTATCCCATTTGCACCTCATCAAAACCGATAGTGCACGCATGCAAGCCTTTGACCGTCTAAAAAGCTCGGAAATATGAGCCGCGACCATAGCTGCAGCGACTATTTCATTTGAACTATAACTCCAAGACGTGCCAACAGATGACGGTTTTAGAGAAAAAAGCGCTTCCAAAATTGATAATATCCTGCGAGTGTGACTAACTGCCGAATCGATACTGTTGTGGAAACCATTTGCAGATTTAACCAGCTTTACGTTTTTTGAAACGTCCTCGGCATTTAATTGATTACTACTACCTGCTCTTGAAATCAAAGGAAAAAGCTGAAGCTCACAAGCAAGAGCACAAACAGCAGCCAGAACGTAAGAATCAAAAGCCGCAACAGGTCCTTGTTTATTTACTGTTTTACCCCCTTCGCCTTTTGGTTTCTTTCCCACATGAAGCTGGGCTTCATGGCTAACACACACAGTCAAAATAACAAAAAGTAGTCTAGACGAAAGCTCGATGGTGGCACATGATTCTAAAAACAGCGAGTGAACCATGGTTCGAAGCTCGGCTACCGCCAAATTTTTGGAAGCAGACCCGAAAACGTATCGTGTTTTTGTGGTGTGTTCGAATGAAGATTCTGCTGGAAATGTTCTTTGAAGGATTGTTTCAACGGTAGCAACAAATATCTTCATAAGACATGCTTCAGATGGACTGCCACGTGGCAGATATTCAAGAACTTTAAGGAGGGGTATGTATAGGTTCCATGATAATACAGGTGGTTGTAAAGGGGTCGCAACGATGATTTCGGGAAGATCAATTACAGATGAACTCAATGGAATTAAGCCGTACGCAGCTTCCCATATTGTGCATATCCTCCATTCAACCTCAGGCCCGTGTGCACATAGCATTGATGCTATCCCTTGCGCTGTAGCTTCAATCGTTGCTTCAGCTGTTGGCATTTGTCTCTGCGTATATATAATTTGAGTTTCTGGTTTTATGTAGCTAACGTTTCATATAATTACAACAGTGGAGATAAACTGATAAACGCATACCTGTTTTTTATGGGTTGAAATGTAATCACCAGTAGGTTCAACTGGCCTAAGCGGAGGAAAAAGCAAAGCAGGTTGGGAAAGTATCCGGAAAAGTAAAGCAGCTGCGGAGTCTGCTGCAATGCCAGCTCGCATGGACATTGCGGTTCCAATTGCACGCAAGAAGTGCAAATGCATCCAGTTTCTAGGCAGCTAAAAAGTAAAAAAATAATTAAAAAGATAGTTAAGACCTTATGTGGTTTAAAAAAACACCTTTGATAACATCCACAGAGATTTATACGTGTGTGTGTGTAACAACTGAAACTATAATTAGACATCATATTTTCATATTCAACGATGTATAATTGTATATTACTCACAGTCATAGCATTCAGAAAAAAAAAATAATAAGACCATTTTCATAAAAGCTATTAACTAAACCTGATTAAACAAAAATCAAAGCTATAACAGTTTATATCAATAGATACGTCACAACTCACAAATGACTCACTGGACCTGGTTACTAGCTTGAAGCCCTGAAATCTTCAGGCATTGCGTTTTATTGATTTTATATATATTAAGCAAAGTTTAGCTAAATTTATCAGGGGAGTTGTGTGCTTATGTTGAAATATCAATCATCACTAAAATCAAGTACAGAAACAGCAGACGGTCCGTCAGTAAACTTCAACCACCATGAAGCTTTGTGTTAACTTTTTTGGCTGAATAAATATTTGTTTTAGTTGGGCCCAATGAGAAGCAGGAAGAGATTCCTACCTGCGACCTTTGGATTTACAAAGCCCGGCAGTCTAGTCCTTCCAACGAGTAAGTCTGCATGAAAGAACTGAAACCAAGATTTCAGTTTGTACAACCAGAGGCGACGGTCTTTAGAAAAGTATGAATCAAACTCATGAAATGTGACATGAGCACAGTAATGTACTTTTACAGATAGGTTCTATAACATTGATGACCCTAACTCGACATGAAAACCTAAAGGTGAAACTTTGACCTGGAACAAAGGTCATGAAGAAAACAGACGATCGAGAGTAAGGGAGTATTAGGAAACAGGATAGAGAACTGGGTTTCTCGAAGAGATTTAAGCATATTATTTGCTGTATAGAACTGAATGTGCAAATGCCATATTATTTTCTTAGTGAGTAACTATATTATATAATAAGCACACAACCCTATTGGTCATCAAGTCATGTTTAAACTCCCCAACCATGTTTTAATAAGCGAGTAGAATCAGCTTTTAGTCTGTTAGTCAAGTGATTTTCTAGTCTATGGAAATAGTTTGGATAAAAGGAGGACATAAACATACGTAAGAACAACCCATAAATAGACGTTTTGAGTCACATATTTTGCAATATTTGACCAGGTACATAGAGACAGTTGAACAGATCAAGTAATGTCCCCCATGTTGCAACAAGAAAGTTTATAGAACTAAAGTCAGTTTTAACCAAGAAAACAAAGCAAAATAAATTAAACAGGCACACATTCGACCTACGGTAAACTCACATGCGCAAAGGCCCGTGTGTGGGTCTATCAACATATAAGCAACACTCAGATGGCAATGATATTGGCAGTTTTGAAAAAAAAAAACAGCTTAAGCTTTAAATTTTACAATCAACTTACCCTCATTCCAGATGCATAGTCTTCCGCTGCTCTAAGCAGTTCAACAAGTTGAACAGCTGCATCAAGAGCATCTGGGGCCCATGATGGTGGTGCCTCTAGCAGTCCAAGAAGAAGCCTTTGTGTGGCACTCGGACTAGCAATGGCATAATACCTAAAGTACCATGGAACAGAAACAAGTTTGAAACATAATGTCACGATCTTCGGTAACAAAAAACAGCATATATTCTGCTTTATAAATTATAACCTGTGAAACAATCTTGCATATGGCTCTAAAGCAGGAAGGCCTGCAACAAGGTGCTCATCCATGGCGGTTGTCGGTGGAGGAAGTAACAGAGCAGGAACGGCAGCTGCAGTTAGAGTAGCGGTTTCGTATCGAGCAACTTCTTCATCACATACACTTAAAATTACACCAGCTCCGTTAGCAACTGCCCATCTAGGAGTAGATGGCATTAATTGTGGATGCTTTCCAGATCCGCGCGAAGAAGCCATCACTGAACATAAACATCATGTGTTATCCTTCTGTCAACAATACAATATTATATAAATAAATGCTAAAAATAATTTAATGGTGTAAAATATATCGAATTAGTGAAGCTGTAATCTTTCCAAGTTCATGTATTTTCCTTTACGGCTTTACCCTCAGTGTGGCCCTTCCTAAACCATTCATTACCTAAGCAATCCCACATGATTTTCTCATATATGTAAGATGCCAAACTCAAAGGGTTAAAGCATTCTATCATAATTGTATCCAGATCACAAACTGGTTGGATGTAAACTAGTCCACTTACCGACAGACGGTGGCTTAAGTTCTCCTGCAGCATATTTTCCCATGACACCTCCACACCTATGAATGCAATAAAGTTTGGTAAGTTATGGTATAGAGTGCATATAATACACAGAAAACAAAAGATTTACTCTACAATGATCAGATTCCCACTTACCAACGAAAGTAGTCGCTTCTGATGCCTAGAGGTGCAGCAAGCAACAGATCAGTGATCCAAGGGGACAAGGGCCTCAGTGGTTTCTTTTCATGATGCAGAGATTGTGAAGAAGATTCACCATCTGTAGAGTTGCTTGTTGATGCCTGGCTGCCACTGCTACTTTCTGTTTCTCCATGTGGCCGTTCAACCTTAAAAATTGGTCGATTATAATGAGTTAATATTCGCAAAATCTCTCCACATGCCAGCGCCCATTGTTCAGAATATTCATTCTGCATTTCAGGAGCTATATTAGCTACATTATAAATCTTTATTGAGCACAAAGTTGACTACATTTCGTCAACAACATTAAAAATATATTTTATTGAGCATAATGTTGACTTACGTCAGCACTTGGGCAGATCAATGAAATGAAAGAAGCAAACGGAGGAGTGCTTCGTTCATACTCCATTGTGCCATCAATGATGCATGAAATTATAGGTAGAATGACAGCATGCCCATGTTCCGGATGATGAAGGACAAACATTGCTGGAGAGTTGAGATTAATTAGAGAAATAGTTTGTCACAAAAATCTAATCAAGAAAAACTGCAAATTCATAAGCAAAAGACAATACCCAAGACATCATCAAAGAGGCGTTTTTCACTCGTTGGATAACGATGGCGAACCAACTGCAAATTAAATATATTAGTAATAGTAATTAATATAACATCTCTTAACGAGGACTAGAATGTCTTTGAAATTTGTGCATAATTAAATACCTCGGCTATATCTTCGGGAAACTGCTCTGATGTGAATTGACCAAAGTAATCAACATATGCTGTAATTTGTGCCTGCGTACAAAATTAATTGAAAAACCATTACATCAACACTTCAAGCAACTTGCATCACAGAAGATGGAAAGTGAGGGATGATCGAAAAGGCTTATAGTTGAACCAGAAACTTATAAGCTATATTGTCATCATCCAATGCATGTTAAATTCATTAATAACCAATCAACTTAATGCAGAATTTACAGTGATGCACGTGTTGAAACAAGTGTGTGAATAATATATACCTTACGCTGCTCTGGATCAGGTGGTGGAGGCCAAAACAGTGAGGAGAATTGTAGACCGTCGATCCACCTTTCAGATGTAGCGGCCATATGAACGCTTTCACCCTGACTTTCTGCTGACATAGTAAAGGTGAAAGCTGCAAGCTTCAATTTTCACTGCTACCAATCAAGAATGAGAAGGTTGTAATTCAGCATTTTATACAGCAGCTGATGTCTCCTATAACGCAGTTTAATTACAACAAGACTACAAGAGCAATTCTGAGGTCAACGAAGAACAACTCAAAATCGTTAGTCCTAAAACAGAATTATTGCCTCTCTTAGTTGCCCGGTCGAATAACACTACCTAACAGCCTGTAACCATAGAATAACCAGTATCAGATAAATTAAGTTTTACGGCAAATACAATCAACAGGATAAGCAGAAAGGAAACGGATATCTCAAGATCAAAGAAAAACAAATAAATAAATACAGAATAGTTTTGGGAGAAACAACATAACATATGGAATAAATAGCTATCTCAATCCAAGGTTTAAAAGAACGGAATCGAGCCTCGAGGCGTTTTCTCTTCGCCTCAAGAGGCAGAATTAAAAAAATATATAAATAGTATATCTTATAAAAAATAAAAAATTGACACCAAAAGTCTAAAACATCAAAAACACACATAAACCCATGAAGCGCCTCCCCTGAGGCGCACGTTTTCTCACTGCCTCGGCCCTTAGAGACGTACGCACAAACATGACACCACTCATACACGTTTTCTTACCGCCTCGCCTAGAGGCGCACGTGTCAACGGTTTTTTAAACCATGTCTCAATCCACCTTCAAAATTGAAGTATCGATCATGTCCTTCTAAAATCTTTTATAAAACAAAACCTATCCTATTCTATTCTATGTAACCAAATAATTATGTAAAACATCAGAATAACTCATATGACGCCCCGCTTGTGGTGTGCACATATAATGTATATATGTGTGGTCCCTCGGGGGGGCAAAAGTGAAATTGCACTAATTTTAACGTTACTTTACTAATTTGGTGAAAATAACGTTAAAAGCGGCGGACAATTAATCATGCACGAAAGACAAAAGGGTACATGCACTAATCGGCCTTTGTCCCAATTGTTGAGTGTTATGTACCTTATGTTCAAGGCTTGATGCCAAACTACTGTCGAGCCGGGGTCTCACTAGAAGCTGCCTCTCTATTCCTATTCCTATGGGGTAGAGGTAAGGTTGTCTACATCTTACCCTCCTCAGAAGACCGTACCTTAGCTTTGTTATTGGTGGGAGTTACCGAGTAAGATGATGATCAAAATAAGTCATATCATTAAATACATACAAGTAAAAAGGTAAGTTAACACACACAAGCCCTAGAAGAAAATATGACACTAATTTCGAAAATCCGTTGCAGTAAAGTTTATATCTATATGAACACCTGAATTAAACTAAAATTACGAATCAAACACCTGAATTTACTAACATATATCAATATAGAACAATTAAATACTAAAAAGGTACACATAGCATATACAATTTGGAATATTAGCCTAATCTGAGGTGATTGAAGGCAATTAAAACCTAGCACAAACTGCAAATACGATATAGATATGTGAAACAAATCTGAAGATCTTAAGAACAATTAAAACAAAAACAGATAAAAAATAGATGAGAAATTGAAGAACATATGTTACCTGAAGCGAAGAATCGATGAAAGACGGAGTTAGTTGGCGAATTACAGCGAGTGTGAGAGGGTTTAGAGAGAGAAGAAAGCTAGGGATGAAGAGAGAGAGAGAGAGAAATGATAAAATGTTTTTTTTGAAAAAGAAAATGAAGGAAAAGAAAAATAGAGAAGAAGAAGATCTTTAGCTGGGTGTGTGAGAGATTAGGGATCTAAGGTTGCATACGTGGCAATGATATTTTCCTCTCAGCATAAGGCGGCCACGTCCAGACCTATCAGTACATACAACATACATGACATGATACATGTAACATCAGTGAAATACCAATATTGTCCTTGATGTCGCCTGGTTTTGATGCTTCAAAGCATATTCCTGTTTTTCAAAGTGAGAGCGACTTATAAGTTAGGCTTAGAAACGGTTTAATCATTTGTAATGGGTGATGATACCGAATTGACAATTAACCATATAATTTCATAAAAATAATTTCAACTAAAAAATAATGTAAAATTACATAATTCCATAATCAAAAATCAATTTTCCAAGAAAGGTTTTTTTTTTTTCTTTAACGATCGTGGAACACCTGAACTACAATTGAGCGACTTTGAAAAGCTGGTAGGTTATAAAGAAAGTCGGACTTTCCATATTTCCGGTTTCCCATGCGTGTGTCATATGTTGGTAATTCTCACACCATAAGGATGAAACGGGATGATTGCTAAGATTTGATGGCCTTAAGTGACCCAATCTTACTTTATATGGTGGTGGGACATCAAGAGGTGGCAATCCTGACCCAACCACTTAACTTTGGGTTGTTTTGGACTTTAATTACAAGCTTATGGGTTGTTTTGGGTCGTCTAAAATTCCGAGGGGGTTATGGTGGACATATCTAAAAGTAATAAAAAAGAGCCGGTGGGTCAGGATGGGTAGGAAAGAAAAGGAAAACGGGTCAAGATGGGTTTTTTTTCTGAACGATGTGCGTAACTTAAGCTCGTCACTCTCTTTCTCCATCCCGCTTCGTTTGCCCAGAAACAACATCTCGGTGTTTGATCTTATTTGCCCAATCTAATAACAGATCAACACATTTCGGTCGTATACGCTTCTAATTCATCCTACAAACCCTACGTTTTCATTTAAATTTATAGTTCTTGAATCAACCTCGATGATTACATATGTTAACTACGCTCAAAATTAAGTTTTAATCAGAGTCACTTGTTATTTTTTGTGTAAAATAGTTAAGAAATCCTTTTTTCAATAAACTCTCGCCACTTTCTTCTAATCTCGTCACGTTTTATTAACAATCGATTGTTAACCAAGTTCCGCCATCTCCGCCATGTGTTACATCATCGGATTTGGAGGAAATTATGAACAAAAAGTGTTGATTTGTGGAAAGCTTGGTGCCTTTTGTTTGTCGGAAAATATTGTTTTCGGTGCACTTACAACGGTGCTAAAACGTAGACAAGGTGTTTGATATAATCCTGGGTCGCACTCTTCTCATATTGGTGTTGCATCTGTTTGGTTATGAGCATCGCTTGGTCGATATACTCCTGGGTGATTGGTTGTGGTTGCTCTGAAAAATGTTGAGGTGCCTATAGAGGTTAATACACTGGAGGTGGTTGAACTAGAGGATAAATTTGTACCAGATAAGGAGGAAACAATTCATTCATCATGGAAGCTTCCAAATATGGGTCTCTAAAGGCTGGAAACTAAAGGGTGTAAATAGTCTGTGTCAACTTCGTAATACGGGTTCACTAGTGGTGGATTTCCCATCTGTCGCAACCCACGTCCCCTACTCAACCCGGGAACGGGCGGCCGCGACCAGTTTCGGTGGTATCCAGGTGTTTATCATTTTGGCAGCGGAAATCACATCAAGATCGTAGTTAGGAAATATTTTATCAGAGTAAAATACCACACTTTCATAATATTAAATACGTGGGAATAATCCCAAGTTTTAAGTACACACATTTTCATAGGGATAGACCATATTTTATTTAAATAAAACATCTCTTTATTTTAGGTAACTTTATAGCCACTTTTCCAAGCCTTCAGTGCTGTCCAGCTGGCTTCTATTTGGGTTTCACATTTTGTTACCTGAAACGCGTTTAAAAACATTTTGTCAGTGGGAAATACTGGTGAGTGAATCTCAGTTTAATCAAGTTAAGTAAAACCATTGTACAGTATTGAGGGCGGTCGCGCAATTACATTTATTTCCATCTACTTTAATTACCACCCACGGTACTGTTAACCCGACTTGTGGTCCTGTTACTACTCGCAATGTAGTAACAAATTTTGTATACAAAACCCCAACATACCGACGATAATTGTAGAATACAAATACTCAATCATTGTTTAATATTGTATTAATTAAGTGAGGTTTTGTAAAATAGTTTGCAAAAAGGTTCACAAAAATGAGATTACTCACTTTGCTGTCTTAGGGTTTTCCTTAAGGATTTCCTGGTGATTATCTATTAAATACACAAATGCACACGCGTTAGTATAATAACCCAATATTTACATTAGTAATACCCTCCCAGAGACGGCATTCCAACGACTACGTCGGGCAGAACCACGACAGCCGTTACGGAACCCTGGATCAATCGGGCAGCGTATCTAATACGTAACCGGGGTTATGATACTTACAACGAGGCAGAACTTCGTTATTTAGGGGGTATTATGCCCGAGAATAGCTTATACTATATGAAATTTCGAGAGAGAAAGAAAATGTGTAAGTGAATTCGACTGAACTGCCGATGGTTGCTATTTATAGGGCCTGATTTGCAGTTTCTCGCGGCCCGCGAAGACTCAAAGGTCTTCTTACGCGGCCCGCGACATAGGGGTAGTAGGGCCTAGCTTGTCCGGGTCATCACACTAGGTCCAACAAGTTGCTGCCACGTGGCAGCTCAGGGTGTCGCCCTGGTGATTGACTGTCGCGCCCCGCGTAGAAGGTAGCCAAAGGGCTACGCGGTCCGCGAGCGCCCTATTTTCTGGTTTTTATTTAATTTTAATAAAAATAAAGGTATTAGGGGTCCGTTTTCGTATACGGGTTGTTATTTTAGGACGTATAGGGACACTTTAATTGTTTTTAGGGTGTCTAAAATATTTTGAGGGTTGTTATATCCTCCCCACCTTGTTTTAGAGCTCGTCCTCGATGTCTACTGGAATTGGTGCGGGTATTTCCTTTGCATTTCTGATTCAAGCTCCCATGTGTATTCTGGTCCTCTTTTGGAGTCCCATTTCACTTTGACCAGAACTAATCTCTTGTGCTTGAGGTTCTTAACTTTCCTGTCTTCAATCTATAGAGGCTTTTCTACAAATTTTAACTGCTCATTTACCTCTATATCCTTAAGAGGTACTACTAGTGATTCATCAACTAAGCATTTCTTGAGATTAGATACATGAAATACATAATGTATTCCTTCCATTTCCTCTGGCAGTTGTAGCTGATAGGCTACAGGTCCTATTCTTCTAATAATCTCAAAAGGTCCAACATACATGGGGCTTAACTTTCCTCTTTTGATGAATCTTACCACTCCTTTCCAAGGAGAGACTTTCAATAACACTTTATCTCTTACTTGAAATTCCAATGGTTTTCGTCTGTTATCAGCATAACTCTTTTGTCAATCACGTGCTGCTTTCAATCGTTCATTAACTTGAATGATCTTGTTAGTTGTTTCTTGTACTATCTCTAGTCCAGATAATTGCTTTTCTCCAATTTCTGCCCAACAGACTGGAGTTCGGCACTTTCGTCCGTAAAGTGCTTCAAAGGGTGCAGTATTGATATTTGTGTGATAACTGTTATTGTAAGAAAATTCTATCAATGGTAAGTGATCGTCCCAATTACCTCCGAAATCAATTACACAAGCTCTAAGCATATCTCCCATTGTCTGAATTGTCCTTTCGCTTTGTCCGTCTGAAGATGATAAGCGGTGCTTAGATTCAACTTGGTTCCCATTGCTTTTTGGAAACTTGTCCAAAAATGAGAGGTAAAATGTAACACCACGTAAAAACGTGTTCAATTATGTATAGACACGTGTCCTAAACTCCAAATATGTGGAAAATTTAGTTTGAAGGACTTAAAATGTCAACATGCCAAACTTGAGCCTCTGATTGACACTACGTGGATAATATATTCTTAATCGAAAAATTAACTGAATACAAGAAGCCGTTTGTGTATATAAACGAAAGATAATAAAGCTACGGGGATTAAACGTGTCAACATGTTAATTCTACCTCTGAGTGACCTTTTAAACGTTTCCCAAAAAGCTTTATAAATTGTATAATACACCTTTATGAATGGCCATTAGAGAATTCATAAACTTCGGCTAATTGGTGATAGTTCATGCAATAATTCAAGAATTTAGAATTCATATGCATTAACGACGAATCTTCATGTATAGCCAACTTCTATTAACTCCAAGGAGACATATTGCATGGCATGGTAATCTGAGTGTACAAAACTGGCCATTTGGACTATTATACTAATTTATTGCTCAAGATTCGGTCATGAGAATGCATGGTCAAGTTTATGAAAGTTTAAAATTTTTTGTCTTCTAGTCATCGGTTACGGACCGTATGGCCCTAAGCTTACGGTCCGCAAGGAGGTATCTGGGCGATGCGTTTCAAGTTTGGTTACGGACCGCAACCACATGGTCTTACGGTCCGTAAGTGTTGGATACGGACCGCAAGGAGATTAACTTACGGTCCGTAAGCTTATCGCTGGGCAGAAAATTTGGACAGATGTATGTTTCAACTGTTAAACCGACTTAAGCTTACTTGTTTCGAAACAAGGGACTATTGGACGGTTTTTATAAACTACTAGGACACCTGGGGTGATCCTAAGGGGTCCCATGACAGCTGTTAATGATCCAAGAGAATTGGGATGTACTATATAAGGAGCATTAGTGTTGAGTTCTCATACTCCCTTTTGCATTTAATCTTCAAACCAACCTCTGGAGCTTTGCAAGGACTTGGAGAAGACTTAGAAGTGTAGAAAAGACAACTTGGACCTTTAGTAAGCTTCTAACCACTTGCTTAGTCGTTTTAATTAGCCTAATTACCTAAAAGTCAAACTTATCGTAAATTAGCTTTGACTTTAGAATTAATTACATATGGACCAGCCACTGATCAAATTGAAAGTGGTTATGGAACCATATTAAGGTAGGTGATTAACCCCTAAAAGGGCACCTCCTAATTATCTCGTTTGACTAGTCAATTGTCGGGTCAAAGTAGTTTGACAAAAAGTCAAATTGGACAGAATGTTTGAAAATGACTAAAATTAATAAATCAGAGGTTCTAAATTATATTTTAACATTCTAATGACTTGGTAATTAATATCAAAACATGTTTTATCAGTCCTAACCCGATAATTAATAGTCTAAGGTCAGTTTATAACCGAAAGTCGCAAAAGCTTGACTTTTGCTTTGACTTTCAGTTCTGACCCGTTCAAGCTTAATTCTTCCATGTTTTAAGCTTCCATTAAGACCACATTACTTAGTAGTATAACCCTCTGGAGTTATATTGCATGGTGCCTAGTGGTTTGAATTATATGCACTTGATTGTAATTATGCTTAAAAATGCCATAAACGCCCTTTTGAGACACAACTGAGATTTTTAGAAATGTGAATGGACTAACACTTTTACTACTGATATTTAGACATGTCCCGAAAATTTGACATCAGTTTGAGGTCTAGAATAGGAGTTATGCTCAATAGCGTAATTAAGGAGCTTTTTATTATTTAAATGGCATAATTAGCATAAAGCCTATCTAAACCCGATTTTTGATACCAAACTTTTTACCTACTGATGTAAAATAACATTTTGGGATTTTTTAAGATTTTATTTATTTTCAGGCTGAGCATAACATAGGATTATAGCTTGATTTCGGTAATTGTCGGTTTTACCCTTTTCATGCATAAAATGAGTTTTACATAACATTTTAATGCCAAAATTTTTGCTACTGATTTTATATGATAAATAAAATATTTTTAACTTTATAAACTGATCAAAAACTCAGATTTCCTATTTTAACCCGAATATCCCTTAAAACCGATTTTAAGCGTTTTTAGCACATAGTTTGAGTTAAAACTATTTTTGGCATATAAAACTTATTACCCACTGATGTTTTAAGCTAATTTATATAATTAAACAGTAAGCCAAAGTTTTTAAACTCAGAAGTGTATTATAACCTTTAAAGCCTATGTGAAATTACCAAAATGCCCATACGGTGCATAGTTTGGTTATATAAGATAAATTTCACATATATAAAATACCCTACTGTTATAACTTATAAAAATACATATTTTTAATGATTAGATCAGACCTGAAACTCATTTTAATATTTAAAACTCTTTTATGAGCATTAAAATTACCAAAATGCCCTTATGGGACTTATTTTGGTTTAAATTACTTTTTGGGCATATATGTTAACATCTTACTGATGTATTAACATATTTCGAGCATAATAACGATTAAGACTTGTATATAATTTATTTGGTTGCCCATTACACATTTACGCGTTCGGGTCGATTTACGTAACTAGTTTACGTAAAATAGCCAAAACGGGCTTAACCTTATCAATTAGTTCTCAATTTCCAGAATGTGATTAGTCTACCCATATTATACAAGTATCCAAGCTTGTCGGGTCTAAATCACATTCTATTCCGGTCTCCGCTTAATCGAGCGTTTAGAACCGTAAGGTTTCCTTCTAGCTAGCCGGTCTAAGTCCTTGACTAAATTAAAGACCCGTTAGCATCCTAATAGGTAATAAACCTTCTATACAGATTAAATAGCTTCCGGTAAAGGTGCCATCAAAAAGCTTTAGGATTATACTACTAGCATCAGGTAAATACTTTTAACTTATTTTCCGTTATACGGGCTTGGGGTACGGTATTTAATAATACCACTTGGTCGGGTATGAAATCATTTAATCGGATTGTGATTAATAAATTTACATAACCCGTTTTAATCTGTTTTGTTTGATAACATAAACATTGGGGGTTAATAAGACCGTGTCCTGGATATCCTCGGCTCATTTCATTTGAAAATGGCCACGACCTATGCACGGGGTGTAGGCATACACCTGACAGATGCAAATGCTAATATAACCCACATGTTGGGGATAACTCCTTTGTGGGTTCTATAAGTGGTGAGTCGGTTAATCATGACCGGCTTCCAAACCGGCCCCATATGTAAGACAAACATATAAATCTGTATACAAGATTATATTTAAATAATTGTCCCAAGTTATAAAAGATTTGTGCCATGTGCACTTAAATCAATTTTCATAAATGTTTTCAAAAGAGTTAGTTAATTGTATTTACCAGTGTAAACTGACGTATTTTCTTAAAGACTGATTTGACAGGTACCTCTCGTAATAGGCTGGAGCTATTAGGTGTCATAAGAGGATCTTGCAAATCCATAGATACCTGAAGTCTGTTATATTTTGTTTCTTTGTATTTATTTATGATCCGCCTGTGGATCTTATTACATTCCAGTCTGTATATTCTTTCACTCGAACACTCAGACATTATGATTTGTAATAGTTTATTCACCAAGCCTTCCGCTGTGCTATTATATTGTGTGTATTGACTATGATGATATCAACTACGTCACGATACTCCCCGTCGGGCCCACCGGTAATATGTGGAATTATCGGGGTGTGACATAAAATGACTATCTCTGTCAGAAACAATTGATAGAGGAATTCCATGTAATGAAACTATTTCATTTACATATAATTTAGCTAATTGTTCCATACTGAAAGTTTCCTTCATTGGTAGGAAATGAGCTGACTTAGTTAGCCTATCTACAATCACCCAGATTGTATCATTACCTTTTCTTATTTTGGGTAATTTAGTAACAAAATCCATTGTTATCAATTCCCATTTCCATACAGGCATTTCCAATTTTTGTAACAAACCTGAGGGTTTCTGATGTTCAGCTTTAACTTAGGAACAGGTTAGACATTTTGCAACATATGCTGCTATATCCTTTTTCATTCCTATCCACCAGAAATTCTTTCTTAAGTCCTGCTACATCTTATCACTTCCAGGATGCATCGTATACTTAGACTTATGGGCTTCTTCTAATATACGGTGGCGTAGGTTTCCTAATTTAGGTATCCACATTCTTTTCTTATGGAATCTCAAAATTCAATCTGTTCCTTGTTCTAATTCCTGAATCATTCCTTTCAATTTTTCAGTATCATCCTTGATTACTGATTCTTGTGCATTTCTAATCTGTTCATTTAAATCTACTTGCATGTTTAATTTAAGTGAACGTACTCTTTTTTACTTTTCATGATATTTTTGACTTAAAGCATCAGCTACTACGTTTGCCTTTCCTGCATGGTATTGGATATTACAATCATAATCACTAAGTATCTCCATCCAGCGTCTTTGTCTTATATTAAACTCCTTTTGTCTGAAGACATACCTTAAACTCTTATGGTCGGTGAAAATGGTAAACTTACTACCGTATAGGTAATCTCTCCAAATCTTAAGGGCAAAAATTATAGCTCCTAGTTCTAAATCATGGGTTGAATAATTCTCTTCATGATTTTTAAGTTGTCTAGAGGCGTAAGCTATAACCTTTTGACGTTGCATTAGCACACATCCATAACCTAACTTGGAAGCATCACAATCGACTATAAAATCTTCAGTTCCTTCTGGTAACGCTAGTATTGGTGCATGGGTTAATCTCAATCACTGTTTAAGTGAGGTTTTGTAAAATAGTTTGCAAAAAAGTTCACAAAAAGGAGATTACTCACTTTGCTGTCTTAGGGTTTTCCTTAAGGATTTCCTGGTGATTATCTATTAAATATACAAATGCATACGCGTTAGTATAATAACCCAATATTTACATTAGTAATACCCTCCCCGAGACGGCATTCCAACGACTACGTCGGGCAGAACCACGACAACCGTTACGGAACCCTGGATCAATCGGGCAAGGTATCTAATACGTAACCGAGGTTATGATACTTACATCGAGGTAGAACTTCGTTATTTAGGGGGTATTATGCCCGAGAATAGCTTATACTATATGAAATTTCGAGAGAGAAAGAAAATGTGTAAGCAAATTCGACTGAACTGCCGATGGTTGCTATTTATAGGGCCTGATTTGCAGTTCCTCGCGGCCCGCGAAGACTCAAAGGTCTTCTTACGTGGCTCACGACATAGGGGTAGTAGGGCCTAGCTTGTCCGGGTCATCACACTAGGTCCAACATGTTGCTGCCACGTGGCAGCTCAAGGCGTCGGCCTGGTGATTGACTGTCGCGCCCCGCGTAGAAGGTAGCCAAGGGCTACGCGGCTCGCAAGCACCCTATTTTCTGGTTTTTATTTAATTTTAATAAAAATAAAGGTATTAGGGGTCCGTTTTCGTATACGGGGTGTTATTTTAGGACGTATAGACACACTTTAATTATTTTTAGGGTGTCTAAAATATTCTGAGGGTTGTTATACCATCTCAATGCCAACTTTACCAAAAACAACAATGTTGTCGGGTAGGTCCTCCATGGGCTCATCTTCGTCATCATCGTCGTCGTCCTCAAGGATATCAGGGATAGTTGTTACTGAAGGGCATAGTAAATGTGAACCTGGTACCTCGTTGAACAAATTTTCACGATCAGGTTACAACTCTTCTGTTATGCTCGACATATTCGTGGGGAAAGAGTGGCACATCTGGTTGATGGGGCAGTAACTCTAGTTGAACGGGCACTGGTTCTTATTAGACCAACGGTTGACTCTCGAATCCTATTTTCTTGGAATGGGTCATGTTGGGGGAGTGTTGTGAATGAAGGTACTATCATTGGACAACTGATGTGCATAAAAAGAAATATATAATTCACATTATTCGGGGCTCGGTTTTAGTCAATTTATTGTTCAAATATCGTAAATAAGTTCTTTATTTGTTTACTTCTAATTTTCAAGGACAAATGCAACATAAAAAGACAAAACAAGCATTCCTGCATTGAAAATCATTTTTTGTTACTAGAAAACAGACAAAGCACACCCACATGCCTGATCAAACACGCCCCCGTGCTGTTGACCCCCATATGAGGAGTTGAAGACAAAGTGTTAAGAACCTACAAAGTTGAATTTCGCTTAAACATGCCCCCGTGCCTTTTCAAGCACGCCCATGTGTCCCAAATTCAATTTTGACAGCTATCTAGAATCCTGATATAAGATCCCATTGTACTGACAGGGGTTCGTGACCCACCAGACACGGGATCGTGCCCCGTATCCTTATTAGCCTATAAATTCAACCATTTTCCATTCATTTGAGACATCCCATACCACCATGTAAGTTCCAATAATTAAATTACAAACCAAAACAATACAAACACTCGAACACACCGATGTGCAGAATCCATAGACGCATTAGCTAGTATGTAACCAAACATTTGAATTGTAAATAAGGATGGTTTAGATTTCACTTGCATAGAGTTTCGTTACATATATCAAAGATAACAGTTACAAAAACAAAAGAACACCATGTCCTATTTATAAGCAACCCTCTATGTTTCATTAATGATTGAGCAAACGGTGTATGCGCTTTGGCTAGCTAACGCATAGGCTTTCTATGCTAACGGCCTATGTGCTGCCTATCTCAAATATAACAAAACACCTAATAAACACACTACAAGCTAAACATAAACATTTAATGACCCAAAAAATAAACTAGACACCCTCTAGGCTGTTGTCACCGAATCTACACCAACACACCACTTATAATCCATCCATCCACCCATCTCACCATCACCACACCACCATTCACCATCGCTTTTCCACCCGTTTCTCACTTTAGATTTTTACGATTTCGGTTTATATTGATCCGAGATTGTAAGAACACCACTTACAATTATATCTTGTATGTTTATTTATAATTAGTCAAGTTTGATGATGTTTATCTTTAAAGCCTTGAGTGGCTAAGTTCTTACATCACTTGGGGTCGATGAAGCCTTAATGATTCTTTAATCTTTTTTTTATGAATTACCATTTGATGTGTGTTAATGACTTTAAATAAATGATTTTCTATACTAAAAGTGAGTTTTCCGAAACACCTAAAATAATCTTTATACTTTGTGTTCATTGATTCAAACATTCATGTTGTTTATGTGTATGTAGTTAAGAAACATGTTAATTGCTTGGAAGGAGGTTAGAAGTAAAGGGTCGGATAGGACTTAGTCGAGACGATGTTAATTTCTTGGAAGGAGGTTAGAAGTAAAGGTTAGAAACATGTTAATTGCTTGGATAGGACATGTTAATTGAGAGGTTTTGTACTCGAGACGATAGGACTTAGTCTAGTTCATAAGCTACTACTATTGAGAATATAGCACCAAATCAAGAGGTCCAAAGTAGCGGGTGTTCTAAATCCCTTATAAAAGATATTCATTTGATACTTCAATTCTGACAATGAGGTGGTTGTTGTGTGATAACGATCATAGCAACTTTCCAATATTGTTGAGGGTCGTGATGCCCGTAACTGGGGTCCTTCCACTTGATGGCAATAACATACATATCTGCTTTCTTCAAAGAATGAATTTTGGTGGTTGTCATGTGTCGAGTGATCGTGGCAATTTCCAAAGAGGCATATGAGTTAGTAACCTTAACCGGGGCCATTTCTACTTTTGTATAGTGATCGTTTGGAACTCAACACAAAAGGGGTTAATCATGTCATTAAGGAGAAACCAAACCCAAGTGACTTTTTCTTGTGATTGTTTTGAAACATTTATCTTTTGTTTCCTTCTGTAACAACCCGACTCTTCGAGTCATTACTCATCGCTGTCATTCTTGTTGTAACCACTTGTACTCCCGAGATCTCGATTAACACAAAGGGTTAAAACTATATTTTGACGCATTTAAAAAACTTATTACAACGCATAATTACAACGCTTAATAAAAACATTGTTATCGCATTTAACGCTATATACAACGCTTACTACTTAAACGCATTTTATCGCATGTTACATCGTTTGCTTAGACTAAACGCTATCACAACGCTATCGCAACACAAACTCAACGCAAACTCGAAACGCAAATTTACTGATGTTATGTGTGTTATTTAGGTGATTATATGTTTAATTGTTATGTGGTTATAAACGCAATGCTTATACGCTCAAACGCTCACACGCAACTCGATTTAACGCAACGCACGCTCAACAAACGAACCAAAGTCAGAAAACTAACTCGCGCACACACAGCCAGTCGAATAGCTTCCCGATCGAATGGGCATCCGACCAGATGACCATCCGCTCGAATGACCATCCGTCCGGATGGCCATCCGATAGAACGCAACACCGTGCACCAACTTAAACCCTTTCTCTCACTCTATAAATACCACCGTACACCCCTTATTCTCTGATTTGACACCTTCACCCGCTCAGTCGCTCTTAGTCACTTTTCATCAAGAATCAAGGCTATTTTGTAAGCATTTCTTCTGGAATCTTGTACAATCTTCATCTCTAATCACTTCTACATCATCTTCTTTGTCGCAACCCCCGACCCCTTATCTGTCCCGGGAACGGGCGGACGCGAACTCAGAGTTTTGGTGGTATCAGCTTGTTTAATTTGGCAGCGGAAATTACATCAGGACCGTAGTTAGGAAATGTTTATCAGAGTAAAACCACCACATTTAATATTAATAATTACATGGGTAAAACCCAAGTTTCTTATTACAATACATTTATAGGGATAAACCCTATTTTATTGAATTTAAAACATCGTTTATTAGGTAACTTTTATAGCCACATTTTTCCCAAGCCTTCAGTGCTCTTCAGCTGGCTTTTTACTAATTGGCTGTCACATTGTGTTACCTGAAACGCGTTTTAAAAACATTTGTCAGTGGGAAATACTGGTGAGTGAATCCCAGTTTAATCAAGAAACATTTTATCAATTAAAACAGTATTGAGAGCGATCACATTGTTTATTTCTACACAATTACTCATTCAGTACTGTCAATCCTGACTTGTGGGTCATATTACACATTGGTTAACACGTTGTCCAATGGTAACGTACTGTCATCCCCGACTTACTACACGCAGTAGTAAATTTTGTATACAAAACCCCAACATACCGGCAGTAATTGAAGAACTACAAAGACTCAATCACCGCTTAATCACATTGTAAAATAATTAAGGTTTTGTAAAGTATTACAAAAAGGTTAACAAAAATTGGATAAACTCACATTGCTATCTTAGACTTCGCGTAAGGGTTTACTGGGAATAATCTATAATTTATACAAATGTACATTGGTTAGTATCATAACCCTTTGAAAATATTAATGATACCCTCCCCGAGACGGCATTCCAACAACTACGTCGGGCAGAACCACGGCAGTTGTTACGGAACCCTAAATCAATCGGGCACCGTATCTATTACGAAACTGGGGTTATAATACTTACAACGGAGCAGAACCTCGCTAATTAGGGGGTATAATACCCGCGTATTATAAGCCTATTATCAGAATTTGGGAGAAAGAAGTCGTTGTGAGCGAATTCGAAATGAAATCCGATGCCTTCTATTTTTACTTGTTGAACTAAACTCTCACGCGGCCCACGTAAAAGATAAGGGGGGGGGGGGGGCTTACGTGGCCCGCGTACTAGCCCAGGTAGGGTTTAGGTGATCCGGGTCATCGCCTAGACTCGCCACGATGTCGACATGTGTCGGCCTCTGGTGTTGCCGTGTTGTTGAACTCACGCGGACCGCGTAAGTGTTAAGGTGAGCTTACGCGGCCCGCCTTAACTTAAAATTCCACCGGAATCAAGTTTCAACCTTGATACCTCCCGCGTGAGTGTTGGGGTGGGTCTACGCGGCCCGCCTCAGGCCTAGATTTAAATTTTTATTTATTTTTAATACTATTTCATATATTTCGGGCTCGGTTTTCACATACGGGGTGCGTTTAAAGACATATAAGGTTATTTTAAAATATCTAGTGGTGTCGAAAGTATTATGAGGGTGTCGGGTTATTTGAGAGTTGTTACATTCTCCCCACCTTGTTTTAGAGCTCGTCCTCGAGATCTACTGGAACAAATGCGGATATTTCCTTTGCATTTCAGATTCAAGCTCCCATGTGTATTCAGGTCCTCTTTTGGAGTTCCACTTAACTTTGACCAGAACTATTCTCTTGTGTCTGAGATTCTTGACTTTCCTGTCTTCAATTTGTAAAGGCCTTTCTACAAACTTGAGTTGTTCATTTACCTCTATATCCTTAAGAGGTACTATCAGTGATTCATCAGCTAAACACGTTTTGAGATTAGAGACATGAAATACATCATGTATTCCTGCCATTTCCTCTAATAATCTCAAAAGGTCCAATATACCTAGGACTTAGCTTTCCCCGTTTGATGAATCTTACTACTCCTTTTCAAGGAGAGACCTTTAATAATACTTTGTCTCCTACTTGAAATTCCAATGGTTTGCGTCGGTTATCGGCATAAATTTTCTGTCGATCACGTGCTGCTTTCAATCGTTCCTTGACTTGAATAATCTTTTCAGTTGTTTCTTATACTATCTCAGGTCCAGATAGTTGTTTTTCCCCAATTTCTGCCCAACAGACTAGGGTTCGGCACTTTCGTCCATAAAGTGCTTCGAATGGTGCAGCATTGATACTTGTGTGATAACTATTATTATAAGAAAATTCTATTAAAGGTAAGTGATCGTCCCAATTACCTCCGAAATCAATTACACAAGCTCTAAGCATGTCCTCCATTGTCTGAATTGTCCTTTCACTTTGTTCATCCGTTTGAGGATGATAAGCTGTGCTCAAATTTAACTTGGTTCCCATTGCCTTTTGAAAACTTGACCAAAAATGAGAGGTAAATCGGCTATCCCTATCAGAAACAATTGATAAAGGAATTCCATGTAAAGAAACAGTTTCATTTACATACAATTTGGCTAATTGTTCCATATTGAAAGTTTCTTTCATTGGTAGAAAATGAGCTGACTTGGTTAGCCTATCTACAAT
Source organism: Helianthus tuberosus (assembly GCA_030545235.1). Classification (NCBI taxonomy): domain Eukaryota; kingdom Viridiplantae; phylum Streptophyta; class Magnoliopsida; order Asterales; family Asteraceae; genus Helianthus; species Helianthus tuberosus. The sequence goes on from CM060414.1 coordinate 639,036, forward strand.
CACCCAGATTGTATCATTGCCTTTCTTTGTTTTGGGTAATTTAGTAACAAAATCCATTGTTATTAACAAAATCCATTTGATTTGAGAACAAGTTAAACATTTAGAAACATAGGCTGCTATATCCTTTTTCATTCCTATCCACCAAAAATTCTTTCTTAAATCTTGGTACATTTTATCATTTCCTGGATGCATCGTATACTTAGACTTATGGCTTCTTCTAATATACGATGACGCAGGTTTCCTAATTTAGGTATCCACATTCTCTTTTCATGGAATCTCCAAATTCCACCTGTTCCTTGTTTTAATTCTTTTAGCATACCTTTTAACTTTTTAGTATCTTCCTTGATTACTGATTCTCGTGCTTATCTTATTTGATCATTTAAATCTACTTGCAGATTTAATTTAAGAGAACATACCCTTTTTGGCTTTTCATGATACTTTCGGCTTAAAGCATCTGCCACTACATTTGCTTTTCCTTCGTGATACTGGATATCACAATCATAGTCACTAAGCATTTCCATCCAGCGTCTTTGCCTCATATTCAACTCCTTTTGCTTGAAAATATACCTTAAACTCTTATGATCAGTGAATATGGTAAACTTACTACCATAAAGGTAATGTCTCCAAATTTTATGAGCAAAAATTTTAGCTCCTAACTCTTAATCATGGGTTGAATAATTCTCTTCATGATTCTTAAGTTGTCTAGATGCATAGGCTATAACCTTTTGACGTTGCATTAATACACATCCATATCCTAATTTAGAAGCGTCACAATAGACTACAAAGTCTTCAGCTCCTTCGGGTAATGCTAGTATGGGTGTATGGGTTAATCTTTGCTTAAGGATTTTAAATGCTTCTTCTTGTTTTAATCCCCATTCAAACTTAACAGATTTACAGGTTAGCTTTGTTAAGGGAATGGCTATTCTAGAAAAATCTTGAATAAATCTTCCATAATAACCGGCCAATCCTAAGAAACTTCTAACCTCGGTTGGTGACTCAGGGGTTTTCCATTTAGTAATCGCCTCGATCTTTGTGGGATCCACATGAATTCCTTCATGATTAACTAAATGTCCAAGAAAAAGTGTACATGTTCTAACCAAAATCCGCACTTAGAAAATTTAGCATAAAACTTTTCCTTTCTTAATAAACTTAAGAGTGCGTGCAAATGCTTTGCATGATCCTCTTTATTCTTAGAGTAAATGAGAATATCATCTATGAAAACGATTATGAATTTATCCAAATATGGCTTACATATTCGGTTCATCATGTCCATAAATGCAGCTGGGGCATTGGTTAAACCATATGGCATGACAGTAAATTCATAATGACCATACCTCGTTCTGAAAGCGGTTTTAGGAATGTCCTCTTCCTGTACCTTTAATTGATGATATCCTGACCTTAAATTGATTTTAGAGAAAAATCGAGCTCCTTGTAGTTGATCAAACAGATCATCGATTCTCGGTAATGGGTACCGGTTCTTAACCGTAACCTTGTTTAATTCACGGTAGTCAATGCACATACGCATTGATCCGTTCTTCTTTTTAATAAACAATATTGGCGCTCCCCATGGTGATGAGCTTGGCTGTATAAATCCTTTTTCTAACAATTCATCTAATTGTTTCTTCAGTTCCTGCATTTCAGCGGGTGCCAAACGGTAGGGTGCTTTGGCAATTGGTGCTGTTCCTGTTATTAAATGGATTCTGAATTCAACTTCCCTATCTGGTGGTTGCCCTGGCAATTCTTCTGGAAATATATCTGAAAACTGAGACACTACTGGGATGTCTTTTAGTTCTTTTCCTTTAGTGTTAGTGATTATGGAAATCAAATACACTATAGAACCTTTTCTTATATAACTTGCAGTTTTCATCACAGAGATGAATTTTGTAGTTCTAGATGGTTTATATCCTTTAATTGTGATCGTTTTACCTTTTGGTGAATTTACTTGAATTGACTTTTGATCACATAAAATACCGGCTTTATTGGCTATTAACCAATCCATTCCTAAAACAACATCGAATCCTGCCAAATTCATGGGATAAAGGTTTGCAATAAATTTCTGATTTAAAATTTATATGCTTGCTCCCTGCAAGATTTCAGAAATCCTAACAGTTTCTCCATTAGCTGTTTCTACTAAGCATTCTTGTGGTAGTTTAGTTAATGATTGATTTAGAAATTTGCAAAATGATGTATTAATAAAACTTTGGTTTGCACCAGAGTCAAATAATACTTTAGCAAAAACATCATTAACTAAAAACGTACCAGCTATGACATCTGGAATCATTTTGGCTTCATCTACAGTCAGAACAAATGCTCTTGCATTTTGAGTATTCTTGTTGTTTGTAACTGGAGCTAATTTTGGGCAATTAGCCTTGATATGACCTTGTTCTCCGCAGTTGTGACATATCCTGTTGTTAGCTTTCTTCCTGCAGTTTTCTTCCTTGTGTCCCGATATTTTGAAAAAGTTACAGTATATGGAGCATCTTCCTGAATGCTTTCTTTTGCAATTCTTATAGTAAGGTGTAGAGGTAGAACCTATATTTTTCCCACGATTAAAATTTCCAGAACGAAATTCTTGTGTGAGCTTCTGGGTTAGGTTCCTCCTTTGATCCTCCTCTCGAGTACGAATTAATTCATCGGTCAAGGTATTTGATAGTTCTACAGCTTCTTCTATGGTTTGAGGTCTAGCTGCCTTGACTACGTGTCTTATTTCTCCAATTAATCCCCAGATATAACGGGAGATTAATACTGGTTCTGGTGAAGCAAGAGTTGGCACTATTCTAGCATATTCGAAGAATATTTTAGTATATCCCTTACTATCCACACCAGTCATCCTAAGGTTTAGGAATTTGTTTGCTATCTGTTCCTTCTCATTGGGTGGGCAGAATTTCATTTCTACCTTATTCTTAAATTCTTCCCATTCCATATTGTAGGTTCTATCACTTCCTCTTGATTGGAGGATAGTGTTCCACCATTCTAGTGCTGCATTCTTAAACAGATTAGAAGCAAACAATATCTTATCTTCTTCAGCACACTTGCTTATCCTTAAGACTGCCTCAGTCTTCTCTATCCAGCATAGGGTTGCAATGGCCCATTCGTTGCCCGAGAATTCCATTGGTTTACAAGACCAGAATTCTTTATAAGAACAACCATAAGACACAGTTCTTCTCCTTTTGGGAATAGGCATTTGAAGTACAGGTCTATTGTTTACGCCGTGTTCTGGTTCAATTGGTCGTTTACTGCTATGCTTACTTTTATTATTCGCTTCTTGAATCGTTTGAATAATAAATGGCATTGCATCTATGATTCCTTGTGCCACTATATGTTGAACAACACTATTATCCATTTGGTTTCCATTGTTATTGATGCTTGGATTCTCATTAACCACGTTAATGTTACTCTGGTTATCATTATTCAGATTTCCTTGATTTCCTTCATCGGCCATCTGAATCTTAAACATTTACCCCATATTAATATCACAAGATAATATTTAATATAATTAATCACATGATACGCAATCTAGCCAAAAACGTCGATCATTGCGACTTTTACTCTATTTCCAGATACTATTATGCATCTATTACACACTAGTACTGAAATAAAAATTACAATACCAACAGAAATAGAATCACACTAATAGTAATATGCATCCGTACACACATATTTTATTTTACTTTTATTTTATTATATTATATTATTATTACTATTATCGTTTCCTCCATCACATCACGGATATGGATTTATCCAAAAATCCATATTGCACCCATCGTATTTCCATACGAGACGCTCTCCCACCTGACGCATTCTCTCACTGCTTTCTAAAATTTCCTCACCAAATGTCCTAAGTTCTTGTACGTTTTCTGCACTCATTGGGGTGCAGGTTCTAGGACTGGGTTCGGAATCTGGGGTGTGGGTTCCTGATATGGGGGTGAAAGTGCCTGAAATCGGTAAGGATCTTCTAAGATTTCCCTAATGTAGTTATCATGGTAATAAGGATCTAAAGGGTCCATACCTGGATAGGCTCCTATGTTCTGTGTGGGTGTGTCTTCATGGATAGGGTAACGTTGCACAAAGTCCCTATTATCATCCCACCAGGGGTCGTAATTTGGGTCTAGGGGGTTTGGTGCAGGTACCCTAGGGATTTCTTCTGGGTTAAAGTCATGCATCTCCACTTGGTTTTCAGGGTTTTCTATCTCCATAGGTTGGTCTGGGATTTGTGGTTGTGGGGCTACTAGTTGTTCCAGACTTGGGTCAGCAGCAGTGGTAGCTAGGATATGGAAATTGGCTAGGCTTCTATTAAGCATATCCTATGAATGGGCATCTGTCTTTCGCTTAGCAGCTGCTAAAACTCTTTGTTGTTGCAACTTTCACATTCTTTTCCTACGTGTAAAGGCTTCCTTACTGAACCATCCTCGTTTCTTATGAGGGAATGGCTCTTCTGACTGAGCTTTAAAAGCAAATATCCCTTCTTCCTGATCAGCAGAATACCCAGAAAGGGCAGGCTGTGAAGAGGTACCTTCACTCCTAGGTGAATCAGACAACTGACGACTCATGTCTAAGGGTCCTTGATCACTCATACTGTAAACTAACAAATAGTCAAATAACACATAACAAATAATTACAGTTATGTACGTAATTCCGTAATTTATTTCCTAACACAAAATTTAGAGTTTAAGTGTCAGTAGAACACTTCTTTGGCTCAGACCAGTGGCTAGACTCTGATACCACCTTCTGTCGCAACCCCCGATCCCTTATCTGTCCCGGGAACGGGCGGACGCGAACTCAGAGTTTTGGTGGTATCAGCTTGTTTAATTTGGCAGCGGAAATTACATCAGGGTCGTAGTTAGGAAATGTTTATCAGAGTAAAACCACCGCATTTAGTATTAATAATTACATGGGTAAAATCCAAGTTTCTTATTACAATACATTTATAGGGATAAACCCTATTTTATTGAATTTAAAACATCGTTTATTAGGTAACTTTTATAGCCACATTTTTCCCAAGCCTTCAGTGCTCTTCAGCTGGCTTTTTACTAATTGGCTGTCACATTGTGTTACCTGAAACGCGTTTTAAAAACATTTGTCAGTGGGAAATACTGGTGAGTGAATCCCAGTTTAATCAAGAAACATTTTATCAATTAAAACAGTATTGAGAGTGATCACATTGTTTATTTCTACACAATTACTCATTCAGTACTGTCAATCCTAACTTGTGGGTCATATTACATATTGGCTAACTCGTTGTCCAATGGTAACGTACTGTCATCCCCGACTTACTACACGCAGTAGTAAATTTTGTATACAAAACCCCAACATACCGGCAGTAATTGAAGAACTACAAAGACTCAATCACCGCTTAATCACATTGTAAACTAATTAAGGTTTTGTAAAGTATTACAAAAAGGTTAACAAAAATTGGATAAACTCACATTGCTATCTTAGACTTCGCGTAAGGGTTTCCTGGGAATAATCTATAATTTATACAAATGTACATAGGTTAGTATCATAACCCTTTGAAAATATTAATGATACCCTCCCCGAGACGGCATTCCAACAACTACGTCGGGCAGAACCACGACAGTTGTTACGGAACCCTAAATCAATCGGGCAGCGTATCTATTACGAAACTGGGGTTATAATACTTACAACGGAGCAGAACCTCGCTAATTAGGGGGTATAATACCCACGTATTATAAGCCTATCATCTGAATTTGGGAGAAAGAAGTCGTTGTGAGCTAATTCGAAATGAAATCCGATGCCTTCTATTTATACTTTCTGAACTAAACTCTCACGCGGCCTGCGTAAAAGATAAGGGGGGGCTTACGCGGCCCACGTACTAGCCCGGGTAGGGATTAGGTGATCCGGGTCATCTCCTAGACTCGCCACGACGTCGACACGTGTCGGCCTCTGGTGTTGCCGTGTTGTTGATCTCACGCTGTCCGCGTAAGTGTTAAGGTGAGCTTACGCGGCCCGCCTTAACTTAAAATTCCACTGGAATCAAGTTTCAACCTTGATACCGCCCGCGTGAGTGTTGGGGTGGGTCTACGTGGCCCGCCTCAGCCCTAGATTTAAATTTTTATTTATTTTTAATACTATTTCATATATTTCGGGCTCGGTTTTCACATACGGGGTGTGTTTAAAGACATATAAGGGTATTTTAAAATATACTAGTGGTGTCAAAATTATTATGAGGGTGTCGGGTTATTTGAGAGTTGTTACATTCTTCATCAAAATCACACACGAACACTAACTTTTCTCTAAAAATCGCCTAGTTCGGACCTCTTGAAGGTGTTCTTCACTCGTTTTGCTTATGTGAACTGTTGTGAAGCACCAACTCATCAAGATTGGTTCTGATCTAAGAGATTTCCACAACTTTTCAACCAATTTTTGCAAGATTTCAACACTTCTTCATCTGTTTTCAAACTTTTCTTCAACTATCACACTAAATCGATGGAATCTGGGCTGTTGCGGACTCTCTACTCGCTTCATAGTCGAGAGCCGGCTTGAAAACGGATTTCCACCGAAGAGATGGACTGATTAACGGGTCAAGCATGAAATTTCACCAAGAACAGCCTTCTGTCCGAAGGGGTGGTACCCATCCGACCGAATGAGCTGGACTTGGCGTTATTTCCGTTGTTTAACACGTCGTCACGCCGTCTCCGTTAAACTTCAAACTTTTACTTAGAAAATTTTACAAGTTTTCAAATAACAGATCACCCACTCAAATGGCCATCCGATCAGATGACCATCCGTTTGATGGCTTGTCTCTTTATAATTTCCAATACTTAAACGCTTTTAACATAACTTTGAATTCTAACGATTTACAACACGCGCACTCATTCGAATGGCCATCCGTTCGAATGGTCATCCGCTCGGATGACCGATCATACGGATGACCATCTGCTGATGGGTTATCCCCATTCGTTCGGATCACCAGTCGAACACTCCGACACTCTGTTACGCACTGCTCAACGACTTATGCTACTATTCCCATGCTCAGGCTAACTCAACGCGCTCCCTTTAATCCAATACAGTGTGCACTTATCAGCTAAGAACGCAGTGAGTATACTCGAACCCATTTTCATTTAACACACTTTGGGTGTTACATACGTTCTTTATCAAAACACAACACACAACGTAAACACTTTATAACGCTAACCGCCCCCGCATGCTATACGTGATCTATGAATGCTTATTACTATGCTTATACAGTGTTACACTATACCACCTCTAGCAACCATAGTACTATAGTTTGGACTCAGCACCTGTCGTGGATAGGGGTTGCTAGGGATCACATCACTTTACTTCACGTGTTCGCTGAACATGTGTCGCGCATCCTCTACAACGGAGTCTCGTGGTTAAGTTGTAATCATTGTTTGATAGTTACATGCTGGTTATGCGTAAACGCTTTCTCTACTATATGTTATTCAAACTTGTGTACTCACCTTTACATTTTATGTACTGACTTTATTTTAACGTATGTGACAGGTTGCTAGGATGCTATGCTATGCTGAATCAAGTAGGAAGTCTAGAAAGTACACTACTAGAAATCTAGGTTGTCGGACTTTCTTTGTTTAAGAGAAACTCGTTATCTGTAATAATTGTTTGTGGAAAGTTTGTTGATTGGTATAGGACAATTAACCTTTTAAATATTGCCAGTTAATAGTTGTTATGGATTCTCTTGAGCAATCTGGTTCACCTAGTGCCGCGCCCCGATGATTCCGCCATCGGTTGGGGTGTGACACCTTCAATCTATGATTTTAAAATCTAAAACCATTAGAAAACTATCTTTTAGTTTGACTAGACGTTGATCGCATTCTGATACTAAAAATCCTTGTGTCCTTGGCCGATCTTGGTATCTTACCTTCACTATATTATATAACGCCCATTTCGTCGAAAGGTCAAAACATCATATAGCTTAAACTTCCAAATTTGTAACATAAATTTTTTGACCAAAATGCCCTTATATTTATACAAACCAAACACGAACATTAAATTTATAGAGGAGCATTAGCCTAGACAACCGTATCTAAATACAAACTTTAAGTTTACACACAAAAGACATAAGTATTGAAAATGGCATTTACAACCCAAAAGTATTTGTTTTGACCCATTAACATCAAATTTGAACCGAAAGCGTGTAAAGGGTGATGCAGTGTGTTCGTTCCAAGCGTGCCATTATCAAGGTTGCAATTTTCCTATCATACACAACACAAATGTAGTCGTTAGTATGACTCATTAAACATAATAATTACATCCTTCCTTTATTCCCTTATTTGACCCGTTAACAAGGTCATGGTTTTGTATCATCCTTCCTACTTACATTCCTTACTTATAACAATGTCGCCTACTACGAAATTTTAGTTATCATTCTTTTAGCATCAAATACACAATTCATCCGACCCGTTCATACGGGTCCATACAATGACCATTTCATCCTTCTCGACACGTTTACAACGAGTCATTTTATATACAATTTCATTACCATACTACCCATTCTTTTTTACCCGTTTGTGGAGGATCAATACACATCCTTTACATTACCACTATCTAACAATATTTTCAATGTTCATCGTATCGTTTTACCATACGATAAGCTATAAATAACAAGCTAGTAGTATTATGATGAAACTAATTTCATGAGTTACATAAAGATAAAATGAAGTTCATACGAACTTACCTTTACCTTATGTTGATTGCGACCCGGATTGGCTCGTGCTCTCTTCCTTCACTCCTACAATTTCATATTCAACATTCTTTTAAATCTCATGCTTTCATCTCACTTTTACTTTAACATAGAGAGCTAACAACTCATCATTTTACCATTCCTAATCATTTAACATCACATTCATATGAAATTATCTTCATCACATAAAAACCAATACCCAATCATTTCATCAAACACATGGTGTGCATAACATTAGCAAAATATAATGTACAAGTATCTTATGCATAACCTCACTAGTCTATGTCAAGATCATCAAATTCAACTAATTTCATATAACATTCATTCATAATCAATTTCATCTAACAAATACTCATTGTAAGAAACTTCATACATAATTATTACACTAATTTGTACATAATTCATCATTACACTTCACAATATCCCTACTTCAAGTGGGTTTCCACTTTTAATCATCAATTCAGCTAAATTCGAGCATAATTCATGTTCAATGTGGTGTTCTAACCCTTAATCACACTAATTTCACATAAGTTTGTGGATTGCTTGAAACCCATTTCATACAAGATCATCAAAATATAAAATTCTACTTACCCTATACCTTAGTGTGCTTAGATGATCAAGAATTCAAGGACATGCATGGATTTTAACCAGATTTCCCTTGTCAATTGGCTGCATTTTGATTATACATTCATGGAGGCTTTTTCTCCTCTCTTCTCTCCCTGGTCGACACACACATATAACCCACATTCTGCCTTCATTGTTTTGTTATAACATTTCATTTCCATGTTACACTTTCAGCCCTTAATGTTTTAAAACATGTCACTTTAATTTCCAACTATTAACTAGGTTACTTTTCTCTTGATTAACTTTGTTCATTCTAAACAATTAAACTTACTAGCATAAATAACCGACTTTTGTTATTGTAAAAGTCTAAATTACCATCTTACCCTTACAGCATCGTACATATAATATTATAATAAAACATATAAAATTTGGGGTGTTACAAATTACGCCAACAATGGGTGCACTTGCCCTAATATATCGTAGTGAGTGATCGTATCATTTCGCATTTACAAATTTAAAGCTTGAAAACGAGTAAAAATTATAAGAAAAGGCTCCTCGGTTCTGGAATACTGCATCTTGCCATCAACAACTCAGTTAAATGTTGTGTGATTTTGGAATATTGTATCTCGCCATCAGAACCACTCCAATTTTAATGGTACCCTTCGGGGGTAGCCAGGTAGTCGGTGGCATCGAAGTACGAATTGTCGAATGTTTATTGTAGCAGAGGTGGACCACCGTGATCAATCATTGGTCCTTCTGACCTTGTGACACCTGTCTAACATGCTTCCTGGAAGAAGGACACTCATTGTAAGAAACTTCATACATAATTATTACACTAATTTGTACATAATTCATCACTAAATATCCCTACTTCAAGTGGGTTTCCACTTTTAATCATCAATTCAGCCAAATTCGAGCATAATTCATGTTCTATTTGGTGTTTCTAACCCTTAATCACACTAATTTCACATAAGTTCGTGGATTGCTTGAAACACATTTCATACAAGATCATCAAAACATAAAATTCTACTTACCCTATACCTTAGTATGCTTAGATGATCAAGAATTCAAGGACATGCAAGGATTTTAATAAGATTTCGCTTGTCAATTGGCTGCATTTTGATTGTACATTCATGGAGGGGTTTTTCTCCTCTCTTCTCTCCCTGGTCGACACACACATATAACCCACATTCTGCCTTCAATGTTTTGTTATAACATTTCATTTCCATGTTACACTTTCAGCCCTTAATGTTTTAAAACATGTCACTTTAAATTCCAACTATTAACTAGGTTACTTTTCTCTTGATTAACTTTGTTCATTCTAAACAATTAAACTTACTAGCATAAATAACTGACTTTTATTATTGTAAAAGTCTAAATTACCATCTTACCCTTACAGCATCGTACATATAATATTATAATAAAACATATAAAATTTGGGGTGTTACAAATTACGCCAACAATGGGTGCACTTGCCCTAATATATCGTAGTGAGTGATCATATCGTTTTGCATTTACAAATTTAAAGCATGAAAACGAGTAAAAATTATAAGAAAAGGCTCCTCGGTTCTGGAATACTGCATCTCGCCATCAACAACTCAGTTAAATGTTGTGTGATTTTGGAATATTGCATCTCGTCGTCAGAACCACTCCAATTGTAATGGCACCCTTCGGGGGTAGCCAGGTAGTTGGTGGCATCGAAGTACGAATTGTCGAATGTTTATTGTAGCAGAGGTGGACCACCATGATCAGTCATTGGTCCTTCTGATCTTGTGACACTTTTCTAACATGCTTCCTGGAAGAAGGACACTCACATGGAATCGTGAAATCAATACTAGACTCAGGATGACTATCTGAAGTCTTGACGACTTAGACTCGGAATTTCAAAAAATATCGAATCCATAATTATGTGAGCTATCAGCTAGGGTTTGAGTCTAGGCACAAGTGGCTAGTGTCTAAATCCCTCAAATTGTAGCTCTAATATCAATATATCACACCCTACTCTCCCGGTGGCCCTGAGTGTAAGGCATGCGCGTGACGATTGCATAATAGAATCACATCCCAACATAAGTAACTATACAACTGTAACAAAAAATACGAGCATACTTAAAAGTAAAAATTTTATTAAAATATGTAAGTATCAGTATTCAATACAAAACATCCCAAAGGCGGATCGATAAAGTAAAAAATGACTTGGCGACGTCTTTGGTTTTCGGCAGTGGAGTCGCAACTTCCAAAGCTGAAGACCGAACCCTAACCCATTCCCAGGATTAACACCTGGAAGTCAATCTTTAAAATATGTCAGTTTTGGCTGGTAATTACAATCAACATACACATTTATTAACCTTTTTTTGCACTTCAGATTTAATACAAATTTCCTCTACAATCAGCTCATGAACAACTAAATCAATTGTGGGAAGAGGACTACGATGAAGGATTGTTCCACATGTTCCTTTAAAATCATATGGGAATGACATAAAAAAACTAAACCAAACTTTATTCTTCCCTCTTAATAATGTAGCTTCTATGGTCTCTCAACTCCACCTATTCTTCAAGAGCTAGTTGATCCCATAAATTAGACATAGCAACACAAAAATCCAGATTTCTCATAGTATTTTGCTAAAGGGCTCGAATGTCATAATCCAGTAAATACTGTTTAGCAAAGTTAGACTGAGTGAACATTCTATTCAGGTGATCCCAAACTTTCTTTTCCATAATATACATAGCTAATTGAATACGAGTTGACTGAATTATTGAATTGTTGATCCGAATGATGATTTTAGAATTATTAGTTTTCCACACATCAAGTAAAATTGCTAATCAATAGTCGTCTTGCCTTACCGTTTTCTTTTATAATAGACACATAACCCCGCATATGTTTCCCACACGTAAAGTTTTTCATTACATAAGTCTAGTAGGCATGGTTTTTTTTACCATCAAGCTAGGTACTAAAACCTAAAGAGAATCATCCTTTTCCAACCATACTACAAATAATTAAAAAAAAAAAAAACAAAGCAGATGGTTAAACACTCAACACCGAATTTCCAACAGGAACAACAACAATCCAATACCAAATACAAACTAAGCAATGGAAGCAAATACGGACGAAAAAAAACATGAACCTTAACTAAAACAACATTAACAAAATAAATACAAACCCAACATTGATTAAAGAGATATACAAACCCAATAACGGATGAAAAGAAATGTGAACCATTAAATCTGATTACGAACAAATGAAGATAAGCGAAACCAGTGCTTGCAGCAAACTCTTCCATAGCCAAATCAATAAGAATGGATCAAATAGAACTCTAATACATTATTAACAATGATATATAGAGAATGGGACTAGGGTTTCGAAACAAGTGAAAGCAAGACTATAAATAGGACAAAAATTATCTATGTTAACCTAGCTAAACAAGTTAAAAGAAAGCCTATAACTTATTATGCTAATAGGCCAGATGCACCCTCTTCTAAATTTTTATCGTATCCTATTCCACAAATACATAAAACTAAGGGATTTTTTTTGTCTCTTAGTAAGTGTTGTTAAACTTCGTTTAAGCAGTTGAGTACTCGGCGAGTAATCAATACTCAGTAGGGTGCCGATGCGGTTTTTGTTGGGATTGAACCCTACAAAAGAACAGATGATAGAAAGCCAAAACAGATCTAAAACAACTGAACCAAAATAAAGAATGTTTCGGACCACTGCTTCCTTTAAAATGCCAAATTTCCTAACAACTGTTGGTCCTAACAACAGTGGATTCATAATAAGCAGTTGTTTGCATTAAGCTTTCCCCTTGATAGTGGTTATCTGGCAACTGATAGATTTCAAAGTACTGCTCTACAGAACAACTGCTACTAAAGAACTGATGAAGGTTAAAGACTGAAGCTCAATCCACTGACGGAATCCAAGCACTGCTGAAGAATTAAAGCACTGCCCATTCAAGGACTGATCACCCTTTGAAGAAAGCACTGATGCTCAAACAACAGTGGTTGACTACATCAGTGAAATGAAGAATCAGTGTTTATACATCAGTGATTAGAATATAATCAGTGTCTGTATGGTCAGTTGCTATAGAACAGTAGATAGAGTTTGTTAGTCTGTTAGACGTCGCTTTCATGGTGACGTCAGCTGAGATGCCTCAGTGGTTTGGTTTGGTTTGGTTTGTCTATAAATGGAACAGTACCATGTACTGTTACATTTGATTTTGACTGAGTGAGTTCTTCTCCTCTAGTCTAATCCTTTCATCTTGTGTGCAATCAACCATTGGAGTATCAGGGTGAGGGGGAGTTTAGTTTGTAAGCTTGCTTGTAATCTTTTGTTTTGCTTTGTAACCTTTCGACTGATGAAAAGCATTTGTTTATCAAAACTATTTTCCTCCTTGATTGTGTTTACAAAGTTTGTTATTCATTTCCGCTGCACTTTACAGGTTTTCATCTTCATTGATTGATAAACTTACACAAACAAACACTTTCATAAGGGCCTCCGATCCTAACAATTGGTATCAGAGCCTGGACAGTCAAATTTGATCTAACAATCAATTTGACATAACAGTTCGGCTCAAAAATTCATTGATACTAAGGTTGGTTGTATTTAGTTGAAAAACAGAGTAACAAGTGATAATGCTTAAAGTTGCTACTCAAAAGCTCTGTAAAACAACCAAGATGTCATAGGATACACAAACTTCGTATAACAAGTAATGTCATACATAAACCACCTATAGTTTTCAGATCTAAAAGTATGTCTGGTAACTATGGTAAAAAATATTTACGAAAATTGATGTTAATTGTTGTTATGAAGATTTTGCTGTTTCCATCATGTCTAGATCATGGGTAATGTGAAATTTGGCATAAGCATGTGCAGAAATGACCAAATCTCTCAAAACATTGCTGTAAAATGATTCTGGAATAAGTATTCCTTCAATAAATACCTCCCAGCGAGTATTTCAGTACTTATGTATGGGAAGGGTAAAAAGGGAAGAAGAAAATTACAAAAACTCAAAAGTGTGTTTATCTCAAAAACTTTTGAAGTCAAAAGAAAAGAGCATAAATACAAAACACTTAAGAGTCCAAAATTGGGTTAACAATGGTTATCAAGCAACTGTGTGCATTCATTAATTCAGGGAAGTTCAGGTAACAAAAGTATCATCAGTGATTAAGACTTACCAGAAGACTAGACAAAATTTTCAAAATCTTCACAAGGTAATGAGTTCCATCAAAGGACTTTTAAAACCCTTGTGAATTTGTTTCCTCACACTTGCAATCAACGGACAGGGAAATGGTCCCAAACAGTGGTTATTAAAATGAATTTCAAACCACTGACCATTTTCCTAAACTTGAGGATGAAGTGATTAAGTTCATATGACAAGTTTTTATTGAAAATACACCAGATCTTTTTGTTGCTGTTTTCAGAAAACCTTTATCGTTTTTGCAAAGGCTTTTCTTCAATAAAACAGGATATATTATTCTTGATTTTTCTTAGAGAACGATGTATTTTGTACTTTTACTTGTTTTAGATAGTAAAAGTCTCAAACTCCTGTCAGGTTGTAGAACCCTTATATTTTTTCTTAGGGTGATACTTTCTTTGAAAAATTATAGCTCAAAAAGAAATGGTGAAATAGATAAGGTCATTTCAAACTCAAGATTGTCATCACAGATAATAGATTGATTGCTAACTGACCTTAAAATGCTTGACTACTCATGTTTTATTCAGAAGATTGAAACACAAAATGAGTGGTCAATATAAACGGTTTTCATCACCTATGATACCAAACCACTGCTTATAATTCTGAATGTAAATCTCTGAAAGTTCTGCTGATATGTTAAGCTTGACAATATGCATCTAAAATGTGTTTTGCAAAGGATGTCATTTTTGCAGATATTTCAAAACAGCACCTCACTTCCTTGACCATTCCAATAACCACTGTTGACAAAAATCTGTCTAACATAAAGTGGTTCTTCTAAGAACTGAGCATATGCTAGAAGCATGTTTGACAAGATCTATTGTGCTCAAATAAGAACAGACATCACACTGTGAAGGGTTGCTATAAAAAGGTTTGATTTCATATTAACATGTCCTTTCTAAAGATCAGTTGGTAGAAGTACAAACTTAAGAATTGGATTCCTCTACTTTTGAAAAACTTGGTCCTTTTGATTGGAGTGCTAAACATGGATTAAAGCAAGTTTTCTTGTGTTCCATGTGTAAATAGCATAAAAATGTTTTTAGAAAATCCAAAATTAACCTTAAAAATAGTTTAAAATTGAAGTTTTAAATAAATCCTCAAAATCTGATTAATCCACTGATAACATTAAAATTTTGTTTGAATAGAAAAATCTATCCACTGCTCAAAATGTATACTCTGTTAGTAACAAAACACTGTTCTCACTCACTGACCATATTATCAACAGTGTTTGTTCTAACAACTGTCTTTCATTTACAACAGAGGATACACGTGGGCAGATGTTATTCAACAGTTATGTGCATCAGATGCCATGATCATTTTAAAAAAAATGCTATGTCATCATCATTACCGTGTCAATTTCAAAAATCACAACACAGTTTCTATCTAACATCATGGCTCCCAAATCAAACTCAAAGGTTTTTCTGATACATTCAAGATTTTTGAGTATATATCTTCAAGAAAAAGTTTCTAAAACACAAGTAGAGGGGGCAGAGAAAGTTTTACCAGAACAAAATGTTCAAACTTCACCTTCTGCTACTGAGCCCACTGCTCCTGGTGATCAGGACACTATAACCAGTGTCTTGAAACCCACACCAGAAAAATCCAAAAGGTATATCAAAACAAAATCCAGAAAAAACCCACCAAAACCAAAAAGGGTCTTCTGGAAGATGAGATCCCAGAAGTTAACCCTGTGACAACACAAATGTCACAAGAAACCACTGTTGCTACTTCCTCACAACAGTTGGAAAGATCTCCACCCAAAACTACAACTCCTCATGTATCCTCACAAAAGGATCATGTTGTAAGCACAGGGACACCTCAAAATGAAGTATTATCCTCATTTGAGGGTATACTTAATAGTCCTTCTCCCATGACAAATTCTTCTTCAACATCACTTCCCACATCTCAAATTCCACCCACAATAATACCACTGTTTGTTGCCATTGAAAGTCAGACACAAAATAGCTCTTCTCACAAACCCATTACTGAGAATACAACCTCAACAATAGCTATGTCTGAACCAATTCAATTGGTTAACCCACAAACAACTGAGGAGGTCACACCACAGGAATTTCATGAAATTCTTGTTGGTAGTTCAAGTGGAGCAACTACTACAGATGTTAGACCCACTGGTCTCTCTCTGGAGAGTAGTTTCATTAGTAAGACTCCCTTGAAGGTAATTTCTACTAAGGCTACCATGGTATCCACTGATGGTGTTAAAACCACTGTTGGAATTACTAAGGAGACCTCTGTTGTGGAAAGAAGACCCCAGTACCAAGAAAAAGGGGCATATAAGGTTGAAGCAAGTGATAAATCACATGTTCATGATACCCTAGATACAACTACCACCTCTGGTAGGAGCTCAGATGATCCTATTAAATTAGGAGATGGGCTAAAATATAAGGAATTAACGGACAAAGTTACAAAGATTGAGACATTAGTGGGAGATATAAAAAATGTGCTGCAACAGATGTTACACTCTGCAAAATCTCGAAACACTGCTCAATCCTCTGCTCAAACCACCAGAATTGTGAAACAAGTGTATCCTCTGCTTCAACAACATTATCAACATGCTAATCAGTTACATGATTCAAAAGTGTAGACATTCAAAGAAGAAGTTGAAGTCAGGTATAAAGACACACAGGAAGAGCTTAAAGCTATTAAGAAAATTCCCATTCCTGACACTACCTCTGCACCAATCTTCGAAAGAGTTGATGATGCCAAAAAGGGGGAGAAAAATGACTCTGAGGAAAATCTCTCAGTAACTTCTGCTGAAACATCTGTCAAAGAAAAGGAAAAGGGAGGTGATGAAACCCTGAAAATTCAAGCAGATGATGAAGATACACAAATGAGGATAGTTCAAAGTCAAGTCATGAGGTTAGTTCTCAACAGACCCAATCTGCTCAAAAGCCTGCCTCAACATCTGCTAAAGAGAGAAAGACAAAGAGTGATGTCTGAAGAGGATCAGCAGAGGTTTGAGCATGGCCTTATAACATTGTTGCTCAGATTCAGACATCTACCTCAGAAATAAATCAGGATCCTCAAAAATCAGCTGACTCAAAAATTCTAAAATGGAAGTCAAATAAAGACACCCATGAATTGACTCCGCTCAGGTCAGATGGTAAGATTGAGAAGCTCAAAATGGAGGCTGCTTATGGTCTTAATGCAGTTGACCTACAAAATCTGATGAATATAGATCTCTCAAGGGATCCTGAAAACACAGTCTCTATGAACTTTGAATTGTCATTCAAAAGTCATATAAGAGAAATGATGCTGAGGAATAAAGATCATCAATAAAGAAGAGTTTTGGCATCATCTGTTCTAGGGGGAGATTGTTGGGATTGAACCCTACAAAAGAACAGATGATAGAAAGCCAAAACAGATCTAAAACAACTGATCCAAAATAAAGAATGTTTTGGACCACTGCTTCCTTTAAAATGCCAAATTTCCTAACAACTGTTGGTCCTAACAACAGTGGATTCATAATAAGCAGTTGTTTGCATTAAGCTTTCCCCTTGACAGTGGTTATCTGGCAACTGATAGATTTCAAAGTACTGCTCTACAGAACAACTGCTACTAAAGAACTGATGAAGGTTAAAGACTGAAGCTCAATCCACTGACGGAATCCAAGCACTGCTGAAGAATTAAAGCACTGCCCATTCAAGGACTGATCACCCTTTGAAGAAAGCACTGATGCTCAAACAACAGTGGTTGACTACATCAGTGAAATGAAGAATCAGTGTTTATACATCAGTGATTAGAATATAATCAGTGTCTGTATGGTCAGTTGCTATAGAACAGTAGATAGAGTTTGTTAGTCTGTTAGACGTCGCTTTCATGGTGACGTCAGCTGAGATGCCTCAGTGGTTTGGTTTGGTTTGTCTATAAATGGAACAGTACCATGTACTGTTACATTTGATTTTGACTGAGTGAGTTCTTCTCCTCTAGTCTAATCCTTTCATCTTGTGTGCAATCAACCATTGGAGTATCAGGGTGAGGGGGAGTTTAGTTTGTAAGCTTGCTTGTAATCTTTTGTTTTGCTTTGTAACCTTTCGACTGATGAAAAGCATTTGTTTATCAAAACTATTTTCCTCCTTGATTGTGTTTACAAAGTTTGTTATTCATTTCCGGTGCACTTTACATGTTTTCATCTTCATTGATTGATAAACTTACACAAACAAACACTTTCATAAGAGCCTCCGATCCTAACAGTTTTCTTCATCATGGTCAAATCACTCAGAATTAGTCCAATGCGGTTAACCTCGGTTAGAATCGGATCTAATTGGTCAACTCGAAAGTTGGTTAGAATCGGATCTAGTCGGCTGAGTTCGACTTAAAGAAATAAAACCTAATTGCTTTGTTTATAATTTTAGAAAACAAATATCAAATTTTAAAGAATGAATATCAACTTTTGAAATACTTTTGTTATTCGAACATGTATCTTTTTTTGTTTTTATTGATATTCATGTTTTTTGTTATAAACTAAATATTTCGAGAACTCGCAGAACAAAATGAATAACCTATTGTTTCAATCCTAAAAACAAAATTAAAATGTTCCAAGTGTAAGATTCGTTGTTTCTCACACTTGAATTCAAAACAAATATGAAAAATTTTCAGTTTTATATAATCTACACATATGTAAGTTACTTGTATGTTAAATTACCTACATGTATGGAGGCTGTGTGTATGCAAAAATATATACAGTTTTTATGCATATATAATACACATATGGAACAAATGATACAATGGTAAAATATTAACTAGTTTTTCTTTCATCTTATTTATTACTATCTTTAAGTAATTAATTACTCATAAAGACTATATTCTTTACAAGAATTTTTTTGCCTATACACATAAAAAGTTATCATACACATTTCAAAAATTATCCTACACATATTTAAATTTATCCTACACA
This sequence comes from Helianthus tuberosus, assembly GCA_030545235.1. Lineage (NCBI taxonomy): Eukaryota > Viridiplantae > Streptophyta > Magnoliopsida > Asterales > Asteraceae > Helianthus > Helianthus tuberosus. The sequence continues at coordinate 658,381 of CM060414.1, forward strand.
ACTCGTAATTTATCCTACACACCTAGTAATTTGTCTTACATTCTAAATTATTTTTTATTTTTTGAAAAAAATATATTTTTTTGAAAATAAGTTACAAATTTAATTTAGTTAGCTATTAAAGAGAAAAAGTAGAAATTAATGATCTATGTAAGTTTGCAAATATACCTTTACATTAAAATTAAATGCAAATATTAAATGAAGTAAAATGAAACATTCTTATTAGTTGAAACTTTCTTTTTTTTTTCCTACAAAAAAATTCTTCTCATTTGAACCCTCTATTATGAATGTAAGAAACATAAAATTTTAAAAATATAAACCTTAAATCTCAAAATTTAGTGATTTATAATTGTTCTTTTTGTTCTCGCAATAATTAGTGTTCTGGAATGATCCTCATCACACACACACACACACACACATATATATATAATTAACTATGTCTGAATACTCCCTTCTTAGGCCAAGTACTCGCAACTCCCTAGTCAACCAACCTGAGAGCATCTAGCAAGTTTTACAACATTGCTCTTAGCGTAAAAATGGTGAAATCACTAAGAATATCCACAACAAAGATATTTTGGGGGTGTTTTTGTGTGCCACGTATCACTTGCCCCACCAATCATGTTATTTCCCTCTCATGCCATACGCACAACACGTATAATTATATAAACACCCACTGCTCTCTCATCCCTCTTCTATCCTAGTCACATTCATGTTTTTAGATGTTTTTTTTAAAGAACAAAACTTCCCCCTCTATTTTCCATGCCATCTTTTGTATCCTATTTGTCACCTAAAAACATCCAAGAACACTCTTATTGCGGGTGCTCAATGTGACAAGTTGAAGGAGGAGTGCAACAAGTTTAAAAAAGGGACTGAGCTACTCTTAGCAAAAACGTAGTCTCATTTATAAGTATCATGTTAGTTTTATCTTAATTTATTTTTACCTTTTTGTTTTTAGTGAACGCCAAACTAACCTACTATTGAATACTCTTATCCCTGCATCTTACATGATTTTAATATTCCATATACTGGATAATGTGAAGATACCTTGCTATCACACCATTATCACTCATGTTTTTACCCTTTTGTTATTATACAAAATTAAAGGGGTGAAAATTAAAACTTTGATGGGAGTAGTGGACGAGGTAGAACTCTGTTCAGTTGAGTTGACTTGAGAATATAACTTAGATCCATACATATGATATGGTGGTGGAGAATCTGCGGGCAGCGGGTAGAACATAAATATCTACCAACTTGCAGGCTTCTTTCTTTCTTTAACAATTAAAAAAAAACTGTAAATAGGAATTTATCATGAAAAAAGATGATATTATCATTATTATTCAATTACGTCAAAGCATGTATACACTGTAAAGTAAATAATTTAATTTGGTTATTATTTTTGTTAACATGAAGAAAGATATTACATCAAGTTTCTTACAACATGCATGCTTATTGCTTATATTGACATACTCTTTTCATAAAGTAAAGGTATCATCCATCCTAGCTATACTATCTTCATCACCATTGGTTCATATTTTATTTTCTTTTTATTTAATTGTCAAACAATTTATAAAAGCGATGGTTTTTCTAACTTAATACCTAGTTGGATGTTTAGTGGTATCTTGACATCAAATTCCTCTAAATATCATAGCCCAATATATATATATATATTTTTTTTATTGTGATGGTCAATCACTAATATATACACTACCAATGAAAAAAAGGGGTAGTGTTTCCTATCAGAGCTAACACATATTTGATAATAGATTGAGAAGTGCAATAAACTTTTTAATTCTTGTATTAATATAAATAAATGACTAGCATTAGCATTCATGTGGATTTGTATATGAGCAACATGTTCATTTAATGACTAATATTATTATATTATTATTATTATTATTATTATTATAATTCAATGCTTTTAATGATTTAAGGAGAATCACCTATGTTAGAGAGAAGTGGGGTCGCTTCGAATGGAATTGAGGGCACAATTCCTAGAGCTCTCGCAGAACCAGGAAAGTGTTCCACGACCATTATTGGACACGACTATGAGAAGATGACCCGGCTAAGGAGAGTCTTGTGTGAAGTGTATTGTCGTCTACACAAACGACAGACGAGTTCAAAGACATCGAGATCTACTCAGAGCTAGTGGGCTAAGTGCATTTCATGAGCGAAGGTTCAAAGGGTAACACCCACCCATCTTATGCAAAACTCAACTGTCGAGGTTCCATTGGAAATTTTATGTGTTTAGAACGATCTCCATTCATGTGGGGATTGTTGGAAATTTAGATGGTGTGAATGGATACTAATTTAGTGAAATTATAATTATTTACTAGACTCTTCATATGGGTGATAAACTCTTAAGTGGAGTTTTTATGTCGATTTATTAGTTTTTATTAGAGTTTATGTCTCTAATAAAATCCCCAATAAAGTGAGACTTTTAGTAGAGTTTTTATGTCAATTTATTAGTTTTTATTAGAGTTTATTTCTCTAATAAAATCTCTAATAAAGTGAGACTCTTCTCTACCCCATATCTCTTGTATGCAAAGTAGGTTAGTGAAGGGTTCAAATGAGAAGAAATTTTTTGTAAGAATAAAAAAGAACAAACTTCAACCAATAAAAATGCTTCATTTTACTTCATTTAATTTTTGTATTTAATATGAGTGTAAGGGTATATTGGTAAAATTAGATGGATCATTAATTGTTAGTCTTCCTTTTTAATAGCTAACTATATTAAATTTATAACTTATTTAAAAAAAATAGTTCTTTTCAAAGAAGAAAAAAATTAATTTAAAGTGTAGGATAAATTATGAGGTGTGTAAGATGAATTACGAGTTGTGTAGGATAAATTTGAGTATGTGTAGGATAAATTTCAAAAACATGTATGATAAATTTTGATGTGTCTAGGAAAAAAATTTTGTATGGAGGATGATAGTCTTTATTACTAATTAATTGGTCAAAAATAATAATAAATGAGATGAGAGAAAAACTATTTAATGTTTTACAATTGTACCCTTTGTTCTTTTTCTTCTCAATTTAATTTTTTTTCTCAAATGAACCTCCCCCAAGTAGGTTATGTGTCTAATTTGATGAAGCTAATTGTAACGACTCTCCTAGGACCCTTAAGGTAACCCTAAACGCTCCTAAATACACCCTGAGTGTGAGAAACGGACCCGAAATACCTTTGTGCTTGGAGAAATCAAGAAAAACAAGATTTTTGGTTCGCTCGCGGGCCGCGTAAGAGTTAAGCCAAGCTTACGCGGGCCGCGACAGCAATGCAAACTACCGGATAACGATCAAGGCCACGTGGCATGACACGTGTCGAAACCTCTGATGACTCAGCCGACCTAGACTTCCTCGCGGGCCGCGTAGATGTTCCTTCGAGTTTACGCGGGCCGCGACACGCCCCATTTCCAGCCCTATAAATAAGGAGTTCGAGTTCAGTTGAAAGTCGCTCAATTCTTTTCTTCTTTTTGCTTCTATTATAGCAAAGTAATAGCTCGGGTATTTGTAACACCTCGTAAAATCATGTCCAATATAGTATCGACACGTGTCATGGACTTTAAACGTATTACAAATTGAATATGAGGGACTAAAGTTGACAAACGAAGAAAGTATATGTATATAAGGATTCAAAGTGTCAACATTTGATAATTATGCCTTTTAACAACTCTACACGATGTTTATAACCTTAAAACGAATGTATCATGAAGCATATGAAACCATTTGTGGAAGAATGTGAAAGTTTACAAGACGCGAGGGTTGAAAGTGTCAACATGTTTAAGTTATACCTCTGAGTGACCTTTTAGCGAACCCAGAGCCTTGTAATGATTAATTATACTCCCAAGAATAAGTGGTAAAAATTTCACAAGGTTTCGATATCGTATGAGGAAGATACATTAACTTTCGTAATTAAGGGGTTAAAAGCGTCAACGAGGCAAAACTTGTGTTTTCGGTTATCGTTTAATGAAACCGGACCTAACGATGATTGGTTATATCTCATGGATCATAGAAATATAAATTTCATGGGTTAAAAGTGCTTAAAATGGAAGAAATTACGTTTTAGAAAGTCCAGGGGGTGAAATGTCATTGTTTGAAACTTGAAGATCTGATCAGCCACATGCTGGCGTCGCGCCACCAGCTCCCCCTTCTGCCGTCGTGCGACGCGACGGCATGCTAGTTCAGAAAAGGTTGTTTTAACGTGGCAGCTTGCATGTTTGCTAAATTCCGCGAGTTTACCGCCCTCTAGCTGCTTTAAACACGTCCCTTGACACTTGTTTTCATCTCTAGATTTGCCACAACACCTGTATCAATCCCCATGATCCTTCCATGGCTATAAATAAGCCCATTGTTGCACCTTGTGAACTCACACTTTCACATTTGCTTGTTCTAACTCTCTGGAGCATTCTTGGCACCTAAGAAGCCTTTTCTCTGTTCTAATCTTGTGCTAAGGACCATTGTAAGTCATCTTAGTTTCTGTAATTCAATTTTATTAGTTTAATGCCCTAAAGTCAAACCCGTCGTAATTAAGGTTTGATTTAGTGATTAATCACTAATGGTCCAGTCAATTCTCAAATTGAAAGTAGCTTTGAGTTGGTAATTATGTGGGTAATAAACCCTTAAAAGGGCACCCTCTGATTCCCACTCTAACTAGGTCAATTGTCGGGTCAAAGTTAATTATAAAAAGTCAACAGAAAGCAAATTTTCGCATAAACACATAATTAACAATGTAGAAGCTATGAAACCTGTTCTATCACTCATATAACTTAGTCATCAATGTAAGAACATGTCTAAACATGTTCAACCCGACAATTTTCTGTTTAAGCTCGGTTCGGAACCGAAAGTCGCAAAAGTAGACTTTTGCTTTGACTTTTAGTTCTGACCCAATGTAGCATATTTTAGAATTGCCTTGAAGCTCTATTAGGACCTGGTTATAGATTAGTGTAACCCTCTGAGGTTATACAACTTGGTTCATTAGTTATTCGATTCATGTACATGTTTCCGTAATATGCCTAAATATTGACCATAATGCCCTTTTGACCTTAAAACGAGATTTTTGAAAATGTGAGAGGACAAAAACCTTTATTACTAATTTATAAACATGTCCCTAAATTTTCACATCAGTTTGAGGTCTAGATTAAGAGTTATGCTCAATAGCGTAATTAGAAAACTTTTTATTAATTAAACGGCGTAATTAGCATAAAGCCTATCTAAACCCAATTTTTGATACCAAACTTTTTACCTATTGATATAAAATAATATTTTGGGATTTTTGAAGATTTTTATTTATTTTTAGGCTGAGCATAACATAGGGTTATAGCTTTGATTCGGTAATTGTCGGTTTTGCCCTTTTGGCCTATAAAATGAGTTTTACATAATATTTTGATACCAAACCTTTTGCTACTGATTTTATATAATAAATAAAATATTTTGAGTCTTCTGGAATGATAAAAATATCAGCTTTTCTTTAAAAACCCGGAAATCGCTTAAAACCGTCTTTTTACGCGTTTAAAACCCATAGCTATTAAAACTATTTTTCTCATATAAGACTTAATACCTACTGATGTTTTAAGCAAATTTTTATATTTTAACAGTAAACAAAAGTTTTAAACTCAGATTTTAAATTTTGACCTTTAAAGCTTATGTGAAATTACCAAAATGCCCCTACGGTACATAGTTTGGTTAGAAAAGGTAAATTTCACATATATGCCATACCCTACTGTTATGACTTATAAAAATAAGTATTTTTACTGAATATATCAGACTTGAAACTCAGATTTATATTTAAACTCTTTTATAAGCTTTAAAATGACCAAAATACCCCTACGGGGCATAATTTGAGTTTAAATTCATTTTGGACATAATGGAAGGTATCCTAATGATATCACAACATATTTAAGGCATATTAAACTTATGAAACCTGTTCATGACTTATTTGGTTACCCGTTACGCATTATTTGCGTTCGGTGCGGTTTATGTAACTAGTTTGCATAAATTAGCCGAAACGGGTCAAACCTTATCATTTTTATCTCAAAATCCAGAATGTGTTTAGTTTACCCATATTATACAAGTATACAAACTTGTCGGGTCTAAACCACATTCTAATCCGGTCTTCGCTTAATCGTGCGTTTTGAACCGTATATCTTCCTTTAAAACTAACCGGTCTAAGTTTAGACTTAATTAAGACCCGTTAGAAATCTAATAAGTTATTAAAACCTTCGTTCCAGATTAGGAGCCCGGTAAAAGCTATTTGCACTCGCTGTTTGTGATATATACTTGCTCAGGTAAATACTTTTAACTTATTTTCCCTATACGGGCTTGGGATACGGTATTATAATAATACCGCTTGGTCGGGTATGTAGTTGTTTAAATCAGATTGTGATTAATATATTTACATAACCCGTTTTAATCTATTTTATTTGGTATATGGCCCTTGGGGGGTTAATGACCATGTCCCGGATATCCTTGGCATCATTCATTGAAATGGCCACGACTTAAGCACGGGGTGTAGGCATACACCTGACAGCTGCATATGTAAAAACTGGTAACCCACTTTAAGGAATTAACCTTGTGGGACGACAAATAAATAAAACTGTATACAAGATTATTTTTAAATAATTATCCCAAGTTATAAAAGAACTTTTGTGCCTTGTGCCTTCAAATCAATTTTCTTAAACTCTTTTCAAAATGAGTCGGTTAATTGTATTTACCAGTGTAAACTGACGTATTTTCCCAAAAAGGCTAAGTGCAGGTACTAAACGGAATAGGCTGGCTAATCCTAGCATCACTAAAGAGTCTTGCAAGCTTAGGATGTTAAAGTCTGTTGAGCAATGATCTTTTTATCTTTTGATCCGCCTGTGGATCCTTTACAGTCCGTTTGTAATACTTTGATATTACTTTTTATTCGGTTTGTAATGTGATTCATCTTTTTCTTCCGCTGTGCATTTAAATTGTGTTGTTTGACTATGATGATATCAACTACGTCACGATACTCCCCACAGGGCCCACCAGTAATACGTGGAAATATCGGGGTGTGACAGGTTGGTATCATAGCCAACATTGAGTGAATTAAACACTAGCCTTTTGTGTTGAATCTCAATGACACAGTTGCACATTCCTCGACTTCCGAGTCTAGACTTGAACTAGGAATAATCTCATCCTTAATAGGTATATTTTATTTTTCGATAATTGTGCATTTCAGGAACATGTCTCCGAGTAAAGCTGCCATTGATGGAAGTTCTCCAAACCCGAAGTTTAAGAATGGTAAGCTCCGTACCACAGCTCGAGTAAGCGTACGCCCAGTATGGAGGAAGGATCTTTTTGGACCCATTCCCAAAATCAAACCCGTTGAAACCATTAACCATGTCCCAAATTCCTTTCCCGAGACTTTTGAAACTTCAATTGAGTAGCCGACGTCAAAGGAGCCCATACTAGCAGTCCCTGGGGCTCCCACTCCGAAAATGATACCTATGGACCCAAATGATCCATATTTCTTACCTCCAAGTCTTGGAATCCCAAACTTGGATTATACCTGTCCTGACCCTATCCGTAATCCATATTATTTGCTAACCATAAAATCCTTGGATTCCACTTCTGTTAAGGTCCCTAGCGTGGAGGATTTCGACTACCTGCCAAAACCTTCAGTAACCATACCGCATACAGTAAACCAAGGAGGAGACTTTCAGGACTAAGATGAAGAAGAAACTCTCTTGTTGAATTTCTTTTCCCTAATAATCCTTATAAGGACATAATTATCTTTTAGTCCCTTCGTGGACAATGTTATTTCCTTCAAGTCCCGTTGAGGGCAATTATGTACTCCTTTTAAAATTTATTGGAGTGATTTGTTTAAATTTCATTTTTATCATTATATACGAACATAATATATGAAATAAATCAAAATATCATTCCTTTTTTGTAATTGATCTGCCTAAAAAAAGAATCTTAAAGGGTATAACCTAGCTTGCATGTCATTAAGGACCTAGCTATGATGGTAAAACCTGTTTAAAAGAGATTCAGATCCTTGTTAACATCTGAAAACATGTTAACACTCCTGGCAACAGTGATACGATAAAATCACACTTGTCATCCTTAAAGTGGTAATTTCCAACCCCCTTATCCAGCCTAGTGATTTAGAAATCATGGCTTAAATAATCAAATAAAGATGATCATATTATTTAAACATCCATTAGTGATGAAGTGCCTACGGGCTAAACTTGTTGTCCAATAAGACAACGACAGTGGTGGTCTTTGACCCCATGTCTAAAGATGTCGGACTACGTCCAAGCATAATAGTCTGTATGATCAATGCGATCTTGACTAATATCATCAGATAAGATGATCATATAATAAACATCCATTTGTGATGAAATGCCTACGGGCCATAATTATTGTCATATAAGAGAAAAGACAGTTGTAGCCTATAACTCCCTGTCAAGAAAGGTAATGAACTATGATTCAAGCCTTAGTACCTCGATCCTATAAGATCTTGACTTAAAATTTGAATGTGTCCTTGTGACTTCGCCTTTTTGTGCCATTATTATATTTAATTATAACTAAGGGTTATTAATGAAAAATCTTGAATGAAATATTTAATAAATTAGCCAATATGGTTCTTTAATACCATGGTTAATAAATTGACAAGATGACAAATCTATCATATACCTCTAAGAGATTATTGTCATCCTTTTATGTAGCAATCAAGCTACATGGCTGAGTCTGAAGAAATCAACAATCACCCAAGGGAAAATCATGATACCACCAGGATCAACATAACTGGTGCGGAACTTCAAGCATTGATTGATAATGCTGTTACCAAGGCCATAGATAGGCAGTTTAATGAGTCAAACGGTACTCGAAGCAAGACCTCATCTGTACCCCATTCTAAACCTAAGACTCACTCTGAGGCTCATAGTAAGCCACCTTCTAAACATAATGGATCAAGGAGGGATGACGATCATCATTCCTCAAATCAGCATAGTGTTCCGTCAAAGAAGATTGTACTCGATCAAGAACCACGTATTAGGGGTTGTTCCTATAAGTATTTCGTATCCTGTAAACCCCGAGATTTCACTGGGGAAAAAGGAGCTATCGACTGCATGCCGTGGTTAGACGAGATGGACACCGTAGTTGACATCAGTGGTTGCGCTGATAGGGATGCTGTGAAGTATGTATCTCAGTCGTTTAAAGGAGAAGCACTAGCCTGGTGGAGGTCTCTAATCCAGGCTACTGGGAAGATTCCATTGTACAATCTGTCTTGGGATCAGTTTGTTGCACTCATCAAAGAGAATTACTGCCCTCAGCATGAGGTTGAAAAGATTGAGTCCGACTTCTTATCTCTGTTGATGAAAAACCTAGACTGTCAGACTTACCTTACTAGCTTTAATACCATGTCTCGACTGGTTCCATATTTGGTAACACCGGAGCCCAAGCAAATAGCTCGTTTCATTGGGGGTTTAGCCCCAGAGATCAAAGCCAGTGTAAAGGCATCTCGACCTGCTACTTTTAGGTCAGCAGCTGACCTATCTTTATCCCTTACCTTGGATGCGGTCAGACTAAGATCGCTTAAGAACTCGGAGGAAGGTAAGAGAAAACGTGAGGATGATAACTCACGACGGTCTGAGAAGAAGTTTAAGGGAACCACAGACCACAAGAAGAAGTTTGGGTCTGGCAAGGGTAGTCAGCAAGTAGATGAGAAGCCAAAGTGCAAAACTTGCCAGAAACGTCACCTTGGAAAATGCAGGTTTGAATCCAAGTCCCAGTCAAAACCATCTGCATGTGGGTTATGCAAATCCAAGGAGCACAAAACATTAGACTGCAAGAAAATTATGGATGCAGCGTGCTATAAATGTAATGAAAAGGGGCACATCAAGACCAACTCCCCTAAATATGCCAAAAAGCCTGAAGAAGCCAAAAAGACCAATGCAAGGGTCTTTCGAATGGATGCACGAGAAGCCATTCAGGATGATAATGTGATAACAGGTACCTTCCTTGTTAATGATGTTTATGCAAGGGTGTTATTTGATTCGGGTACGGATAAGTCATTTGTAGATGATAAGTTTTGTAAGTTGTTGAATTTACCTGTTAAAACCCTAAGCGTGAAATATGAGGTAGAATTGGCTGATGGTACCTTAGAGACAACCTCGACTGTGTTAGATGGATGTTTTATATCCATTAGGAACCACTCCTTTCCGTTATCCTTGCTTCCTCTGAAATTAGCTGGTTTCGACATAGTAATAGGCATGGATTGGTTATCTCATAACCAAGCCTAGATTTTGTGTAACAAGAAGCAAGTGGTAATCAAGACTCCGTATGGTGAGCCACTTACCATACAGGGAGACACTCAGTATGGGTTACCTGAGCAAGTGTCTATGCTCAAGGCATCGAGGTGTTTGAAGAAGGGTTGTGTCATTTATATGGCACAGGTAACTATTGATGAACAGAAGCCCAAGGTTGAAGACATTCCTGTCATTTCTGAGTATCCCGAAGTATTCCCCGAAGAACTACCTGGTTTGCCACCAGATAGGCAAGTAGAGTTCAGAATTGACATCATTCCTGGAGCAGCACCTGTTGCAAGAGCGCCTTACAGGTTAGCACCAACTGAAATGAAAGAGTTGAGGACTCAACTAGATGATTTGTTAGCCAAAGGTTTCATTAGACCTAGTTCGTCTCCTTGGGGAGCACCAATCCTGTTTGTAAAGAAGGAGGATGGATCGATGCGTCTATGCATAGATTATCGCGAGCTTAACAAAGTCACTATCAAGAATAGATATCCATTGCCCAGGATCGACGATCTGTTCGATCAATTACAAGGGGCAAGTTACTTCTCTAAGATCGATTTGAGGTCAGGCTATCATCAACTGAAGGTTAAAGATGAAGATGTACACAAGACTGCATTTAGGACTCGTTATGGTCATTACGAGTTCTTAGTGATGCCTTTTGGGCTCACTAATGCACCAGCAGCGTTCATGGATCTCATGAACCGCGTCTGTAAGCCCTACTTGGATAAGTTTGTCATCGTCTTCATCGATGATATTCTTATTTACTCAAAGAATCAAGCTGACCATGAGAAGCATCTTCGTTGTATCCTTTCACTGCTTCAACAAGAGAAACTCTATGCCAAGTTTTCAAAGTGTGAATTTTGGCTTCGTGAAGTCCAGTTTCTTGGACACGTGGATAGTGAGCGTGGTATCCAGATTGATCCCGCTAAGGTTGAAGCTGTCATGAATTGGCAAGAGCCGAAGACACCCATAGAGATTCGTAGTTTCTTGGGTTTAGCAGGATACTATAGGCGTTTTATTGAAAACTTCTCAAGAATTGCAGCGCCCCTAACTTTATTAACCCGCAAGAATAGCAAGTTTGACTGGGGTCCTAAGCAGCAAGAATCTTTTGATACTCTTAAGAAGAAGTTGAGCAATGCACCTGTGTTGACATTGCCTGATGGAATCGAAGAATTTGTAGTATACTGCGACGCATCACACACTGGTATGGGGTGTGTGCTCATGCAGAAAGTCAAGGTCATTGCCTATGCTTCTCGACAATTAAAGGTGCACGAAAAGAATTACACCACCCACGACTTGGAGTTGGGTGCCGTTGTATTTGCACTAAAGCTATGGAGGCATTATTTATATGGTACCAAGTGTGTGATCTATTCTGATCATAAGAGCCTTCAACATCTGTTTAATCAGAAGGACTTAAACATGAGACAGCGTCGGTGGATGGAGACTTTAATTGACTATGATTGTGAAATACGACACCATCCAGGCAAGGCGAATGTAGTCGCCGATGCTTTGAGCAGAAAGGAAAGGGTTAAGCCCATTAGAATCAATGCCAAGAGCATTGAATTGAAAAACAGTTTGAATGAAAGATTGTTAGCCGCTCAAAAGGAAGTTGTATTAGAAGCTAACTATCCAAATGAAAAGCTGGGAGTCACTGCAGAACAATTATCATATGGTAAGGATGGAATCCTAAGATTGAATGGACGGATATGGGTTGCAATCTATGGAGGACTTCGAGATGTGATCCTTCAAGAAGCCCATAGTTCCAAGTATTCTGTTCATCCTGGAAGTGATAAGATGTACCAGGATTTGAAGGCAAATTATTGGTGGATAGGCTTGAAAAAGTCTATAGCCACTTATGTGGCCAAATGTCTGACATGTGCTCAAGTTAAAGCAGAACACCATAAGCCGTCAGGTTTGCTACAACAGCCTGAACTTCCCACCTGGAAGTGGGAAATTGTGACTATGGATTTTATCACCAAGTTACCAAAGACGAAGAGAAGAAATGATACTATTTGGGTTATAGTGGATAGACTGACTAAGTCAGCCCACTTCTTACCTATTAAGGAAACACACAGCTCAGATAAGTTAGCTCAGCTGTACGTGGACGAGATTGTATCTCTTCACGGGGTACCAGTGTCTATTATCTCTGATAGAGATACAAGATACACATCACACTTTTGGAAAAGTTTTCAGCAATCGTTAGGTACTCGATTGAACTTCAGCACTGCTTATCATCCTCAGACGGATGGGCAAAGTGAACGTACTATACAGACACTCGAAGATATGCTACGAGTTTGTGTTATTGACTTAGGAGGAAGTTGGGATGATCATCTCCCATTGATTGAATTTTCATACAACAATAGCTATCATTCCAGTATTCAAGCTGCACCTTTTGAAGCTTTGTATGGAAGAAAGTGCAGAATGCCCGTTTGTTGGGTAGAAGTTGAAGATGTCCAACTAACAGGACCTGATATAGTCCTGGAGACGACAGATAAGTCTAAATTACCATCTTACCCTTACAACATCGTACATATAATATTATAATAAAACATATAAAATTTGGGGTGTTACAAATTACGCCAACAATGGGTGCACTTGCCCTAATATATCGTAGTGAGTGATCGTATCGTTTCGCATTTACAAATTTAAAGCTTGAAAATCATTAAAAATTATAAGAAAAGGCTCCTCGGTTCTGGAATACTGCATCTCGCCATCAACAACTCAGTTAAATGTTGTGTGATTTTGGAATATTGCATCTCGTCGTCAGAACCACTCCAATTGTAATGGTACCCTTCGGGGGTAGCCAGGTAGTTGGTGGCATCGAAGTACGAATTATCGAATGTTTATTGTAGCAGAGGTGGACCACCGTGATCAATCATTGGTCCTTCTGATCTTGTGACACCTTTCTAACATGCTTCCTGGAAGAAGGACACTCACATGGAATTGTGAAATCAATACTAGACTCAGGATGACTATCTGAAGTCTTGACGACTTAGACTCGGAATTTCAAAAAATATCGAATCCGTAATTATGTGAGCTATCAGCTAGGGTTTGAGTCTAGGCACAAGTGGCTAGTGTCTAAATCCCTCAAATTGTAGCTCTAATATCAATATATCACACCCTACTCTCCTGGTGGCCCTGAGTGTAAGGCATGCGCGTGACGATTGCATAATAGAATCACATCCCAACATAAGTAACTATACAACTGTAACAAAAAATACGAGCATACTTAAAAGTCAAAATTTTATTAAAATATGTAAGTATCAGTATTCAATACAAAACATCCCAAAGGCGGATCGATAAAGTCAAAAATGACTTGGGGACGTCTTTGGTTTTCGGCAGTGGAGTCGCAACTTCCAAAGCAGAAGACCGAACCCTAACCCATTCCCAGAATTAACACTTGGAAGTCAATCTTTAAAATACGTCAGTTTTGGCTGGTAATTACAATCAACATACAAATTTATTAACCTTTTTTTGCACTTCAGATTTAATACAAATTTCCTCTACAATCAGCTCATGAACAACTAAATCAATTGTGGGAAGAGGACTACGATGAAGGATTGTTCCACATGTTCCTTTAAAATCATATGGGAATGACATAAAAAAACTAAACCAAACTTTGTTCTTCCCTCTTAATAATGTAGCGTCTATGGTCTCTCAACTCCACCTATTCTTCAAGAGCTAGTTGATCCCATAAATTAGACATAGCAACACAAAAATCCAGATTTCTCATAGTATTTTGCTAAAGGGCTCGAATGTCATAATCCAGTAAATACTGTTTAGCAAAGTTAGACTGAGTGAACATTCTATTCAGGTGATCCCAAACTTTCTTTTCCATAATATACATAGCTAATTGAATACGAGTTGACTGAATTATTGAATTGTTGATCCAAATGATGATTTTAGAATTATTAGTTTTCCACACATCAAGTAAAATTGCTAATCAATAGTCGTCTTGCCTTACCGTTTTCTTTTATAATAGACACATAACCCCGCATATGTTTCCCACACGCAAAGTTTTTCATTACATAAGTCTAGTAGGCATAGTTTTTTTTACCATCAAGCTAGGTACTAAAACCTAAAGAGAATCATCCTTTTCCAACCATACTACAAATAATAAAAAAACAAAGCAGATAGTTAAACACTCAACACCGAATTTCCAACAGGAACAACAACAATCCAATACCAAATACAAACTAAGCAATGGAAGCAAATACAGACGAAAAAAAAAAAAACATGAACCCTAACTAAAACAACATTAAAAAAATAAATACAAACCCAACATTGATTAACGAGATATACAAACCCAATAACGGATGAAAAGAAATGTGAACCATTAAATCTGATTACGAACAAACGAAGATAAGCGAAACCAGTGCTTGCAGCAAACTCTTCCATAACCAAATCAATAAGAATGGATCAAATAGAACTCTAATACATTATTAACAATGATATATAGAGAATGTGACTAGGGTTTCGAAACAAGTGAAAGCAAGACTATAAATAGGACAAAAATTATCTATGTTAACCTAGCTAAACAAGTTAAAAGAAAGCCTAATAACTTATTATGCTAATAGGCAAGATGCACCCTCTTCTAAATTTTTATCGTATCCTATTCCACAAATACATAAAACTAAGGGATTTTCTTTGTCTCTTAGTAAGTGTTGTTAAACTTCGTTTAAGTAGTTAGGTACTCGGCGAGTAATCAATACTCAGTAGGGTGCCGATGTGGTTTTCTTCATCATGGTCAAATCACTCAGAATTAGTCCAATGCGGTTAACCTCGGTTAGAATCGGATCTAATTGGTCAACTCGAAAGTTGGTCAGAATCGGATCTAGTCGGCTGAGTTCGACTTAAAGAAATAAAACCTAATTGCTATGTTTATAATTTTAGAAAACAAATATCAAATTTTAAAGAATGAATATCAACTTTTGAAATACTTTTGTTATTCGAACATGTATCTTTTTTTTTTTATTGATATTCATTTTTTTTTGTTATAAACTAAATATTTCGAGAACACGCAGAACAAAATGAATAACGTATTGTTTCAATCCTAAAAACAAAATTAAAATGTTCCAAATGTAAGATTCGTTGTTTCTCACACTTGAATTCAAAACAATTATGAAAAATTTTCAGTTTTTATATAATCTACACATATGTAAGTTAAGTGTATGTTAAATTACCTACATGTATGGAGGCTATGTGTATGCAAAATATATATAGTTTTTTATGCATATATAATACACATATGGAACAAATGATACAATGGTAAAATATTAACTAGTTTTTCTTTCATCTTATTTATTACTATCTTTAAGTAATTAATTACTCATAAAGACTATATTCTTTACAAGAATGTTTTTGCCTATACACATAAAAAGTTATCATACACATTTCAAAAATTATCCTACACATATTTAAATTTATCCTACACAACTCGTAATTTAACCTACACACCTAGTAATTTGTCTTACATTCTAAATTATTTTTTTATTTTTTGAAAAAAATATTTTTTTTTGAAAATAAGTTACAAATTTAATTTAGTTAGCTATTAAAGAGAAAAAGTAGAAATTAATGATCTATGTAAGTTTGCAAATATACCCTTACATTAAAATTAAATGCAAATATTAAATGAAGTAAAATGAAACATTCTTATTGGTTGAAACTTTCTTTTTTCTTCCTATAAAAAATTTCTTCTCATTTGAACCCTCTATTATGAATGTAAGAAACATAAAATTTTAAAAATATAAACCTTAAATCTCAAAATTTAGTGATTTATAATTGTTCTTTTTGTTCTCGCAATAATTAGTGTTCTGGAATGATCCTCATCACACACACACACACACACACACACACATATATATATATAATTAACTATGTCTGAATACTCCCTTCTTAGGCCAAGTACTCGGAACTCCCTAGTCAACCAACCTGAGAGCATCTTGCAACTTTTACAATATTGCTCTTAGCGTAAAAATGGTGAAATCACTAAGAATATCCACAACAAAGATATTTTGGGGGTGTTTTTGTGTGCCACGTATCACTTGCCCCACCAATCATGTTATTTCCCTCTCATGCCATACGCACAACACGTATAATTATATAAACACCCACTTCTCTCTCATCCCTCTTCTATCCTAGTCACATTCATGTTTTTAGATGTTTTTTTTAAAAGAACAAAACTTCCCCCTCTATTTTCTGTGCCATCTTTTCTATCCTATTTGTCACCTAAAAACATCCAAGAACACTCTTATTGCGGGTGCTCAATGTGACAAGTTGAAGGAGGAGTGCAACAAGTTTAAAAAAGGGACTGAGCTACTCTTAGCAAAAACGTAGTCTCATTTATAAGTATCATGTTAGTTTTATCTTAATTTATTTTTACCTTTTTGTTTTTATTGAACGCCAAACTAACCTACTATTGAATACTCTTATCCCTGCATCTTACATGATTTTAATATTCCATATACTGGATAATGTGAAGATACCTTGTTATCACACCATTATCACTCATGTTTTTACCCTTTTGTTATTATACAAAATTAAAGGGGTGAAAATTAAAACTTTGATGGGAGTAGTGGACGAGGTAGAACTCTGTTCAGTTGAGTTGACTTGAGAATATAACTTAGATCCATACATATGATATGGTGGTGGAGAATCTGCGGGCAGCGGGTAGAACATAAATATCTACCAACTTGCAGGCTTCTTTCTTTCTTTAACAATTAAAAAAAACTGTAAATAGGAATTAATCATGAAAAAGATGATATTATCATTATTATTCAATTACGACAAAGCATGAGAAATCTATATACACTGTAAAGTAAATAATTTAATTTGGTTATTATTTTTGTTAACATGAAGAAAGATATTACATAAAGTTTCTTACAACATGCATGCTTATTGCTTATATTGACATCAATGCCCTACTCTTTTCATAAAGTAAAGGTATCATCCATCCTAGCTATACTATCTTCATCACCATTGGTTCATATTTTATTTCCTTTTTATTTAATTGTCAAACAATTTATAAAAGCAATTGTTTTTCTAACTTAATACCTAGTTGGATGTTTAGTGGTATCTTGACATCAAATTCCCCTAAATATCATAGCCCAATATATATATATATATATATATATATTTTATTGTGATGGTCAATCACTAATATATACACTACCAATGAAAAAAAGGGGTAGTGTTTCCTATCAGA
Source organism: Helianthus tuberosus (assembly GCA_030545235.1). Taxonomy (NCBI): domain Eukaryota; kingdom Viridiplantae; phylum Streptophyta; class Magnoliopsida; order Asterales; family Asteraceae; genus Helianthus; species Helianthus tuberosus. The sequence continues at coordinate 675,856 of CM060414.1, forward strand.
GCTAACACATATTTGATAATAGATTGAGAAGTGCAATAAACTTTTTAATTCTTGTATTAATATAAATAAATGACTAGCATTAGCATTCATGTGGATTTATATATGAGCAACATGTTCATTTAATGACTAATATTATATTATTATTATTATAATTCAATGCTTTTAATGATCTGAGGAGAATCACCTATGTTAGTATGTTAGAGAGAAGTGGGGTCGCTTCGAATGTAATTGAGGGCACAATTCCTAGAGCTCTCGCAGAACCAGGAAAGTGTTCCACGACCATTATTGGACACGACTATGAGAAGATGACCCGCCTAAGGAGAGTCTTGTGTGAAGTGTATTGTCGTATACACAAACGACATACGAGTTCAAAGACATCGAGATCTACTCAGAGCTAGTGGGCTAAGTGCATTTCTTGAGCGAAGGTTCAAAGGGTAACACCTACCCATCATATGCAAAACTCAACTGTCGAGGTTCCATTGGAAATTTTATGTGTTTAGAACGATCTCCATTCATCTGGGGATTGTTGGAAATTTAGATGGTGTGAATGGATATTAATTTAGTGAAATTATAATTATTTACTAGACTCTTCATATGGGTGATAAACTCTTAAGTGGAGTTTTTATGTCAATTTATTAGTTTTTATTAGAGTTTATGTCTCTAATAAAATCCCTAATAAAGTGAGACTTTTAGTAGAGTTTTTATGTCAATTTATTTGTTTTTATTAGAGTTTATTTCTCTAATAAAATCTCTAATAAAGTGAGACTCTTCTCTACCCCATATCTCTTGTATGCAAAGTAGGTTAGTGGAGGGTTCAAATGAGAAGAATTTTTTGTAAGAATAAAAAAGAACAAACTTCAACCAATAAAAATGTTTCATTTTACTTCATTTAATTTTTGTATTTAATATGAGTGTAAGGGTATATTGGTAAAATTAGATAGATCATTAATTGTTAGCCTTCCTTTTTAATAGCTAACTATATTAAATTTATAACTTATTTAAAAAAATAGTTCTTTTCAAAGAAGAAAAACTTAAGTTAAAGTGTAGGATAAATTATGAGGTGTGTAAGATGAATTACGAGTTGTGCAGGATAAATTTCAGTATGTGTAGGATAAATTTCAAAAACATGTACGATAAATTTTGATGTGTCTAGGCAAAAATTTTTGTGTGGAGGATGATAGTCTTTATTACTAATTAATTAGTAAAAAATAATAATAAATGAGATGAGAGAAAAACTATTTAATGTTTTACAATTGTACCCTGTTAGGATCTGAGTTTGGTTTTGATTGTGTTTTACGTTTGAATTAAGATGAAGATGAATGAGTTGTGCAGCTGAATTAAGATGGAAGCAAACTTTTCACAATCAAACAGGAGAATTACTTTTAAGATACAAGTTTAACATTGAACCGAATGATTGAATTTAATTTCAACAATGATTACAATTTTGCAAGTATGCAACAAACTCCCCCTCAGCCTGAGCTCACAGTATTTGTTCGTGCAGGAAGAAGATAGTGAAAGAGCTAATAGAACAGTACAGAGCACTATTCTATTTATAGGCACGAGCAAACCACTGAAGCATCTAAGCTGACGTCACCATGAAAGTGACATCTAACCTCCTAACAAACTCTAACCTCTGATCTATACAACCTCTGCTTATGCTAACTACTGTTATTACATTTCATTACATAAAGACATCTAAACTACTGCTGCATCCTTCCACTGATGTGAACCCAGCAGTACTTGTCATGATCAGCAGAGCTTGACTCAAGGCAGTAGATTGAACATCAGAGCTTTGGTCTTCCATTAGTCTTTTACTTGATCAGTAGTTTGTAGGTCAGCAGTTTGTACGATCAGTAGATAGGAGGTCAACAGATGTTGAAACCACTTTCAAGGGGAGAGACTTGTATGCATAACATCTGCTTATTCTGGATCCACTGCTCCGAACCAGTTTTGGCTTTAATTATCTGCTCCTTTGGAATGGTTCAATCCCAACAATCTCCCCCTGGAACAGATAATGCCAAAACTCTTCATTATTTGTAGATCTTTATTGCCTCATCAGCAATTCCCTTATTTTCCCTTTGAGTTGTAACTCAAAGGCTAAGGCATCTGTGTCATCATCATCCCTGCTAAGTGAAAGATCAAGGAGATCCTGCAAATCTTCAAGACTTAGGCCAAGTGCTTGTTCCCTTGTTATTTTCTTCACTTCTCCACTAGACTTGAACACTGTCAGTACATGGGTCTTGTAACACCCCAACCCGGAAGGGCTGACGTGTCACAATAACAGTAGTATCATAAACAAAAGTCATAATTCCATTTATTTATTTGACAAGGATACAACCATATAACAACGAAACTTAAGGTTTAATTATACAAGCGGAAACATTCGACTTCATTAACTAATATCTTCAGATTTATTCCTAGTCTTTATTCTTCTCTCTTTTCCCCGCCCAAAGTAACATGCAGACCTGTATATACAAAAATTTACGGAATGAGCCGAATGCTCAGTACGGAATAAATAGGCTCAATAACAATTAACGCTTTATGCGAAAATGATACGATGCAAGAACATAATTTCATAATCATATCTTACGGATGTACCCATGAGCAAACTTAAAACGTGACAATACACAGGTAGCTACTCCTGCATAATTATCACATGAGATGGCGAATTGGCATACCCGTTATCCACCTCCTTATACTTAAATCCTAGGATCGATCCATACGCCTCCTAATAGCCTTATGTACCACACTTGTACTTAAGAGACGCCGTGAACTGATCTCTCCGTCACGGATGGAGCACATGATGTCGATGCCGCAACAACATGCTCGTGGGACACTCCACAAGAAGCGATACTCAGGGTATCAGAGTACAAATGGTCATATTCACATAACTTATAAAACTTATTTTCATAAAACGGAACATATATTGGAACATGCGATAATGAGTACAACTAACATAATACTATCGCATGACATGAAAGCTTAATTCAAATGATTTAGAAAAGAATTTCGAACAGACTGTCAAATGAATCGATAATCAAAGACGTGAGGAGTTTTAAAAGATATATGAATTTAATGGTTTTTATAACAATTGAATATCAAATAACAAGGAGTGGGGTAAGGATCCGTACCTTAAAACTCCAAAGTGAAGCTACCTTGTGCTATTATTTTAGATTTATACGGGCAGAGTTTAGACTACTGATTAGTCTTTTAACCTAATTTAAATAACATGCACACAAACTAGGTTAGTAACTTAATACAGCATTTACGATAACTCACGAGATCAAATTCTCACAACGAACGACAAAGTGCGATACTTCATCCATCGAATTAACGATGATCCGTCAAATTAATGACGAACGACAAAGTACAATACTTTATCCATCGAATTAACGATGATCCGTCAAATTAATGACGAACGACAAAGTATAACCCTAATGTGGGCGGCACTTAAACATCCATTGGATATATTGATCGATCGGACAATGAATCGTAATAGCGATCGAGTTATTACCCTGTTCTGCAGCACCCTGCTATACTTAATTAGTGTTTCGTGTGTGTTTTGAGAGTAATCGGACGATAACTCAGCGAAATTTTGGAGTTTGATCGTCGTTTTTGTGCCCAGAATCAAGTCCCAACATCCTCTATTTATAGTCGAATTTTGACCCTTAGGCGGCCCGCGTGAGTTTTAAGCTAACTTGAGGCGGCCCGCGAGAGAACTTATTTTATGTATAGGGTTGCCACGTGTGGGACTAGGCTAGCTGAGTCGACGAAATCATTAAATTCAACTTCGTCCGCAAGTTATTAAGATAATCGTTAAGTAGGGAATACCCCCCCCCCCCCTGAGTTTTAGGGGCCCTAATCCTGATTCTGAAAATTCTGAAAATTTTAGGGTTGGTGCAGAATCACTTGGGTGTCTTAATTAGGGTTTCCTAGTGAGTAATTTATAAATACTAATAATAGTTTTGGTTGATATACAGAAAGATGGATTATTCTTTTATTTTCTATAATAATGATTTTTAAATTTAGGGTTATTACAACTATTACCCTCTTAAAAGAAATTTCGTCCTCGAAATTTTTCAAACATATCGCATAAGTAACAGAAACGAAACTTTCATAGCAGAGTTACTAACTTATATAACCAGAATCTCCTAACCACACATGTGTATCTGAAATTCATAACTAAGGTCATGACTATACTTGTCAATTTCCTTATATATGTGCCCTAATGGTCCTCCTATAACGTATCTTAATAAAATATCTTACCGTACGAAAAGTCAATAGAGACCTACAGATACTTAGAGTGACTATTGGTACTGATATTTCCTACATAGATATGCTTAGTCATAGCTAAGATATATTCACATAAGGTAAAGCATAAATGACCGTAAACAGAAACAATTGAACATATATCAAAGAGCAAGATTTACCGTTACTCGACTAAAATTCTATTACTAGAATAGATTAGGGTATAGCGAACGAATTGATTCTTCAGATTCCCATGTTGCTTCGCGCTCAGAGTGATTTTTCCAAAGGACTTTAACAAACGGAATTACTTTCCTACGCAAAATTCTTTCTTGTCGATCTAAGATGGCTTCTGGTTCCTCTTCATAGGACAAATCTTCGTGAATTGTAAGTAACGGATAACTAATGACATGGAGTGGATGATAATTATATCCTCTTAACGAGGAGACATGAAAAACGTTATGAACGTGAGAGAGCTGAGGAGGTAAAGCCAGTCGATATGACACTTCTCCAATTCTTTCAAGGATTTCAAACGGACCGACGAAACGGGGACTAAGCTTCCCTTTAATTCCAAATCTACGAACGCCACGCCAAGGTGATACCTTTAAGAAAACGTGGTCGCCAATTTTAAATTCGAGTGGTCGTCTATCTTGATCTGCATAGCTCTTCTGTCTGCTCTGAGCTTCTTTCAGTTTTTCTCGTGCCATAGTGACTTTTTCATTTGTAATCTGAACTAGTTCTGGCCCTTCAATAATCTTTTCTCCAACTTCATCCCAGCAGATCGGTGCGCGACATTTCCGACCATACAAAAGCTCAAAAGGTGCCATGCCAATACTTGCTTGCCAACTATTGTTGTAAGCGAACTCAACAAGGCACAGATATTCATCCCAGTTTCCAGACCATTCAAGTGCACATGCTCGGAGCATGTCCTCCAAGGTCTGAATCGTGCGTTCTGACTGCCCATCTGTTTGTGGATGGAAAGTCGTACTAAACTTCAGTCGTGTACCCCAAGCTGCCTGAAAATCTTTCCAAAATCGTGAGGTGAAACGTGGATCTCTATCGGAAACAATGGAAGATGGTGTGCCATGGAGTCGAATAATTTCTTGAAGAAATATTTCGGATAACTTATTAACCGAAAATCCTTGCTGAATCGGTAGAAAATGTGCTGACTTTGACAATCTATCGACAACAACCCATATAACATCATTCTTCTTGAAAGTCTTAGGCAAACCGGTAACAAAATCCATTGTGATCTCATCCCACTTCCATATGGGAATATCTAATGGCTGCAATAGACCGCTTGCTCGTTTGTGTTCAATTTTCACTTGTTGGAAAGTGAGGCATTTACTTACGTATCGAGCAACGTCTTCCTTCATACCATTCCACCAGAAGTTCTGTCTTAAATCTCTATACATCTTAGTAGATCCTGGATGAATTGAAAATGGTGAGCTATGAGCTTCGGCTAACAATGACTCACGAAGGCTGGAGTCATCGGGTACACAAAGTCTCTTACCGCACCAAATCACCCCATGATGGTCTATACGAAATTCAGATTGCTTACCCACCTCAAGATTTTGCACAATTGCCCAAAGTTCTCCATCTTGCTTTTGTGCATCTTTAATCCGTGATATGAGGTCGGGTTCAATCTGCATTCTAGCTAGATATCCATCAGATTTACCAACCTGGAGCCAAATGTTCATCCTTTCGAGATCCCTCCTAATACGAGGCTGAATTTGTAAGCAAGATATAGTCCCGGAATTTTTTCGGCTCAATGCGTCAGCTACAATATTGGCTTTGCCTGGATGGTATTGAATATTTACGTCGTAATCTTTTAAAAGTTCTAACCACCTTCTTTGCCTCATATTTAGCTCCTTCTGAGTAAATATGTACTTGAGGCTCTTGTGGTCGGTAAAGATGTCACAACTTTCACCATACAGATAGTGTCGCCAAATCTTAAGTGCAAAGACGACTGCGGCTAATTCTAAATCATGTGTAGGGTAGTTAACTTCATAAGGCTTTAACTGACGGGAGGCATAAGCGATAACCTTCCCATGTTGCATTAACACACAACCTAATCCTTTCTTTGAGGCATCACTATAGACTTGGTAACCTCCTGATCCAGAAGGGAGAGCGAGTATCGGAGAGGATACAAGTCGTTTCTTCAATTCTTCAAAACTTTTCTCTTGTTCCTCATTCCATGAGTACTTTACCCCTTTCCTTAGGAGTTTTGTGAGTGATAAAGCAATTACCGAGAATCCTTCAACAAATCTTCGGTAATAGCCAGCAAGACCCAAGAAACTTCGTATTTCGGTAACAGAAGTGGGTCTTGGCCATTTTGTAATAGCTTCAACCTTTGTTGGGTCTACCATAATTCCCTCTGCTGATACGACATGACCTAGAAATGCTACTTGGCTAAGCCAAAAGTCACATTTGGAAAACTTTGCGTACAACTTCTCATGCCGCAAGGTTTCAAGTACTGCATGTAGATGTGCTTCATGCTCTTCGTGACTCTTAGAATACACCAGAATGTCATCGATAAAGACAATAACGAATTTGTCTAGGAATTTGTGAAATACGCGATTCATCAAATCCATGAAGACTGCGGGTGCATTAGTTAGCCCAAAGGGCATAACCAAAAATTCATAATGACCATATCGAGTTCGAAAGGCGGTCTTGGGAACATCATCATTCTTGATCTTTAACTGATGATACCCGGACCTCAGGTCGATTTTTGAGAAGAACTGAGCCCCCTGAAGTTGATCAAAGAGATCATCAATGCGAGGCAGAGGATACTGATTACGAATAGTAATCTTATTCAGTTCTCGGTAGTCAATACATAAACGCATACTACCGTCTTTCTTCTTCACAAATAAGACTGGAGCACCCCAATGTGAAACACTGGGTCTTATGAATCCTAGATCTAACAATTCTTGCAATTGTTCCTTCAACTCCTTCAGTTCCATCGGGGCCATACGGTATGGAGCTTTAGAAATAGGTTCGGCACCAGGGATCAAGTCGATGGTGAATTCTACCTGACGGTCAGGTGGTAATCCCGGTAGTTCATCCGGAAATACATCAGGATATTCACGAACAACAGAGTGGATATCAATACTCTTAACACTGGCAGAAGTATCCTTAATCGATGCTAGGAATCCAGCACAACCGTTTGATAAGAATTTTCGAGCCTTAAGCGCAGAGATAATCTTAAGAGATTTATGAGCTTGAGTTCCCTGATATACAATATCAGGATGATGAGGATCACTGAAAATAACACGGCGAGAATGAAAATCTATAGTTACGCGATGTCGAGACAACCAATCTATTCCTAGAATAACATCAAAGTCACACATATGTATTGGAAATAGGTCTGCCTTACACACCATAGATTCAATACTGATCGGACAATCTTTATATACGTAAGTGATTACGGATGAATTTTCCATGGGAGTGGAAATGGTTAAGGTATGATTTAAGAGAGTTGGTCTTATCGGAAGGTACTTAGTAAACGAATGGGATACTAAAGAATGAGTCGCTCCTGTATCGAATAACACATAGATACTACGTTCACCAATCTGAAGGGTTCCAGATACAGTACCTGGAACATTAGCAGCATCAGTAGCAGAAAGTGAGAAAACTCTTCCTCCAACATTGGGTGGTGCAACGTTGGGTCGGTTATTCTTCTTAGTGTCTTTCTTCGTACACTCCTTAATCATGTGTCCAGTTTGGCCACATCTAAAGCATGCTCCTGTACTTCGGTGACATATGCCCGGATGTCTCTTACCACAAGTATTACATAGAGGATATGTAATCTGATTCAGTGGTTGAGTTCTAATAGGTTCTGCAGACAACTGAATCTGGTTTTGAGCAGGCCTCGGGTTTTGCAGTCTCGGTTGCCATGGACGTGCCTGATTTCCAGAGTTTTGATTTCCTTGCACTTTGCGATCTTGATGCTGTGGCGTAGTGGATGATTTGCCGTTTTCCTGCTTAAATTGTCCTTCCCTATTTCTCTTCTTATTATCCCCAGTTCGAGATAAGAATTCTTTCCTTTCGAATTCAAAAGTTTTGATTGCATCAACAACTTCGGTGATATCCTTAAATTTCATGTACATGATCGACTTCCGAATTCGATCATTGACTGCCCACTTGCATTTTTCTGCCTGGACTTCTGCTGATCCTGCAACGTCTCCTACAATACTAGCCAACCTTGAAAATCGAGTAATGAACTCAGAGGCTGGTTCATCACTCCCCTGTCGAATCACTGCATACTCCCTGATATAAGCTTCTTTATCAGCGGTCGAAAAATACTTGTCGTAAAAGATATTACGAAAGTCGACCCATGAAAGATTAGCGTCAAAATCATCCCCTCCTTTGACATTCTTATATCCTTCCCACCAAGTTTGTGCGTCATCTTCGAATTTGTAGGTAGCCAATCTAACTTTGTATTGCTCCGGAACTCCAAGAACTCCGAAGATCTTTTCAATATGAGCTATCCAGTTTCTTGCTTCGACTGGATTATTAGCGTGACTAAAGGATTTCGGCTTTTGTTTTTGGAATTTACTAATCCATATGTCTATACTATAATTAGTATTGTTCGTGGTATTCTCACGAGTTTCACCACCAGAGGTTGGATTAGTGTTAGTGCCTTCTGGATGACGAGTTTGTTGAATAACGGCCTCAGCTGTTTGAGCAACCAGGTTTGGAAGCAACCCGGCAACAGCCTGGTTGATAGCATTAATTACGCTTGGATCGACTGGAGTCTCATTCGAAGAAGTGTTGTTACGTACAGGGTTAGTACGAGTATTCCTACGTAGCGGACGACGAGGAGGCATCTATATGAATAAACATAGGAATTAAACCAAATAAGAGATCAAGTTGAATCCTATCATAGATATCTACCCATTCCTCACAGGTTTTAATTACTATCTTCAAGTTTTCTACAGGAAAGAGCCTTTGCTCTGATACCATAGCTGTAACACCCCAACCCGGAAGGGCTGACGTGTCACAATAACAGTAGTATCATAAACAAAAGTCATAATTCCATTTATTTATTTAACAAGGATACAACCATATAACAACGAAACTTAAGGTTTAATTATACAAGCGGAAACATTCGACTTCATTAACTAATATCTTCAGATTTATTCCTAGTCTTTATTCTTCTCTCTTTTCCCCGCCCAAAGTAACATGCAGACCTGTATATACAAAAATTTACGGAATGAGCCGAATGCTCAGTACGGAATAAATAGGCTCAATAACAATTAACGCTTTATGCGAAAATGATACGATGCAAGAACATAATTTCATAATCATATCTTACGGATGTACCCATGAGCAAACTTAAAACGTGACAATACACAGGTAGCTACTCCTGCATAATTATCACATGAGATGGCGAATTGGCATACCCGTTATCCACCTCCTTATACTTAAATCCTAGGATCGATCCATACGCCTCCTAATAGCCTTATGTACCACACTTGTACTTAAGAGACGCCGTGAACTGATCTCTCCGTCACGGATGGAGCACATGATGTCGATGCCGCAACAACATGCTCGTGGGACACTCCACAAGAAGCGATACTCAGGGTATCAGAGTACAAATGGTCATATTCACATAACTTATAAAACTTATTTTCATAAAACGGAACATATATTGGAACATGCGATAATGAGTACAACTAACATAATACTATCGCATGACATGAAAGCTTAATTCAAATGATTTAGAAAAGAATTTCGAACAGACTGTCAAATGAATCGATAATCAAAGACGTGAGGAGTTTTAAAAGATATATGAATTTAATGGTTTTTATAACAATTGAATATCAAATAACAAGGAGTGGGGTAAGGATCCGTACCTTAAAACTCCAAAGTGAAGCTACCTTGTGCTATTATTTTAGATTTATACGGGCAGAGTTTAGACTACTGATTAGTCTTTTAACCTAATTTAAATAACATGCACACAAACTAGGTTAGTAACTTAATACAGCATTTACGATAACTCACGAGATCAAATTCTCACAACGAACGACAAAGTGCGATACTTCATCCATCGAATTAACGATGATCCGTCAAATTAATGACGAACGACAAAGTACAATACTTTATCCATCGAATTAACGATGATCCGTCAAATTAATGACGAACGACAAAGTATAACCCTAATGTGGGCGGCACTTAAACATCCATTGGATATATTGATCGATCGGACAATGAATCGTAATAGCGATCGAGTTATTACCCTGTTCTGCAGCACCCTGCTATACTTAATTAGTGTTTCGTGTGTGTTTTGAGAGTAATCGGACGATAACTCAGCGAAATTTTGGAGTTTGATCGTCGTTTTTGTGCCCAGAATCAAGTCCCAACATCCTCTATTTATAGTCGAATTTTGACCCTTAGGCGGCCCGCGTGAGTTTTAAGCTAACTTGAGGCGGCCCGCGAGAGAACTTATTTTATGTATAGGGTTGCCACGTGTGGGACTAGGCTAGCTGAGTCGACGAAATCATTAAATTCAACTTCGTCCGCAAGTTATTAAGATAATCGTTAAGTAGGGAATACCCCCCCCCCCCTGAGTTTTAGGGGCCCTAATCCTGATTCTGAAAATTCTGAAAATTTTAGGGTTGGTGCAGAATCACTTGGGTGTCTTAATTAGGGTTTCCTAGTGAGTAATTTATAAATACTAATAATAGTTTTGGTTGATATACAGAAAGATGGATTATTCTTTTATTTTCTATAATAATGATTTTTAAATTTAGGGTTATTACAGGTCTGTTTGTCAGTTTTCCACTTTAGTACTTTTGAGTCATGTGGGTTTCTTGGGAGATTTTTATTTGATGAGGTGTTTGGAGATGCAGGCCTATTGATAACTGTCTGAGCAGTACTTGCAGGTTGATTCAGGCCAAGAGTATCAGCTATCATCTGCTTAATGCCTTCTTTTACAAGCTCATATCCTGCCATTAATTCTGCCACTGTTTCAGAAACCAACTGTTTTTGTTGCTTTCTTTTGTAGATAGCAGCACCAGCTGGAGCAGTAGCTCTCCTGTTTTGCAGCTTTGATGGTCTTTTTGAAACCTCTGCTTCAGGATAGTCAGGCTTTTGTGGAGCAGTAGGATCTGTCTTTCTTAATTTCTCCAAGCTTTTGTAGGTAGCCCTGACTCTATCTTCTTTCCATCTCAATACTTGATTCAAAGACCCATAATCAGCAGCAGCTAATTCCTCTTTCATTCTCCTCAGCTCTACCTTTTTATCAGGTACATTCTTTTTGAATTTTGCCCAATCTGGAGGAGTGTGCTTGACCTTATTCTTGATCATATCTTGAATCCTGGCTGCTTCACTTTCAAGCTCAGGGATGGTCCACTCTTTGTACATGTGTTTTTCTCCTTTGTATTTCTTGGTTGCCATGATGCTTTCAATGTAGTATTTTCTCAGAGTTTCATCTGCTCTCTCTGAGATTTGTTGACAAACATTTTTTTGCAAATTGCTCTAAGGATCTGACTTGTGTGAGTAAGAATTGGTAATTCTGCTGAATTTCTCTGTCAGATTTTCCTTGTGCAATTCTTTTTGAGATATCCTCTGCTTGTTTAGCTTTGACTTTCAAATATTCTTCAATATTGTTTGGCCTTGGATATCCTTCAACTGATGGCAAACTCCTTTTAGCAGGGTTATCCTCATAATAAAAAAACTTGATTTCTTCTCTGACTGCTATAAGTTCAAGAGGGAATTGAACACCTGCAGGAGGTAAGGGCTTTTGAATTTGAGCTGATGAGAGAGGAACAGGTTTGGGTATTGTAACAAGTGATAGAGATTTTGAAGATGTTGGTGGTGGTGATGGAGAATCATCATCTGGTATGAAAATCCTTCTTCTTTTTATTGTAGGAGAGGCAGATGATGTTTTGGGTGGATCGTGGTGGTGGTTTGAGTGGCAGTGATTTGTGATTGACTAACAGCTGTTGAAACAACTGGTGTTTCAACCACTGTTGTCATTACAATAGATGTTGTAACATCTGCTGTCTTCTGCTTTTTGGCAGGAGGCGATTGTGGTGATGTTGTTTTTGGTGGTGATGATGGTGGTGGTAAGGCAGTGGTTGTGGTGTGTGTTGAATTGGTGTGTGTTGAAGTGATAGCAGATGTTGAAACAACTGGAGTACCAGCAGATGTTGATACAGCAGGAGTTACAACAACTGTTTGGGTGGAGGTTTGATGTTGGGGGCTTTTGGATGGTGGTTTTGGAGTATGCTTTGTGAGTCTGGATGGTGTGGACTTGGGTTCCCTCACTTTTCTAGTGGGATTTCTTTTTAGCACAAGATTTTGAACATCCTTTAGCCCAGAACAACCCTGTGCATTCAGCTCCATGTAAGCTCTTTTCTCCTCATTCCACCTTGACATATCCTTTGCCTCTCTGTCCCTTTTTACACTTGCTACTCCTTCATCAAGTGCATTTTGGGTCACATCAACCTTTTTGCTACCATCTGGCAAGGGAATCTTTCTAGTCATGGCATCCTTTTCAGGTTCAATGTAAAGACCATCATCTATTCCCTTCTTCTTCCACTCCTGAATTTTCTCCCATTTTTTGGCATTATCTGGGGGTAAATGATCAATAAAGAGAACAGTTGGAGGAGCAGTGCCAGTGGTTGTCAATATGTGGGCCTTGAGAGCCTTGATGTCTGCTTGTGTGTTCTTGAACCTAGACTCCATTGTGTTTCTCAGCTCTTGTACATGTATTGCATGTTGCTGATCAGCCATTTGTTTTTGTTGTTGGAGAAAAGGTTGAAATAGATTCCAGAGCTCATTTGCAGCAGGTGCTTGTGGTGGAGCAGGTGCTTGAGGTGGAACAACAGTAGATTGCACCTTTTGTACTTTCAACAACTGATGCAACATTTCTTTAATTTCTACAACAGAGGTATCCAGTTTTTCAACTCGTTCCGTCAATTCTAGGTACTTTAAACCATCACCCAATTTAATGGGATTATCTGATTTCCCACTAGCAGTGGTTTTATCAGTGGTTGAGGTAGGGAGTGTACTCCAAACATTAACCACTGATGCCCCTTTGTCTTGGTACTGGGGTCTTCTTCCTTCAACACTTGACAACCTTTTGATGTTGCCAGTGGTCAAAACAAATCCACTGGTGGATGTCAGAGGTGCTATGGAAGGAATTGCCTCCAAGGAAGTCTTATTGATGTAACCACTATCCAAATGCAAACCAGTGGGTTCAGCACTTGTAGTGGCTGCTTCACTTGGATTACCACCAAGAGTTACTTGTAACTCAAGGGGTGTAACCTCCTCAGGTTGTGTTGGTGGGTTAGCCAAGATTGATACATCAGACCCAGTCATTTATTGAGGCATGTTCTCATTGATAGGTGATTGAGAAGGACTGGTTTGTGCCTGATTCAAATCAATTGCATCCAACAAAAGTTTAGTTGGTGGGGGAATTGTGGATGTGAGGTTTGGTGTAGAAAGAGAATTTGCCCCGGGCATTGGGCTATGGATGATGGAAGCAAGTGATTCCAGAGCATCATATTGTGGTGTCCCTATATGTACAACCTGTTCTTTTTGAGAAGAAGCATGAGGAGTTTCGGTTATGGGTTGAGATATTTGTACCAACTGCTGTGAGGAAGTAGCAGCAGTGGTTTCTTGTGACTTTTGTGTTGTCACTGACAGTTGCTCTGGTATCTCATCCTCCAGAGTTGCCTTTTTGATGGGTTTGGGGGGTTTTTGGATTTTCTTTTGTTTTGGCTTTTTGTGGATTGTAGGTGTGGGTTTCAAAGCAGTTGTTTTGCTACTTTGATCACCTTGAGTAGTGGGCTCAGCAGCAGATACCTGAGGAGCAGTGGTAGCTGCTAAATTCTGCTCAGGCACCTCTGCTTGTGTTTTGCAAGGTGTTGACATTCTTGTAAAAGTTTCAGCAGTTAAGCTGTGCATTTGAAGAGGGTCACCTTGTTTTATTGCAGAAATATCATCCTTACCAAGTTTCTTTTCAAAATAATAACTTAGAAATCTTGGAAACAGTAAGAATGATTTTGTTTCAACATTTTTAACCAGATCATTAAAAATTTCCTGGGAATAGTTAAAATTTTCTTTTTGAAGAATAGCATATCCCAGATTTTGAATTTTTAATGGTATTTCATTAAAAGCAGTGGTTTTGTTTGAAACACACATTAGGAGGTTATGGAATAAAAACCTTGTTGCAGAAGGGAAGAAACCTTTTTGTAAGGTATCCCTCTTCATCATTGTGTCTACATACCCTCTCTCAATAAAGTCATTTTTTAACTCGTTTTTAGGGAAATATGTTTTACCTTGTTGATCATCGAGCTGAAAGACTTCCGAGATGAATTGAGGTGTGATTTTGACAGCTTTACCCTTTAGAGAGGAGTTTATGGCTATTACAGCTTCTCCTTGTTTGTCAAGGGTTGCATTCTTCCAAAACTCTCTTTGGGTCGCCAAGTAAATTGGTGCATCTACTGTTAACAAAGTTTTGTACTTTGATGCAGATATGATATCAATTATGGAGTCGAAAGCATTTGTGGTTCCGGGTTTTGTGAGAAGACCCAGAAGGTTGTGAGACGGTTTGTGTGGAATTTCAGTGGGTTTGGCCTTTTGAGAGGCTTCTTTTGAAGATGATTTGGAAATGGGTTTTGCAGATGACTTCGATTTTGTCATTTTGGAGATGATAATCGAAGAAAGTTATGAAGGAATTTTGAGAAAAACTGCTTTGAGAAGAGAATTTTTATGAATTCAATTCGACAGTAAAACCCTGTTTGGGGTTTTGAAAAGGGTTTTATGGTGAAAAAGTGAATGCTGACGTGGCAGCGGTTACAAAAGGACTGACCACTATGTACGGCCCACATGCCAACCCCTGATGAAATGAAGGACAGTACTTTTATGAAAATTACTGATGAAGGCAGTGGTTACAATGGTAATAAATGGGAGCAGTGGATGATTTTCACTATTAGTGGATAGCATTTCAGTGGATAAGACACTGATTTTGAACAACAGTGTTTACCAAGGAAATGAGAGAACAGGGGATGACTTTCAGCAGTGGACAGACTTTGAAGTAGAACAGACTTTTGAACAAGCAGTGGTTATGGCATACTTTTAGGATTTTAATGAAAACTTCATTTTTAGCTATTTTTAAGGATGGATTTTTTATTTTCTGAAAACATTTTAATGCTTTTATTCATAGAAAAACAAGATGTTGCTTGTTATTCCGTGTTTAGCATGCCAATCCTAGAGACCAAGCTTTCAAAGGTGGATGTACCTAATGCTTTTGTGAGCACATCTGCCAGCTGGTCTTTAGTTGGAACATGATGCAAAGAAATCAAACCTTTTTCATAGCAATCCCTCACAAAGTGATGTCTGATGTCGATGTGTTTGGTGGTTGAGTGGGAAACTGGATTTTTGATGATATTTTCTGCTGCCTGGCTATCCAACATGAGTGGTGTCTTTAAGGCAGTGATACCAAAATCCAATAACTGATTTTGAAGCCACAGGAGTTGGGCTGTACAGTTTGCAGCAGCAATGTATTCAGCTTCAGCTGTGGATGTTGAAACAGCTGCTTGCTTTTTGCTTTGCCATGAAACTAAGCAATCACCTAGAAACTGGCACCCTCCTGATGTGGACTTCCTTGTGGTGTTACATCCAGCAAAGTCACTGTCTGAAAATATTGAAATCTTGATATTCCCATTAGCTGGATACCAGATACCAAGTGTGGGAACACTTTTTATATATCTGAATATCCTTTTTACAACAATAAGGTTGGATTTTCTAGGGGCTGATTGACTCCTTGCACAGACACATGTTGCAAACATGATGTCTGGCCTAGATGCAGTTAGGTACAAAAGAGACCCAATCATGCTTCTGTATAAAGTTTGGTCAATCAGCTCATCCTTTTCATTAGACATGACTAGCTTATTTGTTGCCATGGGTGTGCTGCATGGTTTACAATCATTCATATCAAATTTGTTTAAAAGTTCTTTAGCATATTTGCTTTGATGAATGAAAGTTCCATTTTGCATTTGCTGAACTTGGAGACCAAGAAAGCATTGCAGTTCACCCATTGCACTCATTTCAAACTCAGCTGTCATGAGTTCCCTAAACTCCTCACACATTTTATTACATGTGCTTCCAAAAATAATGTCATCCACATAAATTTGGACAATCATTAAATCCTTTCCTCTCCATTTTAGAAACAGTGTTTTATCAATGGTACCTCTTTTGAAACCATTTGAGAGTAGAAAGGTGGAAAGAGTTTCATACCTGGCCCTAGGTGCTTGTTTCAGGCCATACAAAGCTTTGTTTAACTTGTAGACATGATCTGGATAAAATGGATCCTCAAAACCTGGAGGTTGACAAACATACACCTCTTCTTGAATTGTACCATAGAGGAAAGCACTTTTGATATCCATTTGAAACACCTTCATGTTGTGGTTGACAGCAAAGGCCAGGAACAATCTTATAGCTTCCAATCTTGCTACAGGGGCGAATTTTTCATCATAATCAATCCCCTCTTCCTGTCTGTAACCTTGAACCACAAGCCTGGCTTTATTCTTGACAACAATGCCCCTTTCATCAGTTTTGTTTTTGAAGACCCACTTTATGCCGATGGGACTTACATCTTTTGGCAGTGGTACAAGCACCCATACTTGTTGTCTTTTAAACTATTGGAGCTCTTCTTGCATGGCTTCTACCCAGCTGTTGTCTTTCAGTGCCTCTTGGTACTTGACTGGCTGATGGAGTGATAGAAAACCAGCAACAAGACAAATGTTTTGGGTTTGGCTTCTTGTGAGCACCCCTTCATTGATGTTGCCAATGATTTGATCAGGTGGATGAGATCTCAAGAAGATTAAATCTCCTTGGTATGGTATGATGGCATTTGTTGGTGAAGGCTGCAAATGTGTATCATCTGAGCTAACCACTGCTGGTGACTTTGATGATCCAGCAGTGGCTTAAAAAGGTGGTGGAATAGGAGGTAATGGTGTGGACACATGCTGACTTTTATCCATTGTTTGGGGACTTTTGTCAGCAGTGTTTGATGATGTGGAAGCAGTGGTTGATGGGCTACTTTGGTCAACAACTGTTGAGGTAGCAGTGGTTGAGCTTTGACAGCTGTTTTGTACAACTGATGCTTTTCCCATTGTGACAGACTTTTGTTGAGGAATGATGATCTCATACCCATAGTCTGGTGGTGAGTTCTCTGATGGACCTGTACTGTTAGTCTTGACAGCAGTGTTTTCAAAAGTAAATTTATCAAGATCAAACAAATCTGCAGGATTTGCTGGGATTTTCATTGATGAAAGTTCATTGAACTTTAAATTCAAGGTCTACTCCACTGCTTTGGTCCGTGTATTAAACACTTTGTAGGCCTTGGCAGTGGTTGAGTATCCCAGGTGATAACCACAATCTACTTTGGCTGCAAATTTTGAGATGGAATCTTTTAAATTCAAAATAAAGCATGGGCAGCCAAATACCTTAAAGTATGAGATCAGTGGTTTGATTTTATACAGAATTTCATAAGCAGTCTTTTTGTGCCTGGGGTTTATTAAAACTCTGTTTTGGACATAGCAAGCAGTGTTTACTGCCTCTGCCCAAAAGGTCAAAGGCAAACCTGAATCAGCAAGCATGGTCCTAGCAGCTTCAATCAGTGTCCTATTCTTTCTTTCAACTACCCCATTTTGCTCTGGTGTTCTAGGGATGCTGTACTGCCTTACAATCCCTTTCTTCACACAGAAGGCATCCAGCTCCTTATTTTTGAATTCTGTGCCATTGTCACTCCTGAAGACTTTTACTGGAAGGTCAAATTGCTTTTCAACCTGTGTCACAAAGTCTTGCAAAATGCCTGCAGTCTCATCTTTTGAGTGTAAAAAGAAAGTCCATGTAAACCTAGAAAAGTCGTCAATAATAACCAAACAATATCTCTTCTTCTTGAGACTCATAACTTGAACTGGGCCAAACAAATCCATGTGCAGCATTTGCAAACACTGGGTTGTTTTGGACTCTTCAATGGACTTAAAGGAGCTTTTATGTTGTTTTCCTTTTAAACAGGAAACACAATGCTCAGGACATGAAAACAATTTTTGTGGTAAGCCTCTAACTAGACCATTTTTTGAAATTTCAGTGATTGTCTTGAGATTTGTGTGCCCCAGTCTTCTGTGCCAAAGTTCTGTCTCTTTGTTAGATGCAGCTGAGAACAGACAGGCATCAGTTCTGGGACACTCTTTTGACATATCAACAACATAAACATTGCCACTTCTTTGAGCAACAAGTTTTGTTTTTCCAGTTTTTATTATTGCTTCAATCTTTTCAACCATTTCTGGTCCAACAATCCTACAACACTCCTTTGTGAAGAATGACCCATAACCCTTGTCACTCATTTGTGAAACACTCAGGAGGTTGAATTTTAGATTGTCTATCAGATTGACATTTTCAAATTTTACATTACCAGATTGTACTGTGCCAGACCCCAGAACTTTCCCTTTACTATTATTACCAAAGGATATATCACCCCCTCCATGAGTTTCGAAATCTTTGAGAAGGGCTTTACATCCTGTCATGTGCCTGGAGCCTCCAGTATCTACATACCAAAGAGTATCTAAGCATGCAGAAGCTCCCTGCACATGAAGTAAAAGGATTAGTTCATTAGGGTCTCCAAAGCCAATAAGGCTGTGGATGGGGTCTCAACAGAGTCTGGGATGGATGCAGATTGATGGACAGTGGTTAGGTCAGGGGTTTGGACAGTTTTAGAACTGTTTCTTTCTAACCACTGTTGTGGGTTTTGACCAATCACCTGTTGATACACAAAAGGATGCCTGTTCACTCTAGGTTTAGAGGGCCTTTTGTAGGTCTCATAAACGTGTGGAATCCTTTGGTAAGATGATTATCCCTTGCCTTTTCTGAATTGATTTGCAGGGGGTGCATCAGTCACTTGAACATCTCTTTGGACAGATGTTTGATTCAGCTGTTTTGTAACAGCTGTTTGGACTGGCACAAACAGTGGTTGGTTCTTGGTGAATTTGACAGATGATGTTGATGGACTCAAGGATGTTTTAGCAGTGTACTCATTCTTTTTCACATCAAAGTTTTTGAGATACACACATGCTTGAGTTTTGTGGTTTGTTTTACCACAGATGGTGCAGCTTTCAACAGGAACAATGACACTTGTTTTATTCAAATCATATGCTTTTAAATGGAAACAATCTTTTGTTAGATGATTCCTTTTTTCACAAAATTCACAAAACAGGCTTTTGATTTTTTCTCTCTTCTTTCTCTTTTCAGACTCCTTTGCAACAGAGTTTTTAACCTCTGCTGGGATGTCCTTGAGAGGAATGACTTTTGCCTTTGGAGCTTTAACACCATCAGTGGTTGTGAAATCCATGGGTTTAAATTTTTCAAGAATGTCACACTCATCAGACCATGTGGGTTTAAATTGGTATTTCTCAATTTCCTCAAAAGTAGAGGATCCCACTGGTCTCTCAAGTGTGATTTTGTTACCAAGTATATCAGTGATTTTCACTTCTTGGCCATTCTTGTTTGTTGGTTTAATTTCAGATGAACCAGCTTGTTTTCCAGTAGTGTTTACAAGATCATCATATTTTCTATATCCTACACCAAACTTGACATTGCTTTCAAGCTGTTTCTCAAGCATAACCTCATACCCTTTACAAGATTCCACCCATCTTTCACAGGTGATCTGGGTGGACTCCAACTCCTTTTTGCAAACTTGGTATTTTTCTACCATAGTTTGAAGCTGAGTCTTGGTTATGTTCTGCTCTTCTTTGAGACTGCTGATTTCTTTATCTTTTTCAGCCAATTTGTTTCTAAGTTCTTTTAATGACTTTTCAAATTTGACTTCATCAGATAAGACTTTATCCCTAAGGTTTTCATTTACCTCTTTGATGTTAGCAAATGCAATAATGCATTGGTCTGAACACAGTTTTTCAAGAACTTGAGGTGTTACCTTAGCAGCAGCCATCATGGCACAATCACATTTATAATCACCTTCTTCATCAGCTCTATCTTCTTTCTCACCTGCTTTCTTCTCTTCCTTTTCTTCTTTGTCATCTTCGGACCAGGGGTCAGACAGTGGTTCAATCAGGATTTCTGAATTTTCTCCCAGCAGTAGTTCACCAGCAACTGCAGTAACCACTGCTTCAGCCACTTTATCCACTGTTTCATCACTTAGCTGTTCACCTTCAGTTTCTACCCCTTTTGGTATTGACTCTAATGCCATCAAACAAAATTCATCATTAGAAGGATCATTAAAAGCATTGGGTGCAAAATTTTCATCACCAAGCTCATCAGGCATGCTGCTCCAGTCAACAAAACCTTGGGTGAAAAAGCTTTGTTGATCTGGTTGTACCACTGTTGGAGCAGTTTGTTGGGGTGCAACAGGTTGCACTTGTGCCTGAGGGACAGGGGTTTGAACATACTGAATTTGAGGAACAATGGTTTGAACATAATGCACAGGCACAGGGGTTGCAGCATAGTGAGTAGTGTTAACATGGGCTGCAGGGGTATATTGGGTATAGTGAACAGTGCTTTGATTTTGTGGTCTAGGGTTTGAGCTGAGATGAGTGATTATAGGACCAGTGGTTTGACTCCTGCATTCCCTAGCAAAATGACCTAGCCTATTGCACTTGTAACACTTAATTTTTTATTTATCCAACCCCACCCTTAAATTCCCATGTAACCCTGGGAATTTTCTCCCTGTTCTTTTGTAGAATTTGCATGTTCTTACACTAAGCAAAGCCAATTGATGCAAAATGTCCATCTCTTCTAAGTTAGTGGGATCAAAGTGTTGCAAATCATTGAGTTCAAAGCACAAGTTATCTGACATCTGGTTTTCACAATTTGCAGTAAAAGCATAATTTGCAGAGTGAGGATCAGGATTGTTAAAATTTCCACCAGCAGTTATATCAATAAAGTGATCATAACCCTGATCCTTACTACTGCTACCAGATTCTTCCTGACCAAAAAGAGTTGTGCTACCGAATAAATAATCATCAGCAACTTTGCCAGACTCTTGCAACTTCTTTTTCTGGTTTAACACCCTTTCAAAGGTCAGGAGTCTACCATGAAGTTGGGTTAGGGTCATATCTTTGAACTCAGCAGAGTTTCTAGTAACAAAAGCTATGGTATCCTATTTTTCTGGTAGTGATCTAAGGAACATGCTATTTTGAGTTGAATTTGGAAATGTTACTTTAACAAGCCTTAGTTCACTAATGAGACAATTGAATCGCTCAAATTGCTGAGTCAATGATTCACCCTTGATGTGACAAAATGTTTCATACTGCTGATTCAGAATTTCCCTATTGTTTTCAATAACTTCTTCTGTCCCCCTAAACTGTTCCTTCAGTGCATCCCATAGCTCTTTGGCACTGTTACAATGTAATAGTCCAGCATAGATTTCATTGGGTAATGCAGATGCTATGATGCTAAATGCTTTGGCATCGAGTTCGAACTTTTGAAAATCAGTTTCAATATAGTTTTCAGTTGGTTTAGGAACGAACTTCTTTGCATCCTCAGCACTTGGCACCATAGGAACATGGGGACCAAAAACAACAGACCTCCAACATCCAGTGTTCTGTTGAGCAAGAATGTGACCCATCCTTCTCTCCCAGATTTTGTATTCATTACGTTTAAGCATGGGTGGTTTGAAAAGAGAACCAATGTTATTCTTATCATCTTGTGATTGTGACGTCATCCTGGTTGTTTTACAGGCACTGATTAATCAACTTTGATGGTGATTAAACCTTGCTCTGTTTTTCAACAAAATGAACAAACTACCAGTATCAACTTTTGTGAGCTGAACTATTTACGTCAAAATGATTGTTAAATCAAATTTGACTGTCCAAGCTCTGATACCAATTGTTAGGATCTGAGTTTGGTTTTGATTGTGTTTTACGTTTGAATTAAGATGAATGAGTTGTGCAGCGGAATTAAGATGGAAGCAAACTTTTCACAATCAAACAGGAGAATTGCTTTTAACATACAAGTTTAACATTGAACCGAATGATTGAATTTAATTTCAACAATGATTACAATTTTGCAAGTATGCAACAAACTCCCCCTCAGCCTGAGCTCACAGTATTTGTTCGTGCAGGAAGAAGATAGTGAAAGAGCTAATAGAACAGTACAGAGCACTGTTCTATTTATAGGCACGAGCAAACCACTGAAGCATCTAAGCTGACGTCACCATGAAAGTGACATCTAACCTCCTAACAAACTCTAACCTCTGATCTATACAACCTCTGCTTATGCTAACTACTGTTATTACATTTCATTACATAAAGACATCTCAACTACTGCTGCATCCTTCCACTGATGTGAACCCAGCAGTACTTGTCATGATCAACAGAGCTTGACTCAAGGCAGTAGATTGAACAGCAGAGCTTTGGTCTTCCATTAGTCTTTTACTTGATCAGTAGTTTGTAGGTCAGCAGTTTGTACGATCAGTAGATAGAAGGTCAGCAGATGTTGAAACCACTTTCAAGGGGAGAGACTTGTATGCATAACATCTGCTTATTCTGGATCCACTGCTCTGAACCAGTTTTGGCTTTAATTATCTGTTCCTTTGGAAGGGTTCAATCCCAACATACCCTTTGTTCTTTTTCTTCTCACTTTAATTTTTTTCTCAAATGAACCTCCCCCAAGTAGGTTATGTGTCTAATTTGATGAAGCTAATTGTAACGACTCTCCTAGGACCCTTAAGGTAACCCTAAATGCTCCTAAACACACCCTGAGTGTGAGAAACGGACCAGAAATACCTTCGTGATTGGAGAAATCAAGAAAAACAAGATTTTTGGTTCGCTCGCGGGCCGCGTAAGAGTTAAGCCAAGCTTACGCGGGCCGTGACAGCAATGCAAACTACCGGATAACGATCAAGGCCACGTGGCATGACACGTGTCGAAACCTCTGATGACTCAGCCGACCTAGATTTCCTCGCGGGCCGCGTAGATGTTCCTTCGAGTTTACGCGGGCCGCGACACACCCCATTTCCAGCCCTATAAATAAGGAGTTCAAGTTCAGTTGAAAGTCGCTCAGTTATTTTCTTCTTTTAGCTTCTATTATAGCAAAGTAATAGCTCAGGTATTTGTAACACCTCGTAAAATCATGTCCAATATAGTATCGACACGTGTCATGGACTTTAAACGTATTACAAATTGAATATGAGGGACTAAAGTTGACAAACGAAGAAAGTATATGTATATAAGAATTCAAAGTGTCAACATTTGATAATTATGCCTTTTAACAACTCTACACGATGTTTATAACCTTAAAACGAATGTATCATGAAGCATATGAAACCGTTTGTGGAAGAATGTGAAAGTTTACAAGACGCGAGGGTTGAAAGTGTCAACATATTTAAGTTATACCTCTGAGTGACCTTTTAGCGAACTCGGAGCCTTGTAACGATTAATTAGACTCCCAAGAATAAGTGGTAAAAATTTCACAACGTTTCGATAACGTATGAGGAAGATAAGTTAACTTTCGTAATTAAGGGGTTAAAAGCGTTATCTTTTAACGAAACTGGACCTAACAACGATTGGTTATATCTAATGGATCATAGAAATATAAATTTCATGGGTTAAAAGTGCTTAAAATGGAAGAAATTACGTTTTAGAAAGTCCAGGGGGTGAAATGTCATTGTTTGAAACTTGAAGATCTGATCAGCCACATGCTGGCGTCACTCCACCAGCACCCCCCTCTGCCGTCGCGTGACGCAACGGCATGCCAGTTCAGAAAAGGTTGTTTTAACGTGGCAGCTTGCATGTTTGCTAAATTCCGCGAGTTTGCCACCCTCTAGCTGCTTTAAACACGTCCCTTGACACTTGTTTTCATCTCTAGAGTTGCCACAACACCTGTATCAATCCCCATGATCCTTCCATGGCTATAAATAAGCCCATTGTTGCACCTTGTGAACTCACACTTTCACATTTGCTTGTTCTAACTCTCTGGAGCATTCTTGGCACTTAAGAAGCCTTTTCTCTCTTCTAATCTCGTGCTAAGGACCATTGTAAGTCATCTTAGTTTCTGTAATTCAGTTTTATTAGTTTAATGGCCTAAAGTCAAACCCGTCATAATTAAGGTTTGACTTAGTGATTAATCACTAATGGTCCAGTCAATTCTCAAATTGAAAGTAGCTTTGAGTTGGTAATTATGTGGGTAATAAACCCTTAAAAGGGCACCCTCTGATTCCCATTCTAACTAGGTCAATTGTCGGGTCAAAGTTAATTATAAAAAGTCAACAGAAAAGCAAATTTTCACATAAACACATAATTAACAATGTAGAAGCTATGAAACCTGTTTTATCACTCATATAACTTAGTAATCAATGTAAGACATGTCTAAACATGTTCAACCCGATAATTTTCTGTTTAAGCTCGGTTCGGAACCGAAAGTCGCAAAAGTAGACTTTTGCTTTGACTTTCAGTTCTGACCCAATGTAGCATATTTTAGAATTGCCTTGAAACTCTATTAGGACCAGGTTATAGATTAGTGTAACCCTCTGAGGTTATACAACTTGGTTCATTAGTTATTCGATTCATGTACATGTTTCCGTAATATGCCTAAATATTTACCATAATGCCCTTTTGACCTTAAAACGAGATTTTTGAAAATGTGAGAGGACAAAAACCTTTATTACTGATTTATAAACATGTCCCTAAATTTTCACATCAGTTTGAGGTCTAGATTAAGAGTTATGCTCAATAGCGTAATTAGAAAGCTTTTTATTAATTAAACGACGTAATTAGCATAAAGCCTATCTAAACCCAATTTTTGATACCAAAATTTTTACATACTGATATAAAATAATATTTTGGGATTTTTAAAGATTTTTATTTATTTTTAGGCTGAGCATAACATAGGGTTATAACTTTGATTCGGTAATTTTTGGTTTTGCCCTTTTGGCCTATAAAATGAGTTTTACATAATATTTTGATACCAAACCTTTTGCTACTGATTTTATATAATAAATAAAATATTTTGAGTCTTCTGGAATGATAAAAATATCAGCTTTTCTTTAAAAACCCAGAAATCGCTTAAAACCGTCTTTTTACGCGTTTAAAACGCATAGTATGTATTAAAACCATTTTTCTCATATAAAACTTAATACCTACTGATGTTTTAAGCAAATTTTTATATTTTAACAGTAAGCAAAAGTTTTAAACTCGGATTTCAAATTTTGACCTTTAAAGCTTATGTGAAATTACCAAAATGCCCCTACGGTGCATAGTTTGGTTAGAAAAGGTAAATTTCACATATATGCCATACCCTACTGTTATGACTTATAAAAATAAGTACTTTTACTGAATATATCAGACCTGAAACTCAGATTTATATTTAAACTCTTTTATAAGCTTTAAAATGACCAAAATACCCGTACGGGGCATAATTTGAGTTTAAAGTCATTTTGGGCATAATGGAAGGTATCCTACTGATATCACAACATATTTAAGGCATATTAAACTTAGGAAACCTGTTCATGACTCATTTGGTTACCCGTTACGCATTATTCGCGTTCGGTGCGGTTTATGTAACTAGTTTGCATAAATTAGCCGAAACGGGTAAAACCTTATCATTTTTATCTCAAAATCCAGAATGTGTTTAGTTTACCCATATTATACTAGTATACAAACTTGTCGGGTCTAGACCACATTCCAATCCGGTCTTCGCTTAATCGTGCGTTTTGAACCGTATATCTTCCTTTAAAACTAACCGGTATAAGTTTAGACTTAATTAAGACCCGTCAGGAATCTAATAGGTTATTAAAACCTTCGTTCCAGATTAGGAGCCCGGTAAAAGCTACTTGCACTCGCTGTTTGTGATATATACTTGCTCAGGTAAATACTTTTAACTTATTTTCCCTATACGGGCTTGGGATACGGTATTATAATAATACCGCTTGGTCGGGTATGTAGTTGTTTAAATTGGATTGTGATTAATATATTTACATAACCCGTTTTAATATGTTTTATTTGGTATATGGCCCTTGGGGGGTTAATGACCATGTCCTGGATATCCATGGCATCAATCATTGAAATGGCCACGACTTAAGCACGGGGTGTAGGCATACACCTGAAAGCTGCATATGTAAAAACTGGTAACCCACTTTAAGGAATTAACCTTGTGGGAATTATGCCTGTGGTGTGTCAGTTAATCCTGTCCGGCTCTTCTAACCGGCCCTGACCGACGACAAATAAGTAAAACTGTATACAAGATTATTTTTAAATAATTGTCCCAAGTTATAAAAGAACTTTTGTGCCTTGTGCATTCAAATCAATTTTCTTAAACTCTTTTCAAAATGTGTCGGTTAATTGTATTTACCAGTGTAACGGACGTATTTTCCCAAAAAGGCTAAGTGCAGGTACTAAACGGAATAGGCTGGCTACTCCTAGCATCACTAAAGAGTCTTGCAAGCTTAGGATGTTAAAGTCTGTTGAACAATGATCTTTTTATCTTTTGATCCGCCTGTGGATCCTTTACAGTCCGTTTGTAATACTTTGATATTACTTTTTATTCGGTTTGTAATGTGATTCATCTTTTGCTTCCGCTGTGCATTTAAATTGTGTTGTTTGACTATGATGATATCAACTACGTCACGATACTCCCCACCGGGCCCACCGGTAATACGTGGAAATATTGGGGTGTGACAGGTTGGTATCAGAGCCAACATTGAGTGAATTAAACACTAGCCTTTTGTGTTTAATCTCAATGACACAGTTGCACATTCCTCGACATCCGAGTCTAGACTTGAACTAGGAATAATCTCATCCTTAATAGGTATATTTTATTTTCGATAATTGTGTATTTCAGGAACATGTCTCCGAGTAAAGCTGCCATTGATGGGAGTTCTCCAAACCCGAAGTTTAAGAATGGTAAGCTCCGTACCACAGCTCGAGTAAGCGTACGCCCAGTATGGAGGAAGGATATTTTTTGGACCCATTCCCAAAATCAAACCCGTTGAAACCATTAACCATGTTCCAAATTCCTTTCCCAAGACTTTTGAAACTTCAATTGAGAAGCCGACGTCAGAGGAGCCCATACTAGCAGTCCCTGGGGCTCCCACTCCGAAAATGATACCTATGGACCCAAATGATCCATATTTCTTACCTCCAAGTCTTGGAATCCCAAACTTGGATTATACCTGTCCTGACCCTATCCGTAATCCATATTATTTGCTAACCATAAAATCCTTGGATTCCACTTCTGTTAAGGTCCCTAGCATGGAGGATTTCGAGTACCTGCCAAAACCTTCAGTAACCATACCGCATACAGTAAACCAAGGAGGAGACTTTCAGGACTAAGATGAAGAAGAAACTCTCTTGTTGAATTTCTTTTCCCTAATATTCCTTATAAGGACATAATTATCTTTTAGTCCCTTCGTGGACAATGTTATTTCCTTCAAGTCCCGTTGAGGGAAATTATGTACTCCTTTTAAAATTTATTGGAGTGATTTGTTTAAATTTCATTTTTATCATTATATACGAACATAATATATGAAATAAATCAAAATATCATTCCTTTTTGTAATTGATCTGCCTAAAAAAAAAGAATCTTAAAGGGTATAACCTAGCTTGCATGTCATTAAGGACCTAGCTATGATGGTAAAACCTGTTTAAAAGAGATTCGGATCCTTGTTAACATCTGAAAACATGTTAACACTCCTAGCAACAGTGATGCGTTAAAATCACACTTGTCATCCTTAAAGTGGGAATTTCCAACCCCCTTATCTAGCCTAGTGATTTAGAAATCATGGCTTAAATCATCAAATAAAGATGATCATATTATTTAAACATCCATTAGTGATGAAGTGCCTACGGGCTAAACTTGTTGTCCAATAAGACAACAACAGTGGTGGTCTTTGACCCCCTGTCTAAAGATGTCGGACTACGTCCAAGCATAATAGTCTGTATGATCAATGCGATCTTGACTAATATCATCAGATAAAATGATCATATAATAAACATCCATTTGTGATGAAATGCCTACGGGCCATAATTATTGTCATATAAGAGAAAAGACACTTGTAGCCTATAACTCCCTGTCAAGAAAGGTAATGAACTATGATTCAAGCCTTAGTACCTCGATCCTATAAGATCTTGAATTAAAATTTGAATGTGTCCTTGTGACTTCGCCTTTTTGTGCCATTATTATATTTAATTATAACTAAGGGTTATTAATGAAAAATCCTGAATGAAATATTTAATAAATTAGCCAATATGGTTCTTTAATACCATGGTTAATAAATTGACAAGATGACAAATCTATCATATACCTCTAAGAGATTATTGTCATCCTTTTATGTAGCAATCAAGCTACATGGCTGAGTCTGAAGAAATCAACAGTCACCCAAGGGAAAATCATGATACCACCAGGATCAACATAACTGGTGCGGAACTTCAAGCATTGATTGATAATGTTGTTACCAAGGCCATAGATAGGCAGTTTAATGAGTCAAGCGGTACTCGAAGCAAGACCTCATCTGTACCCCATTCTAAACCTAAGACTCACTCTGAGGCTCATAGTAAGCCACCTTCTAAACATAATGGATCAAGGAGGGATGACGATCATCACTTCTCAAATCAGCATAGTGTTCCGTCAAAGAAGATTGTACTCGATCAAGAACCACGTATTAGGGGTTGTTCCTATAAGTATTTCGTATCCTGTAAACCCCGAGATTTCACTGGGGAAAAAGGAGCTATCGACTGCAAGACGTGGTTAGACGAGATGGACACCGTAGTTGATATCAGTGGTTGCGCTGATAGGGATGCTGTGAAGTATGTATCTCAGTCGTTTAAAGGAGAAGCACTAGCCTGGTGGAG
Organism: Helianthus tuberosus; assembly: GCA_030545235.1. Taxonomy (NCBI): domain Eukaryota; kingdom Viridiplantae; phylum Streptophyta; class Magnoliopsida; order Asterales; family Asteraceae; genus Helianthus; species Helianthus tuberosus. The sequence continues at coordinate 704,919 of CM060414.1, forward strand.
GTCTCTAGTCCAGGCTACTGGGAAGATTCCATTGTACAATCTGTCTTGGGATCAGTTTGTTGCACTCATCAAAGAGAATTACTGCCCTCAGCATGAGGTTGAAAAGATTGAGTCCAACTTCTTATCTCTGGTGATGAAAAACCTAGACTGTCAGACTTACCTTACTAGCTTTAATACCATGTCTCGACTGGTTCCATATTTGGTAACACCGGAGCCCAAGAGAATAGCTCGTTTCATTGGGGGTTTAGCCCCAGAGATCAAAGCCAGTGTAAAGGCATCTCGACCTGCTACTTTTAGGTCAGCAGCTAGCTGACCTATCTTTATTCCTTACCTTGGATGCGGTCAGACGAAGATCGCCTAAGAACTCGGAGGAAGGTAAGAGAAAACGTGAGGACGATATCTCACAACGGTCTGAGAGGAAGTTTAAGGGAACCACAGACCACAAGAAGAAGTTTGGGTCTGGCAAGGGTAGTCAGCAAGTAGATGAGAAGCCAAAGTGCAAAACCTGCCAGAAACGTCACTTTGGAAAATGCAGGTTTGAATCCAAGTCCCAGTCAAAACCATCTGCATGTGGGTTATGCAAATCCAAGGAGCACAAGACATTAGACTGCAAGAAAATTAAGGATGCAACGTGCTATAAATGTAATGAAAAGGGGCACATCAAGACCAACTTCCCTAAATATGCCAAAAAGCCTGAAGAAGCCAAAAAGACCAATGCAAGGGTCTTTCGAATGGATGCACGAGAAGCCGTTCAGGATGATAATGTGATAACAGGTACCTTCCTTGTTAATGATGTTTATGCAAGGGTGTTATTTGATTCGGGTGCGGATAAGTCATTTGTAGATGATAAGTTTTGTAAGTTGTTGAATTTACCTGTTAAAACCCTAAGCGTGAAATATGAGGTAGAATTGGCTGATGGTACCTTAGAGACAGCCTCGACTGTGTTAGATGGATGTTTTATATCCATTAGGAACCACTCCTTTCCGTTATCCTTGCTTCCTCTGAAATTAGCTGGTTTCGACATAGTAATAGGCATGGATTGGTTATCTCATAACCAAGCCCAGATTTTGTGTAACAAGAAGCAAGTGGTAATCAAGACTCCGTATGGTGAGCCACTTACCATACAGGGAGACACTCAATATGGGTTACCTGAGCAAGTGTCTATGCTCAAGGCATCGAGGTATTTGAAGAAGGGTTGTGTCATTTATATGGCACAGGTAATTATTGATGAACAGAAGCCCAAGGTTGAAGACATTCCTGTCATTTCTGAGTATCCCGAAGTATTCCCCGAAGAACTACCTGGTTTGCCACGAGATAGGCAAGTAGAGTTCAGAATTGACATCATTCCTGGAGCAGCACCTGTTGCAAGAGCGCCTTACAGGTTAGCACCAACTTAAATGAAAGAGTTGAGGACTCAACTAGATGATTTGTTAGCCAAAGGTTTCATTAGACCTAGTTCGTCTCCTTGGGGAGCACCAATCGTGTTTGTAAAGAAGAAGGATGGATCGATGCGTCTATGCATAGATTATCGCGAGCTTAACAAAGTCACTATCAAGAATAGATATCCATTGCCCAGGATCGACGATCTGTTCGATCAATTACAAGGGACAAGTTACTTCTCTAAGATCGATTTGAGGTCAGGCTATCATCAACTAAAGGTTAAAGATGAAGATGTACACAAGACTGCATTTAGGACTCGTTATGGTCATTACGAGTTCTTAGTGATGCCTTTTGGGCTCACTAATGCACCAGCAGCGTTCATGGATCTCATGAACCGCGTCTGTAAGCCCTACTTGGATAAGTTTGTCATCGTCTTCATCGATGATATTCTTATTTACAAATTTAAAGCTTGAAAACGAGTAAAAATTATAAGAAAAGGCTCCTCGGTTCTGGAATACTGCATCTCGCCATCAACAACTCAGTTAAATGTTGTGTGATTTTGGAATATTGCATCTCGTAGTCAGAACCACTCCAATTCTAATGGTACCCTTCGGGGGTAGCCAGGTAGTTGGTGGCATCGAAGTACGAATTGTCGAATGTTTATTGTAGCAGAGGTGGACCACCGTGATCAATCATTGGTCCTTCTGATCTTGTGACACCTTTCTAACATGCTTCCTGGAAGAAGGACACTCACATGGAATCGTGAAATCAATACTAGACTCAGGATGACTATCTGAAGTCTTGACGACTTGGACTCGGAATTTCAAAAAATATCGAATCCATAATTATGTGAGCTATCAGCTAGGGTTTGAGTCTAGGCACAAGTGGCTAGTGTCTAAATCCCTCAAATTGTAGCTCTAATATCAATATATCACACCCTACTCTCCTGGTGGCCCTGAGTGTAACGCATGCGCATGACGATTACATAAAAGAATCACATCCCAACATAAGTAACTATACAACTGTAACAAAAAATACGAGCATACTTAAAAGTCAAAATTTTATTAAAATATGTAAGTATCAGTATTCAATACAAAACATCCCAAAGGCGGATCGATAAGTCAAAAATGACTTGGCGGCGTCTTTGGTTTTCGGCAGTGGAGTCGCAACTTCCAAAGCTGAAGACAGAACCCTAACCCATTCCCAGGATTAACACTTGGAAGTCAATCTTTAAAATACGTCAGTTTTGGCTAGTAATTACAATCAACATACACATTTATTAACCTTTTTTTGAACTTCAGATTTAATACAAATTTCCTCTATAATCAGCTCATGAACAACTAAATCAATTGTGGGAAGAGGACTACGATGAAGGATTGTTCCACATGTTCCTTTAAAATCATATGGGAATGACATAAAAAAAACTAAACCAAACTTTGTTCTTCCCTCTTAATAATGTAGCGTCTATGGTCTCTCAACTCCACCTATTCTTCAAGAGCTAGTTGATCCCATAAATTAGACATAGCAACACAAAAATCCAGATTTCTCATAGTATTTTGCTAAAGGGCTCGAATGTCATAATCCAGTAAATACTGTTTAGCAAAGTTAGACTGAGTGAACATTCTATTCAGGTGATCCCAAACTTTCTTTTCCATAATATACATAGCTAATTGAATACGAGTTGACTGGATTATTGAATTGTTGATCCAAATGATGATTTTAGAATTATTAGTTTTCCACACATCAAGTAAAATTGCTAATCAATAGTCGTCTTGCCTTACCGTTTTCTTTTATAATAGACACATAACCCCGCATATGTTTCCCACACGCAAAGTTTTTCATTACATAAGTCTAGTAGGCATAGTTTTTTTACCATCAAGCTAGGTACTAAAACCTAAAGAGAATCATCCTTTTCCAACCATACTACAAATAATAAAAAAACAAAGCAGATAGTTAAACACTCAACACCGAATTTCCAAAAGGAACAACAACAATCCAATACCAAATACAAACTAAGCAATGGAAGCAAATACAGACGAAAAAAAAAACATGAACCCTAACTAAAAGAACATTAACAAAATAAATACAAACCCAACATTGATTAAAGAGATATACAAACCCAATAACGGATGAAAAGAAATGTGAACCATTAAATCTGATTACGAACAAATGAAGATAAGCGAAACCAGTGCTTGCAGCAAACTCTTCCATAACCAAATCAATAAGAATGGATCAAATAGAACTCTAATACATTATTAACAATGATATATAGAGAATGTGACTAGGGTTTCGAAACAAGTGAAAGCAAGACTATAAATAGGACAAAAATTATCTATGTTAACCTAGCTAAACAAGTTAAAAGAAAGCCTAATAACTTATTATGCTAATAGGCAAGATGCACCCTCTTCTAAATTTTTATCGTATCCTATTCCACAAATACATAAAACTAAGGGATTTTTTTTGTCTCTTAGTAAGTGTTGTTAAACTTCGTTTAAGCAGTTGAGTACTCGGCGAGTAATCAATACTCAGTAGGGTGCCGATGCGGTTTTCTTCATCGTGGTCAAATCACTCAGAATTAGTCCAATGCGGTTAACCTCGGTTAGAATCGGATCTAATTGGTCAACTCGAAAGTTGGTCAGAATCGGATCTAGTCGGTTGAGTTCGACTTAAAGAAATAAAACCTAATTGCTATGTTTATAATTTTAGAAAACAAATATCAAATTTTAAAGAATGAATATCAACTTTTGAAATACTTTTGTTATTCGAACATGTATCTTTTTTGTTTTTATTGATATTCATGTTTTTTGTTATAAACTAAATATTTCGAGAACACGCAGAACAAAATGAATAACCTATTGTTTCAATCCTAAAAACAAAATTAAAATGTTCCAAATGTAAGTTTCGTTGTTTCTCACACTTGAATTCAAAACAAATATGAAAAATTTTCAGTTTTTATATAATCTACACATATGTAAGTTAAGTGTATGTTAAATTACCTACATGTATGGAGGCTATGTGCATGCAAAATATATATAGTTTTTTATGCATATATAATACACATATGGAACAAATGATACAATGGTAAAATATTAACTAGTTTTTCTTTCATCTTATTTATTACTATCTTTAAGTAATTAATTACTCATAAAGACTATATTCTTTACAAGAATTTTTTTGCCTATACACATAAAAAGTTATCATACATATTTCGAAAATTATCCTACACAACTCGAATTTATCCTACACACCTAGCAATTTGTCTTACATTCTAAATTATTTTTTATTTTTTGAAAAAATATATTTTTTTGAAAAAATATATTTTTTTGAAAATAAGTTACAAATTTAATTTAGTTAGCTATTAAAGAGAAAAAGTAGAAATTAATGATCTATGTAAGTTTGCAAATATACCCTTACATTAAAATTAAATGCAAATATTAAATGAAGTAAAATGAAACATTCTTATTGGTTGAAACTTTCTTTTTTCTTCCTACAAAATTTTTTTTCTCATTTGAACCCTCTATTATGAATGTAAGAAACATAAAATTTTAAAAATATAAACCTTAAATCTCAAAATTTAGTGATTTATAATTGTTCTTTTTGTTCTCGCAATAATTAGTGTTCTGGAATGATCCTCATCACACACACACACACACACACACACACACACACACACATATATATATATATATAATTAACTATGTCTGAATACTCCCTTCTTAGGCTAAGTACTCGCAACTCCCTAGTCAACCAACCTGAGAGCATCTAGCAACTTTTACAACATTGCTCTTAGCGTAAAAATGGTGAAATCACTAAGAATATCCACAACAAAGATATTTTGGGGGTGTTTTTGTGTGCCACGTATCACTTGCCCCACCAATCATATTATTTCCCTCTCATGCCACACGCACAACACGTATAATTATATAAACACCCAGTTCTCTCTCATCCCTCTCCTATCCTAGTCACATTCATGTTTTTAGATGTTTTTTTAAAGAACAAAACTTCCCCCTCTATTTTCCATGCCATCTTTTCTATCCTATTTGTCACCTAAAAACATCCAAGAACACTCTTATTGCGGGTGCTCAATGTGACAAGTTGAAGGAGGAGTGCAACAAGTTTAAAAAAGGGAGTGAGCTACTCTTAGCAAAAACGTAGTCTCATTTATAAGTATCATGTTAGTTTTATCATAATTTATTTTTACCTTTTTGTTTTTATTGAACGCCAAACTAACCTACTATTGAATACTCTTATCCCTGCATCTTACATGATTTGAATATTCCATATACTAGATAATGTGAAGATTCCTTACTATCACACCATTATCACTCATGTTTTTACCCATTTGTTATTATACAAAAGTAAAGGGGTGAAAATTAAAACTTTGATGGGAGTAGTGGACGAGGTAGAACTCTGTTCAGTTGAGTTGACTTGAGAATATAACTTAGATCCATACATATGATATGGTGGTGGAGAATCTGCGGGCAGCGGGTAGAACATAAATATCTACCAACTTGCAGGCTTCTTTCTTTCTTTAACAATTAAAAAAAAACTGTAAATAGGAATTAATCATGAAAAAGATGATATTATCATTATTATTCAATTACGACAAAGCATGAGAAATCTATATACACTGCAAAGTAAATAATTTAATTTGGTTATTATTTTTGTTAACATGAAGAAAGATATTACATAAAGTTTCTTACAACATGCATGCTTATTGCTTATATTGACATCAATGCCCTACTCTTTTCATAAAGTAAAGGTATCATCCATCCTAGCTATACTATCTTCATCACCATTGGTTCATATTTTATTTCCTTTTTATTTAATTGTCAAACAATTTATAAAAGCAATGGTTTTTCTAACTTAATACCTAGTTGGATGTTTAGTGGTATCTTGACATCAAATTCCTCTAAATATCATAGCCCAATATATATATATATATATATATATATATATATATATATATATATATATATATATATATATATTTATTGTGATGGTCAATCACTAATATATACACTACCAATGAAAAAGGGGTAGTGTTTCCTATCAGAGCTAACACATATTTGATAATAGATTGAGAAGTGCAATAAACTTTTTAATTCTTGTATTAATATAAATAAATGACTAGCATTAGCATTCATGTGGATTTATATATGAGCAACATGTTCATTTAATGACTAATATTATATTATTATTATAATTCAATGCTTTTATAATGATCTAAGGAGAATCACCTATGTTAGAGCGAAGTGGGGTCGCTTCGAATGGAATTGAGGGCACAATTCCTAGAGCTCTCGCAGAACCAGGAAAGTGTTCCACGACCATTATTGGACACGACTATGAGAAGATGACCCGCCTAAGGAGAGTCTTATGTGAAGTGTATTGTCGTCTACACAAACGACAAACGAGTTCAAAGACATCGAGATCTACTCAGAGCTAGTGGGCTAAGTGCATTTCATGAGCGAAGGTTCAAAGGGTAACACCCACCCATCATATGCAAAACTCAACTGTCGAGGTTCCATTGGAAATTTTATGTGTTTAGAACGATCTCCATTCATCTGGGGATTGTTGGAAATTTAGATGGTGTGAATGGATATTAATTTAGTGAAATTATAATTATTTACTAGACTCTTCATATGGGTGATAAACTCTTAAGTGGAGTTTTTATGTCAATTTATTAGTTTTTATTAGAGTTTATATCTCTAATAAAATCCCTAATAAAGTGAGACTTTTAGTAGAGTTTTTATGTCAATTTATTAGAGTTTATTTCTCTAATAAAATCTCTAATAAAGTGAGACTCTTCTCTACCCCATATCTCTTGTATGCAAAGTAGGTTAGTGGAGGGTTCAAATGAGAAGATTTTTTTTGTAAGAATAAAAAAGAACAAACTTCAACCAATAAAAATGCTTCATTTTACTTCATTTAATTTTTGTATTTAATATGAGTGTAAGGGTATATTGGTAAAATTAGATAGATCATTAATTGTTAGCCTTCCTTTTTAATAGCTAACTATATTAAATTTATAACTTATTTAAAAAAAAAATAGTTCTTTTCAAAGAAGAAAAAATTAATTTAAAGTGTAGGATAAATTATGAGGTGTGTAAGATGAATTACGAGTTGTGTAGGATAAATTTCAGTATGTGTAGGATAAATTTCAAAAACATGTACGATAAATTTTGATGTGTCTAGGCAAAAATTTTTGTGTGGAGGATGATAGTCTTTATTACTAATTAATTAGTAAAAAATAATAATAAATGAGATGAGAGAAAAACTATTTAATGTTTTACAATTGTACCCTTTGTTCTTTTTCTTCTCAATTTATTTTTTTTCTCAAATGAACCTCCCCCAAGTAGGTTATGTGTCTAATTTGATGAAGCTAATTGTAACGACTCTCCTAGGACCCTTAAGGTAACCCTAAACGCTCCTAAATACACCCTGAGTGTGAGAAACGGACCCGAAATACCTTCGTGCTTGGAGAAATCGAGAAAAACAAGATTTTTGGTTCGCTCGCGGGCCGCGTAAGAGTTAAGCCAAGCTTACGCGGGCCGCGACATCAATGCAAACTACCGGATAACAATCAAGGCCACGTGGCATGACACGTGTCGAAACCTCTGATGACTCAGCCGACCTAGACTTCCTCGCGGGCCGCGTAGATGTTCCTTCGAGTTTACGCGGGCCGCGACACGCCCCATTTCCAGCCTTATAAATAAGGAGTTCGAGTTCAGTTGAAAGTCGCTCAATTCTTTTCTTCTTTTAGCTTCTATTATAGCAAAGTAATAGCTCGGGTATTTGTAACACCTCGTAAAATCATGTCCAATATAGTATCGACACGTGTCATGGACTTTAAACGTATTACAAATTGAATATGAGGGACTAAAGTTGACAAACGAAGAAAGTATATGTATATAAGGATTCAAAGTGTCAACATTTGATAATTATGCCTTTTAACAACTCTACACGATGTTTATAACCTTAAAACGAATGTATCATGAAGCATATGAAACCGTTTGTGGAAGAATGTGAAAGTTTACAAGACACGAGGGTTGAAAGTGTCAACATGTTTAAGTTATACCTCTGAGTGACCTTTTAGCGAACCCAGAGCCTTGTAACGATTAATTAGACTCCCAAGAATAAGTGGTAAAAATTTCACAAGGTTTCGATAACGTATGAGGAAGATACGTTAACTTTCGTAATTAAGGGGTTAAAAGCGTCAACGAGGCAAAACTTGTGTTTTCGGTTATCGTTTAACGAAACTGGACCTAACGATGATTGGTTATATCTCATGGATCATAGAAATATAAATTTCATGGGTTAAAAGTGCTTAAAATGGAAGTAATTACGTTTTAGAAAGTCCAAGGGGTGAAATGTCACTGTTTGTAACTTGAAGATCTGATCAGCCACATGCTGGCGTCGCGCCACCAGCACCCCCCTCTGCCGTCACGCGACGCGATGGCATGCCAGTTCAGAAAAGGTTGTTTTAACGTGGCAGCTTGCATGTTTGCTAAATTCCGCGAGTTTGCCACCCTCTAGCTGCTTTAAACACATCCCTTGACACTTGTTTTCATCTCTAGAGCTGCCACAACACCTGTATCAATCCTCATGATCCTTCCATGGCTATAAATAAGCCCATTGTTGCACCTTGTGAACTCACACTTTCACATTTGCTTGTTCTAACTCTCTGGAGCATTCTTGGCACTTAAGAAGCCTTTTCTCTGTTCTAATCTCGTGCTAAGGACCATTGTAAGTCATCTTAGTTTCTGTAATTCAGTTTTATTAGTTTAATGGTCTAAAGTCAAACCCGTCATAACTAAGGTTTGACTTAGTGATTAATCACTAATGGTCCAGTCAATTCTCAAATTGAAAGTAGCTTTGAGTTGGTAATTATGTGGGTAATAAACCCTTAAAAGGGCACCCTCTGATTCCCATTCTAACTAGGTCAATTGTCAGGTCAAAGTTAATTATAAAAATTCAACAGAAAGCAAATTTTCACATAAACACATAATTAACAATGTAGAAGCTATGTAACCTGTTTTATCACTCATATAACTTAGTAATCAATGTAAGAACATGTCTAAACATGTTCAACCCTACAATTTTCTGTTTATGCTCAGTTCGGAACCGAAAGTCGCAAAAGTAGACTTTTGCTTTGACTTTCAGTTCTGACCCAATGTAGCATATTTTAGAATTGCCTTGAAGCTCTATTAGGACCAGGTTATAGATTAGTGTAACCCTCTGAGGTTATACAACTTGGTTCATTAGTTATTCGATTCATGTACATGTTTCCGTAATATGCCTAAATATTGACCATAATGCCCTTTTGACCTTAAAACGAGATTTTTGAAAATGTGAGAGGACAAAAACCTTTATTACTGATTTATAAACATGTCCCTAAATTTTTACATCAATTTGAGGTCTAGATTAAGAGTTATGCTCAATAGCGTAATTAGAAAGCTTTTTATTAATTAAACGGCGTAATTAGCATAAAGCCTATCTAAACCCAATTTTTGATACCAAACTTTTTACCTACTGATATAAAATAATATTTTGAGATTTTTGAAGATTTTTATTTATTTTTAGGCTGAGCATAACATAGGGTTATAGCTTTGATTCGGTAATTGTCGGTTTTGCCCTTTTGGCCTATAAAATGAGTTTTACATAATATTTTGATACCAAACCTTTTGCTACTGATTTTATATAATAAATAAAATATTTTGAGTCTTCTGGAATGATAAAAATATCAGCTTTTCTTTAAAAACCCGGAAATCGCTTAAAACCGTCATTTTACGCGTTTAAAACGCATAGTATGTATTAAAACCATTTTTCTCATATAAGACTTAATACCTACTGATGTTTTAAGCAAATTTTTATATTTTAACAGTAAGCAAAAGTTTTAAACTCAGATTTCAAATTTTGACCTTTAAAGCTTATGTGAAATTACCAAAATGCCCCTACGGTGCATAGTTTGGTTAGAAAAGGTAAATTTCACATATATGCCATACCCTACTGTTATGACTTATAAAAATAAGTATTTTTACTGAATATATCAGACCTGAAACTCAGATTTATATTTAAACTCTTTTATAAGCTTTAAAATGACCAAAATACCCCTACGGGGCATAATTTGAGTTTAAATTCATTTTGGGCATAATGGAAAGTATCCTACTGATATCACAACATTTTTAAGGCATATTAAACTTAGGAAACCTGTTCATGACTCATTTGGTTACCCGTTACGCATTATTCGCGTTCGGTGCGGTTTATGTAACTAGTTTGCATAAATTAGCCGAAACGGGTAAAACCTTATCATTTTTATCTCAAAATCCAGAATGTGTTTAGTTTACCCATATTATACAAGTATACAAACTTGTTGGGTCTAAACCACATTCTAATCCGGTCTTCACTTAATCGTGCGTTTTGAACCGTATATCTTCCTTTAAAACTAACCGGTCTAAGTTTAGACTTAATTAAGACCCGTTAGGAATCTGATAGGTTATTAAAAACTTCGTTCCAGATTAGGAGCCCGGTAAAAGCTACTTGCACTCGCTGTTTGTGATATATACTTGCTCAGGTAAATACTTTTAACTTATTTTCCCTATACAGGCCTGGGATACGGTATTATAATAATACCACTTGGTCGGGTATGTAGTTGTTTAAATCGGATTGTGATTAATATATTTACATAACCCGTTTTAATCTGTTTTATTTGGTATATGGCCCTTAGGGGGGTTAATGATCATGTCCCGGATATCCTTGGCATCATTCATTGAAATGGCCACGACTTAAGCACGGGGTGTAGGCATACACCTGACAACTGCATATGTAAAAACTGGTAACCCACTTTAAGGAATTAGCCTTGTGGGCATTATGCCTGTGGCATGTCAGTTAATCCTGTCCGGCTCTTCTAACCGGCCCTGACGGACGACAAATAAGTAAAACTGTATACAAGATTATTTTTAAATAATTGTCCCAAGTTATAAAAGAACTTTTGTGCCTTGTGCATTCAAATCAATTTTCTTAAACTCTTTTCAAAATGAGTCTGTTAATTGTATTTACCAGTGTAAACTGACGTATTTCCCAAAAAGGCTAAGTGCAGGTACTAAACGGAATAGGCTGGCTACTCCTAGCATCACTAAAGAGTCTTGCAAGCTTAGGATGTTAAAGTCTGTTGAACAATGATCTTTTTATCTTTTTATCCGCCTGTGGATCCTTTACAGTCTGTTTGTAATACTTTGATATTACTTTTTATTCGGTTTGTAATGTGATTCATCTTTTGCTTCCGCTGTGCATTTAAATTGTGTTGTTTGACTATGATGATATCAACTACGTCACGATACTCCCCACCGGGCCCACCGGTAATACGTGGAAATATCGGGGTGTGACAGTATTATACTCTAAAACCCAAAACTTTGCTCGTTATCAGGGTAATAACTCTAATCACAGACACGGTACTATATCCGATTGATTGAAACTGATCCAACGGATGTTTAAGTGTTGCCTGTATACGGCTATACTTTGTCATTCGTTGTGAGTTTTGATCTCGTGATTATCGTTAAAGTTGAATTGAGTAATACACTAATACGAGTTCCATTGTAGCTAGAAATTAGAACTTGTAACCAGGGAACTACTAAGCTAGAATACTTAGCGATTAAGTAAACTTAATAGTTAAGGAAAACTTAGTGGTTAAGTAAACTTAGTAGTTAAGATAACTTAGCGGTTAAGAAACCTTAATAGATAAGTTAAACTTAATCAGCTAAGTAAGATTAATTAATCAGTTAAGTATGGTTAATTAAGTTAAGTATGATTAATTAATCAGTTAAACAAGATTAATTAAGCTAAGCGAGATTAATTAAGCTAAGTAAGATTAATTAAGTAAGTAAATTAAACACCTAAATAGATATACATGAAAATAAATATATATGAGTTAGATAATATCAAAGGAAGGTGCAAGGAAGGTATAAGAAGATATATATATGGGTAGGAAGCTTCCTAGAAAATGTATAGGTAACTTCCTAGAAAAGCTATATGAAATTTCCTAGAAATTTCATATTTCCTACCTATAAATAGGAAGCTTAGGATTCATTTTTCTTTGCTCATTTCTTCTATTCTTCTCTCTCTATACGTTGGTGTTCTAACCAATAATCACCGATGCGATATTCTGTCCGATCGATTCGGGAACCAACTAACGAATGCCAAAGACTATACTTTGTGAATTTCGTTAAGATTCTGAAACGGATGCCAAAGCGCTGTCTAAACAAAGACTATACTTTGTGAATTTCGTTAAGATTCTGAAACGGATGCCAAAGCACTGTCTATACAAAGACTATACTTTGTGAATTTCGTTAAGGTCCTGATCTCGTGACCATCGTTAGGTTTGATATGGTTTTACACTAAAACGTATTCCACTCTGTTAAACCATATGTTTAACTATCAGAAAACTCCAAACTATACACTTACAATCAAACAAGATGCTTAATCATCAGAAGATTCTGAACTGTAAAGTAGATGCTTGTTTAATCAAGACTATATGCTAACAAGGTGAGTCATTCTCTTTTTATCAACAATGTTTTACAATACTTAAATTAGTTTCAAAAGTTATAGTTACAGGGATTAAGTCGTGGTTATCTTGAATCACTGGCAAGTGGGGTATTGTGCACATTACTAATTTCTCATGGTTAGGTAAACAAACCTAACTGTGATAATCATCACTACTTGGGTGAAATGACCCAATAGTGGTATGACCATCGTCACCAGTGTGACACGGCGCCAGATAACAATAAGATAGTAGCCATTGTAATCGCTCTTATGCTGTAATCTATAACAATGTGTCATGTTTGTACAAACTGAATGAACTCACCAGTATTTCATGCTGACCAAATGTTTTTAAAACTTGTTTCAGGTAATTACAGTAGATCGGAATAAGAGTTGGATACGGCACCAAAAGGCTTACAGAAGTGGCTTAATTTATCAATTAAATTAAATTAAGAAAAGTTGTTTTATGTATTCGGGTTTATCCCATATTAAAGCTACCTTTCAAAACATGGTTTTATCCCATCTATTTAATAAATAAAATCCGGTGTTTTCTAAACTCTGATATTTTTCCTAACTCACGGTCCTGATGAAATTTCCGCTGCACTACTTTTCTAAATAACCACCGGTACCACTGAACTGGTTCGCGGCTCCCGATTCCGTCCAGGGTGGGGTCGGGGGTCGTGACAGAAGTGGTATCATAGCCACTTGTTTAAGCAATTTGGTGTTGTAGTAAAATACCTAAGTTTAAACAAAGAGTTAGGAACTTGATATTTTCTGGTAGCACTCATGATAGTATTTAGACTTGAACTTAGGAAAGATGCCTTAATATGAGCTTCAAGATGAGCTAATTACTTGTATTAGTATAATGTGATAGATATTGGTATGCCATAAGAATAATGATTAGAACATTGCAAAGTACGATAAATAAGCAATAACACTTAATTGCTGTTAATTCTTGTTTATTGATACTACTTGGTCTAGAATAAGATATGTTATGGGAATACAAATTTCCTTGATTCGGGATGAAAGCCTTAATAAAAGAGGCACTTTTAAAATCTTGAAAAAATACTATTTATGGGAAACATAATAATTACCTCTCTGGCGAGAACCGGGCAAGATGAGGTTACCTCTCCAGCTAGAACCGGGTAAGAAGGAGTATAATATGTCAAACAAGTGACAAAATTCCCTAAATAGTACCATGACCTGATGTTTGACTTGTTTTTGGAAAAATCAATATGTTAAATACATTGACCTTATGAATAGTATGTATGAGTATATAAATATGTATATCTATAAGGAATTCCAAAAGCCATAACGATTGACAATTTAAAATAAATCACGAACATAAGTGTCAATAATAATTCTAGATTTCTTTATCAGGAATCTCTTGCATATATCTATAATTCCGATATCAAACATTATTTCGTTTGATCATCTACCTCGTAACTCGTGTGACAATATAAATAATGGAAACCCTTTAAGTTGGGACGCCATCAAAAGTATAAGAATTTCCAATGCATTACCATAAACTATTAACGCAAGTAAGAAGCATGTAAAGTTGTGCTAGTGCACAAGAAAACACATGAAACTTAAATTATACGTCCACAGACGTCAAAGTATATCACACACGACTTTCAAGGCGAGACCTTTGGAAAATATAATTGGGCATGACGACACCAATGCGAATCCCGTCAGTGGAAGAACTATTAATCAAAATGCAGCACTTGGCCACGTGATCCTACAAACAACATGAATCTTGCTGAGGTACGATAGAACAAGATTTAACAACAATCGGTGTATAGTCTAATCCAATTCTTGATGCTGCAAAAGAAGTCACATACCTTTACAATCCCCCTATTTCATTTTATTCGACATTCCTTGGTAATGTCACTTAACAATGGTTATCACACAAAATTTCCAGATAAAATTCTTAAATTCCTTTTGTTAAAATTCAGACCTCTGCACATAGTAAATTGACTTTTGCATTTCTACTCTCCTAATGGTCATCATGAGGATTTCTTTCATAATCGCGAATATTTAATTGGTTGTTTCATTTCTTGGTAAATCCACGCATGCACTATTTGTTGCGCATGTGGTTAGCTTGAATTATGAAGACCATGGGAGGGCTTCATTCCAATTTGTTGTTTTATTAAAACTCAAATATCGTTCCGCTATACTTGATCTTTGCATTGTAAACCGCGTTTTTTTTTGTAAAACGATGACTCTTTGATATCGAATCAATGAATTTCTTGAAAAACTCGATTTTTTTAATGGCATACATGGTTTTTGTTGTGACCATGTCAGAACTTTCTTATTGATACATGAACTCGTTGTGTTTAAACCAAGTTCCATTGTTTGAACTTGCTCGCAATACGTATTCAATTCAAGGTCCCGTATGATAGATTAAGGTCATCATATTCGAATTAATCCCAACAAGCCCTTCAATTACTTTGAACCATAACAGGCTTGTTTGGTCTTCGACTTCATCAAATCGTTTCTTTGATCACGATCACCTTGTGGTGACGTTTTCACAAAATTGAAGCTTGCGCTAATCTCGTTTGCACACATCATATACGGATTTAATTATTTATTTATTTATATTGAATCCGCTTTGTTGGTTTATCCTATAAAAGCAATCTTAACACAATCGTGTGCTAAGATAATGATACACAAATTCATGTCATATTTCAGTATATCTCTTAATGGTTCTTACAGCATCAATCGAGCCTTTCGTGATATTTATTGCTTTATCATCTTCAATCGAAAAACATTATTCAATTGTTTCAATTTCAATCGAAAATCCTACTAGATTTGTTTAAAACAAACATTCAGACTTACTTCATTTAATTTAAAACACGGTGAACTCGTCCAGTCACCGCTATTATTATTTCGATCACTACGACACCTTGTGGCATCGGTATAGACTTGTAGCTTGAGCTAATCTATATATATACCTTTCGCTTAACTCATCCTTGAAAGTGGTCTTAATACAACTATGTGTTAAGACAATGATACACTAAACTCTGTTGTATATCGGTGTATCCTTGTAATTCGATAAATGTCAACCCATTGATTTTTCTCATATCATAATTCAATAGTTGACAAATCATTTTCGTACTTCTATTTCATTCGAGCTTGTTGATTCTGAAACTTCCTCAGTTGACAATCAAAGTAAGTTTTATGTTGACAGTAAATTCTATTGTTTCTAAAAATCATTCACAACTTGTAAACATTCACATCTATTGATCATATATCTTTTTGACTTAAACCTAATCACCTTGGAAACTATATCATTTCATCTCATTCATTTGACATCGACTTCTTGAACTAATTCGGTTGAACCATTGAGCCCTATTTATTGTAAAACACGTATTCATCTTAAAACTATTCTTATTGACTAAGACGTGACATAACTCTAAAAGAGATATCATAGCCCAAATCTTGAGGACGAGATTTAAAACAAGGTGGGGAGGATGTAATGACTCTCCTAGGACCCTTAAGGTAACACTAAACGCTCCTAAATACACCCTGAGTGTGAGAAACGGACCCAAAATACCTTCGTGCTTGGAGAAATCAAGAAAAACAAGATTTTTGGTTCGCTCGCGGGCCACGTAAGAGTTAAGCCAAGCTTACGCGGGACGCGACAGCAATGCAAACTACCGGATAACAATCAAGGCCACACGGCATGACACGTGTCGAAACCTCTGATGACTCAGCCGACCTAGACTTCCTCGCGGGCCGCGTAGATGTTCCTTCGAATTTACGCGGGCTGCGACACGCCCCATTTCCAGCCCTATAAATAAGGAGTTCGAGTTCAGTTGAAAGTCGCTCAATTCTTTTCTTCTTTTAGCTTCTATTATAGCAAAGTAATAGCTCGGGTATTATACTCTAAAACCCGAAACTCTGCTCGTTATCAGGGTAATAACTCTAATCACGGACACGGTACTATATCCGATTGATTGAAACTGATCCAACGGATGTTTAAGTGCTGCCTGTATACGACTATACTTTGTCATTCGTTGTGAGTTTTGATCTCGTGATTATCGTTAAAGTTGAATTGAGTAATACATTAATACAAGTTCCATTGTAGCTAGAAATTAGAACTTGTAACCAGGGAACTACTAAGCTAGAATACTTAGCGATTAAGTAAACTTAATAGTTAAGGAAAACTTAGTGGTTAAGTAAACTTAGTAGTTAAGATAACTTAGCGGTTAAGAAACCTTAATAGATAAGTTAAACTTAATCAGCTAAGTAAGATTAATTAATCAGTTAAGTATGATTAATTAAGTTAAGTATGATTAATTAATCAGTTAAGTAAGATTAATTAAGCTAAGCGAGATTAATTAAGCAAAGCGAGATTAATTAAGCTAAGCGAGATTAATTAAGCTAAGCGAGATTAATTAAGCTAAGTAAGATTAATTAAGTAAGTAAATTAAACACCTAAATAGATATACATGAAAATAAATATATATGAGATAGATAATATCAAAGGAAGGTGCAAGGAATGTATAAGAAGATATATATATGGGTAGGAAGCTTCCTAGAAAATGTATAGGTAACTTCCTAGAAAAGCTATATGAAATTTCCTAGAAATTTCATATTTCCTACCTATAAATAGGAAGCTTAGGATTCATTTTTCTTTGCTCATTTCTTCTATTCTTCTCTCTCTATACGTTGGTGTTCTAACCAATAATCACCGATGCGATATTATGTCCAATCGATTCGGGAACCAACTAACGAATGCCAAAGACTATACTTTGTGAATTTCATTAAGATTTTGAAACGGATGCCAAAGCGCTGTCTAAACAAAGACTATACTTTGTGAATTTCGTTAAGATTCTGAAACGGATGCCAAAGCACTGTCTATACAAAGACTATACTTTGTGAATTTCGTTAAGGTCCTGATCTCGTGACCATCGTTAGGTTTGATATGGTTTTACTCTAAAACGTATTCCACTCTGTTAAACCATATGTTTAACTATCAGAAAACTCCAAACTATACACTTACAATCAAACAAGATGCTTAATCATCAGAAGATTCAGAACTGTAAAGTAGATGCTTGTTTAATCAAGACTATATGCTAACAAGGTGAGTCATTCTCTTTTTATCAACAATGTTTTACTTCAAAAGTTATAGTTACAGGGATTAAGTCGTGGTTATCTTGAATCACTGGCAAGTGGGGTATTGTGCACATTACTAATTTCTCATGGTTAGGTAAACAAACCTAACTGTGATAATCATCACTACTTGGGTGAAAGGACCCAATAGTGGTATGACCATCGTCACCAGTGTGTGACACGGCGCAAGATAACAATAAGATAGTAGCCATTGTAATCGCTCTTATGCTGTAATCTATAACAATGTGTCATGTTTGTACAAACTGAATGAACTCACCAGTATTTCCTGCTGACCAAAAGTTTTTAAAACTTGTTTCAGGTAATTACAGTAGATCGGAATAAGAGTTGGATACGGCACCAAAAGGCTTACAGAAGTGGCTTAATTTATCAATTAAATTAAATTAAGAAAAGTTGTTTTATGTATTCGGGTTTATCCCATATTAAAGCTACCTTTCAAAACATGGTTTTATCCCATCTATTTAATAAATAAAATCCGGTGTTTTCTAAACTCTGATATTTTTCCTAACTCACGGTCCTGATGAAATTTCCGCTGCACTACTTTTCTAAATAACCACCGGTACCACTGAACTGATTCGCGGCTCCCGATTCCGTCCAGGGTGGGGTCGGGGGCCGTGACACTAATTACAAGTAGAGATTTGAAAGTGGAATTTTAGAAGAAAAAAATAGAAGAGTTCTTAGAGATACTTGAAGACCCATGTGTTGGGTACTTAGAGAGATATGTTGTCTCTATTCGATTTCATCATCTTCGTATCATTATTTTACACAAGTTCTAACACTATAATTTTATCCGGTATAACCTCGGGCGCTTGGCCATCTCTGGCAGCAAATACTGCTTCGGCTGTTGTACCTTGGGAGACAGACGCGTCGTCTTTAGTAGAGGCGCGAAATTTGTTTTAATGGAAGTGTGTTGAACACGTGCCTCAACCAAAATCGTCAACATTTTAGTGTGCTCTTTGTTGCAGTCAAGGAGTATTTTTCAAGACTTAAGATGATGAATATTCGAGTCTAGGATGCTATCAAATGCGCATGAAGGACCCACTAGAGATGCGGCCTGAATCAAGATTGGTATATAAAATTATATTTTATATTCTTTTTATTTAGTTATTGCAACCGGTATTGTACTATGATATTTTCTACGAAGAACGAGAGTCTCGTTATTATATATTTTGTAATTATATTTTATAAAAAATGAACCTAGTTCCTACAAACTTAAAACAGATTCCGTGAGATTGTTGCTACAATCTTAAAACCTTAATTATAAGGATTTTGGGTTCACAAAAAGTTTTATATATATATATATATTTTTTAAAGATTATGATCTTATAAATATTTTCTTTTGGGGAAATATGTATGTAGTACAACTTGTTGTGTTTGAATTTCTTGAGATTGAGATACAATCTTAAATCCTATACCATGGTACAAAATGAATAGTTTTGGTTCAACCGTTTGGTTTTTGAAACGATTTTGGGAATCGTTAATTTTTCTAACTTTTGTATTAGATCGGGTTTATTAGTGTAAACCATACGTTTTTTATAAACGTTCAATTCTCTAATATGTGTGTTAGACCGGAATTATTGGTGCAAACCATATGTTTTTTTGTAAACGTTAAATTCTCTTAAATAAAGTTTTTTATGTCTTTACATAAGAGTTTTATATTACTTTATTAGAGTTTTATATCTCTGACTAAGTCTCTACTTAAAGTAGACTTTTCATCCACCCATGAATTGATATGAACAAATATGTCTTATAATGATTTTTGTAATCATTTGTCTTCTAACATGTGTGTTAGAAACGTTCATGAAACGCGTTAGTTTGGAAGCAATTTTTTAATTGTTTAGTTTCTAACGTGTGTATTAGAAATGACTTATTTATTTGAACCATATATGTGTTTTTAGCAAGTCGAATTAACATTTTGTGGAATTGTTAATATTTCTAACGTGCGCGTCAGAATTTCCTTCATTTTGACATGATTGTTAAAAAATTGTTAAAATACAAATGCTTTGAAATGTTTTATGTAAACATTTTATATAAGTAATTTGTTGTAGCATTGATTTTAATGCTTTGTATGATTTAGAAATAAAAGGTCATACATTGAAGTTGATGTTTGATTGGCTTCAAGAATTAAATCACCATAAAAATAGTGTAGTTGTGTGGGATTTATCACCAACTTTAATTTGGGATTTCTAAATCCATTTGAGTGAAATTTTAATTACTAATTAAACTCTTCATATGGTGAACTTTTGTGTAGAGTTTTAATGATGACATTTGATGAGTTTTATTAGAGTTTAAGTTTATAATTATTGATACTCTTAACTCTTCATATGGTGAAACTCTAGAGTAGAGTTTTAATGATGACATTTGATGAGTTTTATTAGAGTTTAAGTCTATAATTATTGAGACTCTTAACTCTTCTTATGGTGAAACTCTTGATTAGAGTTTTAATGATGACATTTGATGAGTTTTATTAGAGTTTAAGTCTATAATTATTGAGATTCTTAACTCTTCATATATGGTGAAACTCTTGAGTAGAGTTTTAATGATGACATTTGATGAGTTTTAATGATGACATTTAATGCTTTAATTTGGTCATGTTTTGTATATATAAAGTGACTTAAATTTTCTAACATGTGTGTTAGAAAACGTGTATCACGAATACGAGTTTAGAGATTGTTCATAATGAACATAAATGTTTTATGTAAACATTTAATTGCCTATGTGTGCATTAAAAATGATGAGAAATGGTTTATTTTATAAACTATATCTTTGGAAAACGTTTTATGTAAACGTTCGATTCTATAATGTGTTTGTTATAACATTTTTTTTCTAACATGCGTGTTAGAAAATGTTATTTGGTGAAAAAAAACTTGGTGTTGTTGTGAACAAATTTAATTGTTCAAGTTTACTACTTAAATGTAGTATTTGTCATAACTTGGTGTTGTTTTGAGCATAATTGTCCAAGTTTAAAGTTTTAAGATGAAATGGGGAACTTGTACTTACAAGTGCATGGAGTCTTATTGAGGGAGTACCTCAAGACATGCCATGGGACGATATTGTTGAGAAGATTTTGGTCAGATTATAAAGTGTTGAAGATAAAAGCACTTTGCTATTTGATGTCTACATATTGTCTATGCTTCTGTTTAAATTTCAAAAGTGATTGGCACTTATGATTTAGTTTTCAATGTATTTTATTGTTTTGTGTTCAATATCTTCGGATAACACATGCAATTTTCTACAAAGAAGTAAATCACTAATGGTTGTAACGTAGAAATTATTTTGCGGAAAATAATAATAATGTCGGTTATACATTGTTTAAAAAATATGGTTTTAAACGGATAGTACATGAAAAGTCAAAGAAGAAACATCAAATGTATAACCACATTGACTAAAAGTCAAAGACGAAACATCAAATGTATAACCACATCATGAGTGAGTAATGAAACAACGTAGTGAGTGTATTGAGATGAAATACACTAATGACATTCAAGTCGACTTACTTCATTAGAAGTCATTGGAAAATTCACAAGTGTGAATTCTAACATATGAAAGTAAAAGTACTATATGTTATTGTATACCTTTAATAAATCTTGCGAGATTTATAAATAGATGCATCTACCACTTGATTATTGTTAGATCTATATGGAGATTTTACATTCATTTGGGAGAGCATCCTAAATATACATATCTCCTAATGAATAACAATAGATGTGTGTAAATCACTTATGGCAAAATTATGAATGCCATGTTGTTGAGTGTCGATCTAGTTGACTCTATCTCACACATAATAGTGATTGTAGACGAGAAACATTTATCTTGTTGGTGATGAATGTGTTCACCAAGTGACTTGATTAAGACTTATGTTTAAGTACCTATGAGTCAATGGTAGATTGTTGGAGATCAAAGGTAAATAAGTTATGTTCCTTAAATGAATGATGAAATTTAGCTATGTGCTATATACAATAGTTTGTGAGACCTTCCTAAATATTGGTGTTTTAGGATTATGAATAAGTCTCATTATTTTGTCTTAACAAGGGATGAATGTTGCAGAGTGATATTATGATATCCTTGGGGCTGTGAAGAATCAGAATGATGCATCTTCTGTTCACATGCTAAAGTATTGTAGTCTAAAGCATGCTAGACTAGTACTTGGTTAATTATGGGTCTTGACGGAGACTAATTAACTCTAAACATTCAAATGTGTATGAACACAAAAAGAATTTGTGTATGGACAAAGTTGAGGGAGAATTTTCATTCATTATAAGGAAAAGACATGTAACTTTTGAAGAGTTTGTTCGAAAAGCTAATGAGGAGAACTCATTGTCTAGGCTTATTCTAGGTGTTAAATTAGAATTATTCTAAGTTGGTGACAAACTTATGACAATGACATGTGTTGCTTTGGTTAGCTCAGAAGCTTATGTAAGCTAATGCAATATGAGTTGAATTCACTGATACAATGAGGTTGATCTTGTTCAATCATATGTGTATAAATGTCGTCATAAGTGAAGTTACGGAAATGTTGATCAAATGGCAAGAAATGTGGGGGAGGAACCATTTAGAAACAACCCTATAAGGGTATGTAGAAATGGCAATCTGGATGATATCCTATAACACTTAAATGTGGGGGTGTCCGGCATTTGTATCATCAAAGTTTGGCAATAAGGATTTTGTAATCAAATCTAACATTGCAAACAGACGACTATGTGGATGACACAAAGGTCGTAGTGCATAATGGAGATGTGTTTGCCTTAAATGATAAACGTATCTTACAAAGACATATATTATAACCATATTTAGATGGCCATTGGGGTTATAGTCTTAGAAGTTGACAATAGGCAAAATTAATTACGAGTTAAGAACACATCATGACAACTGATCTCAAATATGTAAGTTATTTGTTAATGCTATGGATCCAACAACCTGAGGGTTTATTAGAGATCAAGTTGTGGAATGAGACTGAAGCCCATGGAAAAGGGTATGTGAAGGACACCTAACTTAGTTGACTGGAGATCCCAAGATATAAGTTCAATAGGACAACTAACTCATATGCCTAAAGGTGGTCACCGTGGGGGCATAAATGATATGTATATATGGTTATACATACCCCCCAAAGTATAAAAGGGTGTTTAAATACGTCCTACTCTATTCCTATGATATTCAGTGACAAAGAGTGAGGCTAAGAATAATATGTGGTAAATGATTAGGATAAATCATGATAACCACAATGCTTTTAATGATCTAAGGAGAATCACATATGTTAGAGAGAAGTGGGGTCGCTTCGAATGGAATTAAGGGCACAATTCCTAGAGCTCTCGCAGAACCAGGAAAGTGTTCCATGACCATTATTGGACACGACTATGAGAAGATGACCCGGCTAAGGAGAGTCTTGTGTGAAGTGTACTGTCGTTTACACAAATGGCAGACGAGTTCAAAGACATCGAGATCTACTCAGAGCTAGTGGGCTAAGTGCATTTCATGAGCGAAGGTTCAAAGGTTAACACCTAGCTATCGTATGCAAAACTCAACTATTGAGGTTCCATTGGAAATTTTATGTGTTTAGAACGATCTCCATTCATGTTGGGGATTGTTGGAAATTTAGATGGTGTGAATAGATATTAATTTAGTGAAATTATAATTTAGTAAAATTATAATTATTTACTAGACTCTTTATGGGTGATAAACTCTTAAATGGAGTTTTTATGTCAATTTATTAGTTTTTATTAGAGTTTATGTCTCTAAAAAATCTGTAATAAAGTGAGACTTTTAGTAAAGTTTTTATGTCAATTTATTAGTTTTTATTAGAGTTTATTTCTCTAATAAAGTGAGACTCTTCTCTACCCCATATCTCTTGTATGCAAAGTAGGTTATGTGTCTAACTTGACGAAGCTAATTACAAGTAGAGATTTGAAAGTGGAATTTTAGAAGAAAAAATTAGAAGAGTTCTTAGAGATACTTGAAGACCCATGTGTTGGGTACTTAGAGAGATATGTTGTCTCTATTCGATTTCATCATCTTCATATCATTATTTTTCACAAGTTATAACACTATAATTTTATCCGGTGTAACCTCGGGCGCGTGGTCATCTCCTGCCGCTTATACTGTTTCGGATGTTGTACCCTGGGAGACAGACGCGTTGTCTTTAGTAGAGGCGCGAAATCTGTTTTAAGGAAAGTGTGTTGAACACGTGTCTCAACCAAAATCGTCAACGTTTTAGTGTGCTCTTTGTTGCAGTCAAGGAGTATTTTTCAAGACTCAAGATGATGAATACTCGAGTCTAGGATACTATCAAATGCGCGTGAAGTACCCACCAGAGATGCGGCCAGAATCAAGATTGGTATATAAAATTATATTTTATATTCTTTTTATTTTGTTTTTGCAACCGGTATTGTACTAGGATATTTCCTACCAAGAACAAGAGTCTCGCTATTATATATTTTGTAATTATATTTTATAAAAAATAACCTATTTTCTACATGTATGTATGGACCTATTCCCATACATCCATGATGGTTGACTCATGCTCAAGTAGCATAAAACATGGCATGCATGGCTATGGACATGGTATGCCTTTCTTCAGTCTGGTTTTATTTGTACATGTTAATAAAGGGACTACTGTTTTGTTTTTATATAAATCATAATATTGAATATATATATTTGACATAAGACTATTTTACATAGGAATTTTAAATTTACATCATAAAATTTCAATTGCAAAAAAATATCCAATAAAACATGTAAAAATCTCTCAAATTTCAAGTGTTTTTGACTTTCGATTGAGTATACTATCAATGGCGGGTCTTAGCTTGGGCAGGGGGTCCTTGGCCGCCTTTATTTTTTCGCTTCGTACTATATATTTTATTGAAATTTTTATATGTATTGAGTCCGTTCTCATGATTTTATTGAAAATTTAGTTTAAGATCTGCCAATGCATATTGTATATATGATATGTATTTTCAAAAAATTGTTGTCTTACCCCTCATGTCTAGCCAATTTCATCAATACCCCTTTGAGGGGTAAAACTGTAACCTTACTAAAAAGACATTTTCGTAATTTTACCCATACTTATGTAGTAAACTTTAGTTGTATGTCATGTGCTTTACCTACACTGGCACGTTTAAACTCTCTATTATTAAAGTCGTATTCTCTAGCGATATTCCGGCCACCGAAGCAAAACCTGGTGCCACCGGGACCTAGTCGGAAGCACGTCCGACTTCTGTAACTTCGGTCGAACATCGTCCAGCGTCTAAACTACTTTATCTACACTTTCAATTTGTTTTTGCTTCGCTATCTATGACCTTAAGGGACTCGCCGGAGGGTTAGAACGCCGGCCAAAACCGAACCAGACCATCCGTGCGTTCATGGGATTTTGAGTAGGGCTGGTGCAACTTGGTTGCAAACGGGTCATGGGTTCAGGATGAGACGATTGAACAACAATGTACATGCGTTATAGGTTCGACTAGGCGAGCATTATAACAACCCTCAAAATATTTTAGACACCTTAAAAATAATTAAAGTGTCCCTATACGTCCTAAAATAACACCCCGTATACGAAAACGGACCCCTAATACCTTTATTTTTATTAAAATTAAATAAAAACCAGAAAATAGGGCGCTCGCAGGCCGCGTAGCCTTGGCTACCTTCTACGCGGGGCGCGATAGTCAATCACCAGGGCGACACCCTGAGCTGCCACGTGGCAGCAACGTGTTGGACCTAGTGTGATGACCCGGACAAGCTAGGCCCTACTACCCCTATGTCGCGGGCCGCGTAAGAAGACCTTTGAGTCTTCGCGGGCCGCGAGGAACTGCAAATCAGGCCCTATAAATAGCAACCATCGGAAGTTCAGTCGAATTAGCTCACACATTTTCTTTCTCTCTTGAAATTTCATATAGTAAAAGCTATTCTCGGGCATAATACCCCCTAAATAACGAAGTTCTGCCTCGTTGTAAGTATCATAACCCCGGTTACGTATTAGTTACGCTGCCCGATTGATCTAGGGTTCCGTAACGGCTATCGTGGTTCTGCCCGACGTAGTCGTTGGAATGCCGTCTCGGGGAGGGTATTACTAATGTAAATATTGGGTTATTATACTAACGCGTGTGCATTTGTGTATTTAATAGATAATCACGAGGAAATCCTTAAGGAAAACCCTAAGACAGCAAAGTGAGTAATCTCCTTTTTTGTGAACCTTTTTGCAAACTATTTTACAAAACCTCACTTAATTAATGCTATATTAAACAGTGATTGAGTATTTGTATTCTACAATTATCGTCGGTATGTTGGGGTTTTGTATACAAAATTTGTTACTACATTGTGAGTAGTAACATGACCACAAGTCGGGTTGACAGTACTGTGGGTGGTAATTAAAGTAGATGGAAACAAATGTAATTGTGCGACCGCCCTCAATACAGTACAATGGTTTTACCTAAATTGATTAAACTGAGATTCACTCACCAGTATTTCCCACTGACAAATTGTTTTTAAACGCGTTTCAGGTAACAAAATGTGAAAGCCAAATAGAAACCAGCTGGACAGCACTGAAGGCTTGGAAAAGTGGCTATAAAGTTACCTCAAATAAAGAGATGTTTTATTTAAATAAAATAGGGTCTATCCCTATGAAAATGTGTGTACTTAAAACTTGGGATTATTCCCACGTATTTAATATTATGAAAGTGTGGTATTTTACTCTGATAAAATATTTCCTAACTACGACCCTGATGTGATTTCCGCTGCCAAAATGATAAACACCTGGATACCACCGAAACTGGCCGCGGCCGCCCGTTCCCGGGTTGAGTAGGGGACGGGGGTTGCGACAAGCATGAACCCGGTTAGTTTAGAGACAAGTTGAAGGTTTTGCTCTGGGGGTCGGAATATCGCTGGAGTGGTCGAAACATCGCCGGGGAAGACGACTTTAATAAAACAAGGTGTAATCGTGTCAGCGGAGTTAAAGCACAGGGTGTAAATATGTCGTTCACTCTAATTCTTTTTATTATCAGGGGTGAGGATTTAGAGAAAACGGTAGAAAGTGTGAGAACGGTGAGAACGCTTATGGATCGTCCGATCAAAACAATCTATGGACTAGATTGGCGCGGTGGCGTTTTCGTAAATAACATCAATTTTATTACGTGAGCGCGCTTTTATTAAGGGTAAAAAAGGTAAAAGATCATTTCTCATATAAAACGCCGTTGAAACGCCAAATAAATACAAAACGCTAATTTTATCACTGCGTACTTTTTTTTCTGTGTTTTTATTTAAGCTCTCAGGCTACAAAAACGCCACAAAATGTGAAACGCCCTAATATATAACGCCAAGCATTACATCCGGATAAATGTTAATTACATTTTTTGTTATAAAAATAATATCCCGCCTAAACTACGCGCAAAAAAAAAATCCTATATATAGAAACGTCTCACCACCTTCCGTTTATCACACCAAAAAAACACACAAAAAACACAGTGGTTCCTAAAAAAATACAACTCAATGTAAAACGCCAAAAAATACAACGATGGCAAACATCTTTTCTTTGATACTCAGTAATGTTCTGCCTGAAATTTCGCTGAATGATTTGTTACGTGAGTGTAGTAAGGTTTTGCTGCATGAGATTGACAAAATTCAAAAAAGAGGGACTGATGACACCCATATGTCATTCTGTCATCTTTGTTCTTGAAGAAGGTTTGGATGATTAGAAGAAACCTATCCCAGTGTAAATGCTACTTTTGCCTCGATGATTATAATGAAGACGACGGGCAGATAGCATCCACCCACAAATGATCGATCTTTGTCTCCAACATCCACAAAGACACTTCAACACATGAACAAAGAAAATAAACCATGCCAAACCCAAAACGCCATTTATTTGTGACAGTTCTTGTAGTTTCAAAAGAAAAAAGAGACTCATGATACTGAAGATTTAGATCATAAATTGCGTCTATTTGTTTTTTTTAATTTTCTTTATCGGTTGTTTGTTTTGTAATTTCAGTTAATAAACAACAAAAGTACATTAATACTATAATGAAAAATATTATAAAACGCCAAAACGAGCAAATGCTTGTAAAACGCCACAATGCCATAAAAACGCCCCCAAAAAACTACCAAACTATAATAAAATTACTTTGAACAAGTACTATTATAAAAAAAAGGTGAAACAATGTGAAAATAAAATAAAACAAAAAAGTCCCATCGTTATCTAAACGCCATTGTAAAACAAAACGCCATAATTACAGCCGTCAAGATTAGACGTGTTACACCATAAAAATAGTTGAGTTTGAAAACAAAATACGGTAACTGCAAAAACAGTAAAATGAAACGACGAAAAACATAATTACTAACATTTATTATATTGAAAGCCAAATACTTGGGGAATTGAATTTATTTTCTTTTTCAAAACGCCATAATTACCTGTCATGCGCGGGAAAAAAAGTCAATATAAAAGAAGACCATGAGAACACAAGCTCAAACACGCAAAAAACATTGACTAAAAACGTCACATATTGTCCAAAACGTCAAAAACTTTAAAAATGGCTAAGGTTATTGCATGGAGGTTTGAAAGGAAAGAGAAACGATCCATCATAAAGTTCTCTGATAGGAGAAAGGTGAAGGTAAGGACAATCAAAGCCATGCTTGGTATTAATGAAGGGGTTCAGAGGGATATCCTGGCCCTTGGGGTTCCAATGACCAACGATTGTGAAAGAACCCGAACTGTAATAAAAAGACTGAATAGAAAATTTCTGGCAGAAGATGATGATAATATTGACGATACTCCTCTACCAAAACTTAGCAGTTGGGTGATGCATGAGGAAGAAGGAACGCTTGAAGTGGCTTATAAAAATGGGGTGCAATATTCATTGCCAATGGAGGAAATGTTGAAGACATGGTTGCTATCTATCATTGAACAACTCTGTGATTTAACACTTCGAACGATCCAAAATCTAAGGATGCAGTGATATTCAAGAATAGGCTGCAGCAAAGAAGAGACGAGCAAGTGGCGTTATACGCCAATTTAAAATTTGATGATGATGAATCTGAAGAAAGTGATGAACAAAGCGATGGGTACATCTCTGATGTAATCCCACCCACGGAAGACTATTAGTTTATTTTGATTTCGTATAATTGTAATTTTATAAAATATTAATCTATGGTAATCAATTATTAACATAAAGACCTAAAACGCAAAAAAAATGACATGGAAAAAGCGATAACGCCAAAAAAATTAACTATGTGACACAAAAAGAATTAATTCAACGAGAAGAAATCTGAGAAAAACAGTAAAACGCCAAGTAATTAATGATTTTAGATAACGCCAAAATTATCTTGCACGCAAAAAATGCAGCATGTCAAACGCGAAAATCGGGAAAGGAGAAGAATACTAAAAAGACAAAAAACCCCTCGGACCCTGATCATGTCCCGCGCCATGTGTTAGGCCAGGATGCGTTCTCACCGTTCTCACACTTTTGGGCGTTTTCTCCTGATCTCGTTTCTTATTATCAAGGGCAAAAACGTTTTTTCACACGCTGAGTGGTGAACATTAATGCAATTGGCCAGACATGGGGTAAGACAACAATTGTTTTTGGAAATGAAGAGAAAGGGTGTCAACGATACAAAACCAAATAAAGTAAAATTACAGTTTACTCCACAATGTATTTGGGACACCGCAATAGATTTGAGTTTTTAAATGTAAAAAATATTCCTTTTAATATATAGATTAACAACAAACAACAATAATAATAATGGTTTTATTTATTACTTTACATATCATCATGGCATAGAGGTTGTGCTGTGTGTGCATCCTTTTAGTCTGAGAAAATTGCAGATTTGTGAATAAACAATTCCACATGTGAAAGCCATAAACGTAGTCGAATAACATCAATTGTTTTCCTGTAACTGAACAACGTATTAAAAAACTCTATTGCTCTGGTGGTCACCTTCGTTCCACATCAACAATCACCAACATAGCTTAGCTTAGCAATAAATTAATATTATAACATCCGCATGAAATGACACTATCTATGTATAATACGTTGAACACAAACAACTAAAAATAGATTGATTTGGAATAAATGATTATGTTAACCGTTCTAATGTTTTTTATATAACACATAAATAAATTGTTAGATTGTGATTATTACTTACTTGTCAAATTTATTGTATTTTGAATTTTGAATAAACAAATTAACTTTTACTTTCACCATGACATAAAAGGTCGGTTAGGCACATTGAAAAAGAGGTTGGTGGTGGAGAAAAAAGTCGGTACCAACTGCCAAATTCATATATTAAACCATTTTTTTAAAGTAAAGCCAATAATGGTGATTAAAAAAAAGATGCTTCAATAATTACGCAATTATAATATTATTGGTGAAGGGTTCGTGGCCTTTTGTGGATCGTACACGTGGTGCAGTCAATTCATTTGCGGGTCCCCAAGCCAATGAGAACGAAGTTAACAATGTTTGGACGGTTTTAAGGTAGAAATTTCCGGTTACTACTATAATATCTATTATATTATAATTAAATAAAAATTATATTTTTAGGCATCTTCAAAATAATACAGAACTACTTGAATATACTTGTTTAATACAAAACATGACGGGTAAAACAACTTTATCAACCAAAATTTCCGTTAAGGAAAATGATATTAAAATGAGTTTTACTGAAAAATACATTATATTATATTATTTAAAAAGACAAGCTTTACATGAACAAGTGAACAACCAACATAAACATACAAACAAAAAAGTTACTTTAATAAAATCGGCCATTTGTATAACTCAAAACACATTTATCAAACACGTTAAAATATCATTAGTAGTGATTAAAAAAAGAAGCATTTAGGACTCAAAACGCATTCAGCATTCTGGCAATTAATATTTTATGTTGAGTTTGCATCATGTACATGAATGCGGCCACATATTTTCTAAGACACCTCTTTCCTTTCAATTGCAGCAAAAACTTTGCGTGATTCTAATTCCACGTTCACAGTTAGACTATGCGTAGTCGTTGAGGTGAATAATGATGCATCACCCTTGGGCGTTGTCCGTCACGTGGCATCCTTGTCAGTAAAGGGGCATTGTGAAGAAATGGGCGTAATGGGATAATGCCCCACCCTTAGGCGTTATCCGCTACGTGTCACTTCCATAATTACCCAATTTTTTTATTTTTTTATTTTTTTATTTTTAAAACAAATTATATTCTATTAATTAAATAAAAATTACATAAATAATAAAACAAATACACATAATATTTTTAAAACTAATAATATTTTTTTTTTAATTATCGTCTTCGCTTTCGCCATTCCCATCATCTTCGTCTTCTTCGTCATCTGACTCTTGCTCACCCTCATTTGGAATATAACGAACTGATCACACGTGTACGACCAAATCAAACGCTAACTCATTATATGCCGCTTCAGACCGCAATTCATGTGCATTTTCACTCTTTCTTCCATTGTTGCTTGTAGATATGTCTGAACGTCTTCCGGTACATAGTTCTGATATATTGTTTTTCCTTCGTCTTCCAAAATCATATTATGCATTATTATACAAACGTACATAGCATCTCTCATTTTTTCTTTGCTCCATGCACGACAAGGATTTCTCAAATAATGTCAACGTTGTTGAAGAACCCCAAAGCATCTCTCAATATCATTCCGCGAAGACTCTTGAACCTTTTTAAAGTGAGCTTTTTTTCATTGTACGGGTCCCTGAACGTCTTCACAACAATTGAATACTTCGGATAAATTCCATCACATAAATAGTATCCATGCGGGTAGTAGTTCCCGTTTGCATAAAAAGACACTTTGGCAGCTCGACCAGATATGTAGTCTTCTACCAATGGAGACTGCTCGAAAACGTTTAAATCATTGCATGGCCCTGCAACACCAAAGTAAGCCGACCATACCCAAAGGTCCCGTGAGGCAACCACTTGAAGAATAACAGTTGATCCGTCCTGATCACCTCGTGTGTGTTGACCTCGTCATGCGGTTGGACAATTATACCACTGCCAATGTCGACAATCCAAGCTTCCAATCATGCCCGGTAAACCATGGAGCTCAGCATGGACCTCGTAATTTTTTTGAAGGTCGAACCAAGTGGGCCTTCTCAGATAACGGGGACCGTAAAACTCTATAGCACCTTTTAAAAATATAACGTTAACCAAAGTTAAAAAAAATATGAATGCATTTAAATAATAAATAAAAAATGGTAATGTACCTTTACAAAAAATGCTCCAAGGTATCTCGCGTTGTTTTCTCGGCCATTTTTAAATATTCGTCATTGATATCAGCCGTGTTTCCGTACCCAAAGACCCGTAGAGCTGAAGTACACTTTTGAATACCGGTGAATGCAAGTGTCTTTTTCACATCGACTTTTTGTTTAAAATAATCATACGTGTTTTTCCAAGTCTTCAACGATGCATAGAAATAATCGTTTACTCATCCGGTAACGACGCCTAAAAACTTCGGTGTTTGGGTAAGTAGGCGCTTCAGCGAAGTAATCTTTAATCAACCGGTCGTTTGCCGCTTGTCAGTCTCGTTGAATATATTCTCTTGGTAAAATCTCAAGTTGAGGCTCGCTACAATGTTTAAAATAACGAGCCGCTAGTTCGCACGTACTCGTAACCGCCTCTTGCTCGACCTCCTCATCAGTCGAGTCACCCTCATCCGCTAAGAAATTTTTTTAGTAATAATTTGCAATGGACGACGAGGAAGTGGGGTGGGGTGATGTGTGTTGGTGTGTATATAATTTATAGTTCCCTTTTTACACTTTAGTCAAGTTTTAAATTTATAAAACACGATATTTTACTAACACTAAACACACATATGGGCAAGTGCACCCATCGTGAGTGTAGTATAGTGTTGGTAAGATACCGAGGTCGTCCAAGGACACAAGAGCTTTTAGTACCGGTTTATCCTCAACGTCTAATCAAATCAAAAGTTTAGAAAAATGTTTTAAACTAGAAAATAAAAACTAAAAATGCTGAAAAATAAAAATAAAAATAAAAACAGATAGACAAGATGAATCACTTGGATCCGACTTGCCTTTAGTGTAACCTTTGATTATTTTCGCACTTTTGCACTTTTTAAGAGATTATCTTAGTTATTGTAGTAGGCCCCTCTTTTGAAGGTGACGTTACCCTCAACACAGTAGTTTGAGTCAGCAAGGATACAATCCTAAAGGATTATATTATTGAAAGATAATTAATTAAAGTATTAATGCATAATGTGGTAGGCCCCTCTTTTGAAGGTGACGTTACCCTCGGCTAATTAGTTTGAGTCAGCTGGGATACAATCCTAAATAGCCGGGTTAATGTTTTAATAGTAGCTTACATATGAGGGGATCAAGGAGTTCGGACCCCCGCCATCCAATACCAGTGGGTATTGAAGGAGGTCCTACTAAAATTGACCCAGGTCCTTGCAGGATCTATACACTGAACAAGGCAAGACTCTTACCAAATCATTCCCTTAACCCCCGACCAGGTAGCCAACATATCTCCATATAGACCGTGGAGATATGAATGGTGAAAATCTTTTATTTTATATAGACAGTAAAATAATGCCAAGACACCACGGACAAATGATAAGGAAGATTCACCTTCAACATAAGAAACTATTTATTAAAGTCATTAATACATAACCAAATAAAAAGTGCGAAAAGATTAAAAATAAAAAGTATTACACTAAATGCTTGTCTTCACCAAGTGATGTAAGAGACTTAGGCAAACATGACCGTTGATTGTCAAGAACTCTTACGATCAATCTTGGATCCCGAGACTACTCACACACTTTATGATGGATGATGGATGTGGTGGTGGGGTGGTGGTGGAGTGTGGGTGAAGTGTGAGAGAGGTGGTTTGTCAAGGGATGGTTTGCAAATGAGCCAAGCACCCCTATTTATAGCCTGCACAGAAGCCCGGACATGGCCCTGTGTCCACCCGTCTTCTCTTTCTTCGTTAAATGCAGTTTGTCTGCATTAGTTGACCACGCCCCCGTGTCTGCTGGGCACGACCCCGTGTGCAGAAGCGTATCTGTACTATCAAGATTTTCCTAGATTCTGCGAATCTTAGAGTTGACCTCGGCCCCGTGTCCGCTGGACACGCCCCCGTGGTAGGTGATAGAAGCTTCTACAACTTTGTCTTTTCTGCAGACACTTGGGCACGCCCCTGTGCTCATTGAGCACGGGGCGTGTTCAGCCTTCTGTTCTCTTGTTTTTGCTTGGGAGGATGCTGTCGGGGGGTCGGGCATGCCACGTTTATTCCTTTTCTTGTATTTATGTTAGATTTAGCTGCCTTTTTGCTTCTTTTGTTCATTTGAGCTCATTTAATCCTGAAAATACAAAAGGAAGACAAAAACACACTTTTTCCAACATTAGTACTAAAAAAGGGTTAGTTTTATGCCACATTTGATGTAATTTATATGTTGCATTTTGCGCACATCAGGGGGAATCCATTTTTTATAGAATAAGTCTGTTGCGGGGCGCGACAGACTACTCTTAATCCATCGCGGGGCGCGAGCAAGGGGACGAGTTGTCACGCCCTGCGTCCCTGAACTTTTACCCTTTTGGCAATTCCAGTCCTTGTACTATGTGAAACTTAACTCTTATGATACTTGAAACCTTGTGAATCTTGACACTTTGAAACTTGAGTCTTGGTGATATGAGATACTTACTTCTTGATACTTGATTCTTGATACTCGATACTTGATTCTTGATACTTAATACTAGAAACTTGATTCTTAAAACTAGGGACTAGATGCTTGACTCTTGACACTTGATTCTTGACTCTTGAGACTTATGAAACCTTGAGACCTTGATTAAACGAGAAACTAGAGACTTGACACTTATGTAACCTGGGAACTTTTGTAATTACACAATATTGTCAGGTGATAATATTACACAATAATACGCAACGCAACGCTTAATCTAACTCGCAAAACAAACCAAAGACGGAAAGGTAGCAAAATGGATTGGTCTGTCCAAATGGACCTCTGATCGGATGACCATCCGACCGGATGACCATCCTACCGGAGGGCCATTCGACCGGACGGCCATCCGACCCAGCTTCCTTGCACCGCCTTACCACCTCTGACACTATAAATACCCTGTCACATCACTTGATGTGACAGGCTCGTCCGACCAGCACGCACTCCTTCGTTCTAAGGCACTTTTCTTCCATTTTCCAGCGATTTATGTAAGTTTTCAACTTGATTCTTGTACAACTTTCACCTATACACATTTCCTCATAAGATTCTTCACCAAAATCACACTTTTCAGCGTGAAATCACTAAGATTCGAGTTCTTGAGGATGACGTCATCATGGCGGTTTGTACAAACGGCTGTGTGATGTCATTTTCGTCAAGATTTTGCTCAGATCTATGAGGTTTCTATGTGTTTTTACCTTGAAACTTTGCAAATCCAGATATTTTCGGTTAATTTCATACTTTCTTTAAACTATTCTTAAACTTTTTACTTAAAATGGTGAAATCCGGACCCAAACGGGCTGTAGACTCGTTGTTTAGTCTGGAGTCGGCTTGGAGATAGGTTATCATCGGAGAAGATGACCGGATTACGGATTCAGATAGGAACACCGTCAAGAACAGACGGCCGATCAGACGGGGTGATTCCCATCCAATTGGACAAGCTGAACTTCGGGTGGGTTCCCGTTGTCTTGACACGTTACTTTCTCTAAACTCGAACTTGGAAATTTTACAAGCGTTTCAAAGAAACAAGAACACAAAGGACGAACGACCATCCGATCGGACGACCGTCCGATCAAATGACCATCTGACCAGGTGGGTTATCTCAGTAAACTTCAACACTTAAACTATTTTGAATCAGAACTTTGAACTTTGAAACTTACACTCGAACAGTCTTTCAGCTGAACGGTCATCCGTCCGGATGACCACCCGATCAAACGAATTAGATTTATACCACAACAGAAAACTTCAAAAGTTGAAACATTTTGGAAACACACTTATTGGATCGAATGACCATCCGACCGGATGGCCATCCGTCCGGATGGCCATTCGATCAGGAGACTGGTCCGACACTTTGCACGATTCTACTTTTCTGTCCTACGCTTATTTGTTAAACTATAATCAGGCTAATCTCAGCACTCCGTTCGATCCAATCAGTAGGTGTCGATATTTAGCACCCACTGTGAGTATACTCGATCCCTTTTTGTTTTAAACTTTTGGGATGCAAAATGTATTCTATAAACTTGATACTTGAAACTTGTTTGGAAACATACTTTATCCTCTGTGAACGTGAAACTTGATACTTTTGGATCCTTGATTCTTTATGCTGTGTGAACGTTTAATCCCTATGTGTAGTTCCGCCTTAACAATAGTAGCGCTATAGGAGTAATGCACCTCCCCATTATTCTCGGGGGGTATTGTTTGGAGGAGACATTTATCTTCCCATTATTCTCGGGGAAGAGCTTTTAAACGCATTGGGATTCTTGGGCTATCACTTGGACTGCGTAAACTAGCATGGCTGAAACTTTTATATGTTTACATGACGGATATGAGTCTTTTAAACTATTATGATACTATATACTCAAACTTGTATACTCGCCAGTACATTATTGTATTGACATTATTTTAATACATGTTGCAGATGCTGGATCCAAGAAACAAGCTAGGATGACGCTTAGAAACTCACCTAGTAAATTTTAGGAACTTTGAATGATGATTGATGTTATGTACTTGATACATTTGATTCGTGGTTGATGTTTTAGACAATTTAATATGAATCTTGATTAATCTATATTGACACATTTAGTGTTGTGGAAACTTCTGAACAATCTGAATCGCTTAGTGCCGCACCCCGATGTTTTCGCCATCGGTTGGGGTGTGACAGATTGGTATCAGAGCCATAACTATAGGGAATTAGGGAAAGTAGGAATGCTTTGCCTAGTCTACAGTTCTAGGAATCTTGACTCTTATCTGTTGTTTAAGACTTATGCATTTTACCGTACTTGCTTCCTAGCAACACATTTCCTATTAAACTTACTTTCCTTTCCTAAGGCTGACACAATATACACTTGGATACTTTGGAAACGCAGCTATGCAATGTTTTTATTTTGCACGAGATTGACCCTCAATTCAGGAGTGACATCCGAACCTTGACGGGAAATTTCCATAACTATAATCTAGTAGGTCTTGTCTTTTGATAAGTACCGACCCTAAAAGGGTACGAAGTTGTCAAGCTAGAGGTGAAACTCATACCTTGGTAACTAGTCCCACTCTTCGATTTTACTGTCTCGCCAAAGCCTCGAAATTCCCAATCAATTAGGAATGTGTAATGATTGAAAGGATAGATATCGTAGGCCTAACATCGATGACGTATTTGTCTAAGTAAGTCAAGATGCGTTGCCTCGATTCGAGGGGGGTTCGATTCGCTTTGGTTAGTCAACGTTCCTCTACCCGAAACAATCCTATGTTTTATGAGCCTATCTTTTTATGCTATCTTGATTTTATATGTGGTTTTAAACTTGATCCTTCATTCATTTCGAGACTTTTACACAAATCGCACGTTGTCCGCAATCTAAAACAATGATCATAATCTCTCAGGATCGAACTAAATTTATGATGCTTTATTGGTAAACCACGTGGAATCTTGATTAAACTATAAGAAACATGATTGAACGTGATACTATGTGAAACTACTTGTTTAAATATATGTGTGTGGTTGTGAGTGGCAAAACACGATACGTAGCCTAGCACCGAAGACGAGACGGACGTGACATGTCCGAAACATGGTGGATACGCCGTTGGTACTTCCTATATATAAGTGTTTCTGGCATGTTACCGAACTTTCGTACCACGTGCTATGTGAAATTCGTGGTTTTGCGGATTCGTGGTGGAATGATGAAGCTACTTGATTGGTCTATGTGAAAATGATGGAGTTTAATGGCGAAACATGACACCGACGACGAGACGGACGCGACATGATCGAAACATGGTGGATACTCTGCTGGTACTTCCTATATATAAGTGTTTCTATCATGTTGCCAAACTTTCGTAACAAGTGCCATGTGGAAAATTCGTTGTTTTATGGACTAAGGTGAGGAGGTTGAACGATAAGCCATATGAAACTATTTGATTAATCTACGTGTATGTGATGATGATGGAGTGTATTGTCATGGTTGGCAAAACGAGACACGTAACATGACACCGAATACGAGGCATACATGATATGCCTGAAACATGGTGGATACGCCGCTGGTGAATACGAGGCGGGCGAGATATTCCCGAAACACTGATAAAATATTTCCTAACTACGGTCCTGATGTAAATTCCGCTGCCAAACTGATAAACACTGATACCACTGATATTAGTTCATGGCCGCCCGTTCCCTAGTAATTAGGGGCCGGGGGTTGCGACAGAGAGTGGTATCAGAGCTACAGCCACTAATTTAAGCCACAGAAGTGTTCTGCTGACACCAAAATTTTATCCATTCTGTTAGGAAATAATTTACGTGATTACGTGCATATTATTGTTTTGTGTTATTTGAAAAATTTTTAGTTTACAGTATGAGTGATCAAGGACCATCGGACGCCTATCATCAATTGTCTAGTTCTCCTAAGGATGAAGGAACTTCTTCCCAACCTACCCCCTGGGGGTATTTAGCTGACACAGAAGAGGGAATTTTCATATTCAAGGCGCAATCCGAAGAGTCATTCCCTACCAAAAAGAGAGGATGGTTCAGTCGGGGAGCTCACGAGCATAGGAAAAGATTGAGGAAGTTACAGCAGCAGCAGGCTTTAGCAGTTGCAAATAGGGAGATGAATGCCCAGACT
Source organism: Helianthus tuberosus (assembly GCA_030545235.1). Taxonomy (NCBI): domain Eukaryota; kingdom Viridiplantae; phylum Streptophyta; class Magnoliopsida; order Asterales; family Asteraceae; genus Helianthus; species Helianthus tuberosus. Next base: position 743,751 of record CM060414.1, read on the forward strand.
CAGGATGTAATCAATAGACGATTGGCCAATTTCCACATACTAGCTACCACAGCCGCAGACCCGAACCTAGAACAAATCATTGCACCACAGCCACTACCCTTGTTCCCAACTCAACCCATGGAAATAGAACCGAACCCAGGAGACCAGATTCCCTTACCTGCCTTCGACCCAAATGAAATCCCTAGAGTCCCAGCACCCCATCCCCCAAATTATGACCCATGGGAGGATGATCATAGAGATTATCTAGAACTCTACCCACTAGAGGAACCTTTACCAAACCCTGTAGCACCCTACCCTAACCTGGACCCTCTAGATCCATATTGGGATAATGACCAGTAGATTCGGGAAATCCTAGAGAACCCATACCCACATGAGGAACCGATGCCCCAGTACCCTGACCCGATACCAGCACCCGCACCACCCATGAGTACCGAAAACGTGCTGGAACTCCGTACTTTTGGTGAGGAGTTATTAGATGAGAGCGAAAGAATAAGGCAAATAGGAGAGAGACTCGTTTGGAAGTAAGACGAGCGTTATATGCAATATTGGATGGACCCCACTAGTAGTAATAATAAATAATAATAAAATAAATATATATGTGTGTAGGTTGAAAAAAAATATCATCAAAATTCACTAAAATAGTTAATCCAATAGCTACTGATGCATACTAGTATTGTATTTTAAATTCCAGTTGCGGTTTGTAATAGATATAGATATCTATAAAATAGAGTAAATGTCGCAATGCATGATGATTTTGATCAATATGTTTGTTGTGTGATTATTCGCATTAAATATTGTTTTGTGATATTAATAATTGGTAAATGTTTACAATCCAGATGGACAACAAAGTGAATCTGGAAAACCCGAATAACGATAATAACGCCAACCAAGTAGATAACAGTTCCATCCAACACATAGTGGCATAAGGGATTATAGACACCATGCCATATATTATCAAAATGGTTAAGGAAGCAGGAAACAATAAAAGTAATAGTGAAAGTAAACTACCACCTACTGAACCCATTCATAGCGTAAATAATGGACCGTTACTTCAATTGCCTATTCTAGAAAGAAGAAGAGCCATGTCTTATGGTTGTTCTTACAAAGAATTCTGGTCCTGCAAACCAATAGAATTCTCGGGCAATGAAGGAGCCATTGCATCCCTACGCTGGATAGAAAAGACCGAGGCAGTCTTAAAAATAAGCAAGTGTGCAGAGGAAGACAAAATCATGTTTGCTTCCAATCTTTTTAAGAACGCCGCTCTAAAATGGTGGAACACTATTCTCTAGTCTAGGGGAAGTGATAGAGTCTATAATATGAAGTGGACTGAGTTTAAGAACATGGTGGAAAGGAAATTTTGTCCTTCCAATGAAAAAGAACAGATAGCTAATAAGTTCTTAAACCTCGGAATGGCTGGAGTAGACTGTAAGGGTTACACTACCATATTCTTTGAATATGCTAGAATAGTGCCAACCCTAGCATCACCAGAACCAGTGTTAATCTCCCGTTACATCTGGGGATTAATCGGTGAGATTATACACGTAGTCAAGGCAGCTAGACCACAAACCATAGAAAAAGCTGTAGAGCTAGCAAATCCCTTGACTGATGAACTAGTACGTACACAAGAAGAAAACCAAAGGAAGAACCTAGCTCAAAGGCTTACCCAGTAATTTCGCTACGGTAATTCCAACTATGGGAAAAATATAGGTTCTACTTCTGCACCTTATTGTAAGGCCTGCAAAAAGAAGCATTCAGGAAGATGCTCTACATACTGTAACTTCTGCAAGATACCAGGACACAAGGAAGAAGACTGGAGGAAGAAACCTAGTAATGGAGTATGCTTCAACTATGGAGAAAAAAGGGCATATCAAACCGAACTGTCCGAAACTAGCTCTAGCCATGAACAACAAGACTACTAAGAATGCTAGGGCATTTGTTCTGACTACAGAAGAAGCTAAGATGATTCCGGATGTGATTGCCGGTACGTTTTTAGTTAATGATGTTTTTGCTAAACTATTATTTGACTCTGGTGCGAACCAAAGTTTTATTAATACTTCATTTTGCAAACTTCTCAACCAACCATTAACTAAACTTCAATGAGAATGTCTAGTAGAGACAGCAAATGGAGAATCCATTAAGATTACTAAAATCTTGTAGGGAGCAATAATAGAAATTTTAAACCATAATTTTATGGCTAACCTTTACCCAATGAATCTAGCTGGATTTGATATCGTATTAGGAATGGATTGGTTAGTAGCCAATATAGCCAGTATTTTATGTGATCAAAAGTCAATCCAAGTAAATTCACCAAAAGGTGAAAATATCACAATTAAAGGAAATAAGCCATCTCGATCCACGAAATTCATCTCTGTGATGAAAACAGCGAGTTGTGCAAGAAAAGGATCCCTAGTGTATATGATTTCTATAATCATTAACACTAAAGGAAAAGAATTGAAAGATATTCCCGTAGTATCTCAATTCTCAGATGTTTTCCCAGAAGAGCTACCTGGACTACTGCCAGATAGGGAAGTTGAATTCAAAATTCACCTACTACTAGGAACAACACCGATTGCAAAAGCACCCTACCGTTTGTTGCCAGTAGAGATGCAGGAATTAAAGAAACAATTGGACAAACTTTTGGAGAAAGGATTCATACATCCAAGTTTATCACCATGGGGAGCACCAATTTTGTTTGTTAAGAAGAAAAACGGGTCAATGCATATGTGCATTGATTACTGAGAATTGAACAAGGTCACAATTAAAAAACGGTACCAATTACCGATTACCGAGGATCGATGATCTGTTTGATCAACTGCAAGGAGCTCAATTCTTTTCTAAGATCGACTTACGCTCAGGATATCATTAATTAAAGGTACAGGAAGAGGACATTCCTAATACCGCTTTTAGAACAAGGTATGGCCATTATGAATTTACCGTCATGCCATTTGGTTTAACCAATGCACCAGCCGCATTTATGGACATGATGAACAGAATATGTAAGCCATATCTGGACAAATTCATAATTGTCTTTATAGATGATTTTCTCATTTACTCTAAGAGTAAAAAGGAACATGCAGCGCATTTGCATGCACTCCTAAATTTGCTGAGAAAAGAAAAGCTTTATGCTAAATTTTCAAAATGTGAATTTTGGTTAGAAGAAGTGCAATTTCTTGGACATATAGTCAATCATGAAGGAATTCATGTAGATCCCACAAAGATCGAGGCAATTACTAAATGGAAAACCCCTAAGTCACCAACGGAGGTTAGAAGTTTTATAGAACTGGCCGGTTATTATAGACGGTTTATCCGAGATTTTTCTAGAATAGCCATTCCTTTAACAAAACTGACCTGTAAATCAATTAAGTTTGAATAGGGACCAAAACAGGAAGAAGCCTTTAGAATCCTTAAGCAAAGATTAACCAACGCACCCATACTAGCGTTACCAGAAGGAACTGAAGAATTTGTAGTCTACTGTGACGCTTCTAAGTTAGGTTATGCATGTGTGTTGATGCAACGTCCAAAGGTTATAGCTTATGCCTCTAGACAACTTAAGAATTATGAAGAGAATTATTCAACCCATGATTTAGAGCTAGGAGCCATAATTTTTTCCCTTAAAATTTGGAGACATTATCTTTACGGTAGTAAGTTTACCATTTTCACCGATCATAAGAGTTTAAGATATGTTTTTGGGCAAAAAGAGTTAAATATGAGACAGAGACGCTGGATGTAAATTCTTAGTGATTATGATTGTAATATCCATTATCACGCAGGAAAGGCTAATGTAGTAGCTGTTGCTTTAAGTCGAAAATATCATGAAAAACCAAGACGAGTACATTCTCTTAAATTAAATCTGCAGATAGATTTAAATGAACAAATTAGAGAAGTACAAGAATCAGTAATCACTGACTATACTGAAAAATTGAAAGGAATGATTAAGGAATTAGAATAAGGAACAGATGGAATTTGGAGATTCCATAAGAAAAGAATTTGGATACCCAAACGAGAAAATCTACGTCACCGAATTTTAGAAGAAGCCCATAAGTCTAAATATACGATACATCCTGGAAGTGATAAGATGTATCAAGACTTAAGAAAGAATTTCTGGTGGATAGGAATGAAAACGGATGTAGCAGCTTATGTTGCCAAGTGTTTAACCTGTTCCCAACTTAAAGCTAAACATCATAAACCCTCAGGTTTATTGCAGCAATTGGAAATGCCTATATGGAAATGGGAATTTATAACAATGGATTTTGTTACCAAATTACCCAAAACAAGAAAAGGTAATGATACAATCTGGGTGATTGTAGATAGATTAACCAAGTCTGCTCATTTCTTACCGATGAAGGAAACTTTCAGTATGGAACAGTTAGCCAAGTTGTATGTAAATGAAATAGTTTCATTACATGGAATTCCTTTATCTATTGTTTCTGATAGAGATAGCCGTTTTACTTCTCATTTTTGGACAAGTTTCCAAAAAGCAATCGGAGGAAATTGGGACGATCATGTACCATTAATAGAATTTTCTTAGAATAACAGCTATCATACCAGTATCAATGCTGCACTATTCGAAGCACTTTATGGACGTAAGTGCCAAACTCCAGTCTGTTAGGCAGAAATTGGAGAAAAACAATTGTCTGGACCCGAAATAGTACAAGAAACAACGGACAAGATTATTTAAGTCAAGGATAGACTAAAAGCAGCATGCGATCGACAAAAGAGTTATGTTGACAACAGGCGAAAACCATTGGAATTTCAAGTAGGATACAAGGTATTATTAAAGGTTTCTCCTTAGAAATGAGTGGTAAGATTCATAAAAAGGGGAAAGCTAAGCCCCATGCATGTTGGACCTTTTGAGATTATTAAAAGAATAGGACCAGTAGCATATCAGCTACAACTGCCAAAAGAAATGGCAGGAATACATGATGTGTTTCATGTATGTAATCTCAAAAAGTGCTTAGCCGATGAATCATTAGTGGTACCTCTTAAGGACATAGAGGTAAATGAGAAACTTAAATTCGTAGAGAAGCCACTACAGATTGAAGACAGGAAAGTCAAGAATCTCAAACACAAGAGATTGGTTCTAGTCAAAGTGAGATGGGATTCCAAGAGAGGACCATGGTACACTTGGGAGCTTGAATCAGAGATGCAGAGGAAATATCCACACCTGTTCCAGTAGACCTCGAGGAAGAGTTTTAAAACAAGGTGGGAAGGATATAACAACTCTCCTTTCATCATAAAATATTGAAAATCATAGGTTTGGCACATCATAGGGTTTAGTATGACTTCCGTGCGTCACTTTCGTAATTATGTGTGCACCCGCAATTACCGAGCTTTCGCATGGTCCTCATATGTCTACCCATTGACGTACAACTTAACCCGAAGAAAATCGTGAACAAATAAATGACTCGAGTTTTGGGGTGTTGTAAAACGATGTTTAGGATAGTATCCATGAATTAACACGGACACGTTTGACATATCAAAGTGTTGTTAGTTCACATGACGTTTGGTGTGGCATGCTTTGGCCTAATAGGTTTCGGTACTCTCATCGTTAGTCCCCAGGTAGGCAAACTGTTCCATTAATTGGATTTATACGAATGCCAGCCTAGACAGGAAGCCCCGATTACCGATACGTAACCCTTCCAATTAATACATTTCAGTCACAAGAACTCACTTTGACGAGAGTGAAACTCAATTGAAATGTGAAACTCAAAAACAAAATGAAATCAAAATCATGAATAATTGAAATGTATTAAAGAAAATGAATTGATTCAAGACTTTAGATATATAGGAATGAGAATTAGAATATTGAATATTTGTATATAGTATAAGGTGCGTGCGACATGACAAGGAAAAATAAATAATAAACCATGATTTAATAATAAGGCACATATTTTCATTTATGGCATATAATAATTAGCATATAACAATTAAACGTGCTCACATGCATATGTGTGTGACATTAGCAAATTTAAATCATGGACACTTTAAACTTTTTTTAGCTAAGACAATCAAACAATTAAGCACATATCAACTATAGACTAAGTCTAAGGGTCTAATAACCTATCTTAATTCCCTATACTCATTGGCTCTGATACCAATCTGTCACACCCCGACCCGCAACGGAATGGTACGGGGCAGACTGATTGCCCATAGCTTATGACACTATTATAAGTTTAAAAAAATTAAAGCATCAATATTAAATTGTCACACATAACATATAATTCAAATATTGTTACCAAGTTACAAAATCAAATAAATACAAGTAACACATCAAAGCCGGTTTATTACTAAGGCAATCCTACATGTCTTCAACTCAAAATCCGCCCACCCTTGTGTACCTGTATCACGCGTAAAATAGTTTTGGGTCAACAAACATGTTGGTGAATAGATTCGGTTTTTATTTAAAAATGTTTTCGTTTTATTATTTTTAGAAAACCTTTTTTTATAACATGCATTATCAAATATGAAACTAGGTCTTTCAATATAACAAGAACTCAACACATATCTCACAAGCAACGCAAACATAACAATATCAGTAACCATAGACACATAGAGATTCAAGCCACGAAAGGCGAATCTGCGAAACAATGATGGCGATACCGAGTTCGACCCATTGCCGTGGGGAACCAGTCAACCAGGTGGATCCACGCGAAACCTGTGACACAAAGCGAGTAACACATAGATACACGTATAGAGAAACAATAGAAATTAGCAACAAGTGACACATAGAAACACATCGAATAGCATGTTATCAAATTAAATAATAAATTTGAAATTGAGCACGAGATACACCCCAAAACGAGTAAGTGGCAAAAAGGGGAAAATAGTCGAATCTACTCACAGGTTGCGTTCCTGCTTAGTCTTGTGAAACACCGCACGACAAGAACCGGATTATATCTAGAATGATAATCACCCTAGAATGAATAACTGAAATCCTAAACAAAACGGACAGTATATAAATTTTAGGAAATTGGGTTCTCCTATTTGGTGACTTATATAAGTTTTCAAAATAATATACAAATTGGTATTTTATACAAATTGTCATGATTAATTATATAGTAATAACAATTTAGTATGTTATCATAATCGTTAAATGTTACCAATTTTGATTAATTAATAGAATTCTTCTAACAAAATCATACCTTAGATTTCATGGTTATCACATTTTTTTTAAATTTAAAATAATAAATTTTATAAAGAGATTTCATTTACTTAAAAGAAAATCCATTGATAAGATAATTAAAATTATAGAGAATTTATATAAGAGTCTGAAAACAATTATAGAACCTATAACAAAATCTGTAAAAATATTTATAGGATTTATTTGTGACAAACTTGTATTTTTTGAATAATTAAGACATGTATAAATCCAAGTTATATTCATGAATTCCCCAAAAACAATTAAGGAAAAATTATATTAAAATTCCCTAGTGTTCATATATTCTGAAATACCCAATAGAAATATTTATTGAATTTATTTAAAATTATCTTGTATTTTTATTTGATTTATCTAGTGATTAAAACATAAATAATTCACCAAAATTCCAATTGATATCTAAAAATTCCCAAAATTTACACACAATACACTAGTATGATATATATAACAATATTATACTTTCAATTTCATCAAATTACAAGTATAAATCTAAAAGCCCAAAATGTATGCATGAAGAACCCTAACTTCAACTAAAATTAGATTCGGATAAATAAGACTTCTATCACTGAAATGATAGAGGGCTTTTGTAGATAACGAACAATTAAGCAAGTTTGGCTTTGGAATCACCTGAAAAGGTTGAGAACTGAAGGAGATATCGTCCGCATAAATTACACGCCCTAGAATGTTCTTCGATTAAATTCGCAACGTAGAGGTCATGAAATGGAGAAATTTCAGTGGGGTTTTACTTATTTTGATCAAAGGAACATGTTGTATAAGTTTTAGGGATTATTTCGACGATTTGGGTATAAACCCAATTATGATCATCTTAAGCTTTAATGGTGTTAATGATTTCAATTTAATTCATCAGTTTCAGGTGTTAATTCGGAACAATTAAGAGATATAACTTCCTTCTCCACCCAAACGATCCAAATGCTACTGAAAAGAATGCGTAACGTCGTGTGTGGGTGAAGCGGGAATCGGATCGGGTTTGGTTTGGGAAGTAGGTTATGTGGAATTGAAGAAGAAGGATGACAGGTCGCGTTTGGTTTGGGTTCAAAGAAAATATGCATTGGGTCTGGTCATTATAGAAGACGTAGCTCAACAGGGTGTGATGTTGTGCGTTAACCTTGTGGACGAGGGTTCGAAACTCGACCCACGCATCTTTTTTTTCTTTTCTTTCAAACGCTTCAAGATCCAGTTAAGTATAATTCGAAATGGAGCTAGAAGTAAATATAGATGTATCTCAGTTGGTTAATGGTGTTAAGTTTAGCTGTTGGCCGTTGGGGACTTTGGTTCGATTCACATACCAGCACATTCTTTTCTATTTCTTTTGAAATCAAGTTCCATTAAATACAATAAGGCCCTTGCACTTTTCCAACCTGATTTGATTTGTCACAAACTTAACTTAGTTAACATATTTATTATATAACACTAACTAACCTAGTTAATCATTATAATAAATACTAACTGACTTAACTAGGTTTACTAACCTAGTTAGTTATCTTGTTTTTAATATATAGCTTCCACTATTACAAAAACAACCCCTTAACTTGTAATTTTATTTAACTAACCAATCTAACTTCGTTAAAACTTCCCTTATATAAATCTAACCAAACTAACTAAGTTTCTTTATAAAGTTAACGTTTTTCATTCAGTTTTAATCCAACGCGATACGTGTCGATTAAATAATATATATATAAAATTAATTAAAAAGGGTCTGGTTTTGCAATCCGGGTAGGATTTCGGAGACCCGTTTTTGGCGGATGTTACATAAGAGATATACAGTCAAGAAAATCAAGAGCAATGGTGATATATATGCGGATTAGACAGCAAAAAATAAACACTCAAAAAATAGCTACAATTTAAGTTATGTGTTTAGTAACGGCATCAGATTCCTAATTGATGGAGAAATGTCTGGTGGCAAGAAAATCTGCTTCCAGGAGGTTTTCAAGTGTTTTCGCTCGATGATTCCATTCTTGGGTGGTTGGTTTGGCCCTTGTTCCGGTAACTCGAATCCTAACCCGGTATATCCCATTTTAGTTTTACACCATTGTGAACCTTACGCCTTTTTTACTCTCTGATCGAGGTTCTCGGCATTGAAAAATCTTCGTAAACTAAATCACACGTGTATATGTTAAGAGATATACAGTCAAGAAAATCAAGAGCAATGGTGATATGTATGCGGATTAGACACCAAAAAATAAACACTCAAAAAATGGCTACAATTTAAGGAATGTGTTTAGTGACGACATCAGATTCCTAATTTATAGAGAAAGGACTGGTGGCAAGAATAGCTGCTTCCAGGAGGTTGTCAAGTGGTTTTGCTCGACGATTCCATTCTTGGGTGGTTGGTTTGACCCTTGTTCCTGTAATTCGAATCCTAGCCCTGTATATCCCATCTTAGTTTTACACCATTGTGAACCTTACCCCTTTTTTAACAGATATATACTCAAGTAAATCAAGGGAAATGGTGATATATATGCGGATTGAAAAATCTTCGTAAACTAAATCACACGTGTGTACGTTGACATTTAATAGATATATACTCAAGTAAATCAAGGGAAATGGTGATATATATGCGGATTAGACACCAAAAATAAACACTCAAAAAATGGCTACAATTTAAGGTATGTGTTTAGTGACGGCATCAGATTCCTAATTGATGGAGAAAGGTCTAGTGGCAAGAAAAGTTGCTTCCAGGAGGGTGTCAAGTGTTTTCGCTCGACGATTCCATTCTTGGGTGGTTGGTTTGGCCCTTGCTCCTGTAACTCGAATCCTAGCCCGGTATATCCCATTTTAGTTTTACACCATTGTGAACCTTACGCCTTTTTACTCTCTGATCGAGGTTCTCGGCATTGAAAAATCTAAATAAACTAAATCACACGTGTATATGTTGACATTTAAGAGATATACAGTCAAGAAAATCAAGAGCAATGGTGATATGTATGCGAATTAGACACCAAAAATTTAACACTAAAAAATGGCTACAATTTAGGGAATGTGTTTAGTGACGGCATCGGATTCCTAATTGATGGAGAAAGGTCTGTTGGCAAGAAAAGTTGCTTCCAGGAGGTTTTCAAGTGTTTTCGCTCGACGATTCCATTCTTGGGTGGTTGGTTTGGACCTTGTTCATGTAACTCGAATCCTAGCCCACTATATCCTATTTTAGTTTTACACCATTGTGAACCTTACAACTTTTTTACTCTCTAATCGAGGTTCTAATCATTGAAAAATCTTCGTAAACTAAATCACACGTGTAGGTGTTGACATTTAAGAGATATACAGTCAAGAAAATCAAGAGCAATGGGGATATGTATGTGGATTAGACACCAAAAAATAAACACTCAAAAAAGGGCTACAATTTAGGGAATGTGTTTAGTGACGGCATCAGATTCCTAATTGATGGAGAAAGCTCCAGTGGCAAGAAAATCAGCTTCCAGGAGTTTATCAAGTGTTTTCGCTCGACGACCTATTCTTGGGATGGTGGTTTGGCCCTTGTTCCTGTAACTCGAATCCTCGCCCGGTATATCCCATTTTAGTTTTACACCATTGTGAACTTTACGCCATTTTTACTCTCTGATTGAGGTTCTCGGCATTAAAAAATCTTCGTAAAGTAAACCACACGTGTATATGTTGACATTTAAGAGATATACAGTCAAGAAAATCAAGAGCAATGGGGATATATATGCGGATTAGACACCAAAAATCAAATACTCAAAAAATGGCTACAATTTAAGGTACGTATTTAGTGACGGCATTAGATTCCAAATTGATGGAGAAAGGTCTAGTGGCAAGAAAAGCTGCTTCCAAGAGGTTGTCAAGTTTTTTTCGCTTGACGATTCCATTCTTGGGTGGTTGGTTTGGCCCTTGTCCCTGTTACTCGAATCCTAGCCCGATATATCCCATTTTAGTTTTACACCATTGTGAACCTTACGCCTTTTTTACTCTTTGATCGAGGTTCTCGGTATTGAAAAATCTTCGTGAACAAAATCACACGTGTATATGTTGACATTTAAGAGATATACAGTCAAGAAAATCAAGAGCAATGGTGATATATATGCGGATTAGACACCAAAAAATAAACACTCAGAAAATAGCTAAAATTTAAGGTATGTGTTTAGTGACAACATCAGATTCCTAATTGATGGAGAAAGGTCTGGTGGTAAGAAAAGCTATTTCCAAGAGGTTGTCAAGTGTATTCGCTCGACAATTCCATTCTTGGGTGGTTGGTTTGGCCCTTGTTCCTATAACTCGAATCTTAGCCCGGTATATCCCATTTTAGTTTTACATCATTGTGAACCTTACGCCTTTTTTACTCTTTGATCGAGTTTCTCGGCGTTGAAAAATCTTCGTAAACTAAATCACACGTGTATATGTTGACATTTAAGAGATATACAGTCAAGAAAATCAAGAGCAATGGTGATATATATGCGTATTAGACACCAAAAAATAAACACTCAAAAAATAGCTACCATTTAAGGTATGTGTTTAGTGACGGCACCAGATTCCTAATTGAAGGAGAAACGTCTAGTGGCAAGAAAAGCTGCTTCCAGGAGGTTGTCAAGTGTTTTCGCTCGATGATTCCATTCTTGGGTGGTTGGTTTGGCCCTTGTTCCTGTTACTCGAATCCTAGCCCGTTATATCCCATTTTAGTTTTACACCATTGTGGACCTTACACCTTTTTTACTCTCTGATCGAGGTTCTCGGCATTGAAAAATCTTCGTAAACTAAATCACACGTGTATATTTTGTCATTTAAGAGATATACAGTCAAGAAAATCAAGAGCAACGGTGATATATATGCGGATTAGACACCAAAAATAAACACTCAAAAAATGGCTACAATTTAAGGAATGTGTTTAGTGACGGCATCAGATTCCTAATTGATGGAGAAAGGTCTGGTGGCAAGAAAAGTTGCTTCCAGGATGTTGTCAAGTGTTTTTGCTCGTCGATTCCATTCTTGGGTGGTTGGTTTGGCCCTTGTTCCTGTAACTTAAATCCTAGCCCGGTATATCCCATTTTAGTTTTACATCATTGTAAACCTTTCGCCTCTTTTACTCTCTGATCGAGGTTCTCGGCATTGAAAAATCCTCGTAAACTAAATCACACGTGTATATGTTGACATTTAAGAGATATACAGTCAAGAAAATCAAGAGCAACGGTGATATATATGCGGATTAGACACCAAAAAATAAACACTCAAAAAATAGCTAAAATTTAAGGTATGTGTTTTGTGACAACATCAGATTCCTAATTGATGGAGAAAGGTCTGGTGGTAAGAAAAGCTACTTCCAAGAGGTTGTCAAGTGTTTTCGCTCGACTATTCCAATCTTGGGTGGTTGGTTTGGCCCTTGTTCCTGTTACTTGAATCCTAGCCCGGTATATCCCATTTTAGTTTTACACGATTGTGAACCTTACGCCTTTTTTACTCTTTGATCGAGGTTCTCGGTATTGAAAAATCTTCGTAAACTAAATCACACGTGTATATGTTGACATTTAAGAGATATACAGTCAAGAAAATCAAGAGCAATGGTGATATATATGCGGATTAGACACCAAAAAATAAACACTAAAAAAATTGCCAAAATTTAAGGTATGTGTTTAGTGATAACATCAGATTCCTAATTGATAGAGAAAGGTCTGGGGGCAAGAAAAGCTGCTTCCAGGAGGTTGTCAAGTGTTTTCGCTCGACGATTCCATTCTTGGGTGGTTGGTTTGGCCCTTGTTCCTGTTACTCGAATCCTAGCCCGGTATATCCCATTTTAGTTTTACACCATTGTGGACCTTACGCCTTTTTTACTCTCTGATCGAGGTTCTCGGCATTGAAAAATCTTCGTGAACTAAATCACACGAGTATATGTTGTCATTTAAGAGATATACAGTCAGGAGAATCAAGAGCAATGGTGATATATATGCGGATTAGACACCAAAAATAAACACTCAAAAAATGGCTACAATTTAAGGAATGTGTTTAGTGATGGCATCAGATTCCTAATTGATGGAGAAAGGTCTGGTGGCAAGAAAAGTTGCTTCCAAAGGTTGTCAAGTGTTTTCGCTCGACGATTCCATTCTTGTGTAGTTGGTTTGGCCCTTGTTCCTGTAACTCAAATCCTAGCCCGGTATATCCCATTTTAGTTTTACATCATTGTGAACTTTTCGCCTCTTTTACTCTCTGATCGAGGTTCTCGGCATTGAAAAATCCTCGTAAACTAAATCACACGTGTATATGTTGACATTTAAGAGATATACAGTCAAACAAAATCCAGAGCAATGTGATATATATGCGGATTAGACACCAAAAAAATAAACACTCAAAAAATGGTTACAATTTAAGGTATGTGTTTAGTGACGGTATCAGATTCCTAATTGATGGAGAAAGGTCTTGTGGCAAGAAAAGCTGCTTCCAGGAGGTTGTCAAGTGTTTTCGCACGACGATTTCATTCTTGGGTGGGTGGTTTGGCCCTTGTTCCTGTAACTCGAATCCTAGCCCGGTATATCACATTTTAGTTTTACACCATTGTGAACCTTACGCCTTTTTTACTCTCTGATCGAGGTTCTCAGCATTGAAAAATCCTTGTAAACTAAATCACACATGTATATGTTGACATTTAGGAGATATACAGTCAAAGAAAATCAAGAGCAATGGTGATATATATGCGGATTAGACACCAAAAAATAAACACTCAAAAAATGGCTACAATTTAAGGAATGTGTTTAGTGACGGCATCAGTTTCTTAATTGATGGAGAAAGGTCTGGTGGCAAGAAAAGCTGCTTCCAGGAGGTTGTCAAGTGTTTTCGCTCGACGATTCCATTCTTGGGTGGTTGGTTTGGCCCCTGTTCCTATAACTCGAATCATAGCCCGGTATATCCCATTTATTTTTACACCATTGTACATTACGCCTTTTTTACTCTCAAATCGAGGTTCTCAGCATTGAAAAATCTAAGTAAACTAAATTACACGTGTATATGTTGACATTTAAGAGATATACAGTCAAGAAAATCAAGAGCAATGGTGATATATATATGCGGATTAGACACCAAAAAATAAACACTCAATAAATGGCAACAATTTAAGGTATGTGTTTATTGACGGTATCAGATTCCTAATTGATGGTGAAATGCTGGTGGCTAGGAACGCTGCTTCAAGGAGGTTGTCAAGTGTTCGCTCGACAATTCCATTCTTGGGTGGAAGGTTTGACCCTTGTTCCTGTTACTAGAATCCTAGCCCGTTATATCCCATTTTAGTTATACACCATTGTGAACCTTACGCCTTTTTTACTCTTTGATCGTGGTTCTCGGCATTGAAAAATTCTCGTAAACTAAATCACACGTGTATATGTTGACATTTAAGAGAGATACAATCAAGAAAATCAAGAGCAATGGTGATATATATGCGGATTAGACACCAAAAAATAAACACTAAAAAAATAGCTACAATTTAAGGTATGTGTTTAGTGACGGCATCAGATTCCTAATTGCCAGAGAAAGGTCTGGTGGCAAGAAAAGCTGCTTCCAGGAGGTTGTCATGTGTTTTTGATCGACGATTCCATTCTTGGGTGGTTGGTTTGGCCCTTGTTCCTATAACTTGAATCCTAGCCCGGTATATCCCATTTTAGTTTTACACCATTGTGAACGTTACGCCTTTTTTACTCTCTGATCGAGGTTCTCGGCGTTGAAAAATATTCGTAAACTAAATCACACGTGTATATGTTGACATTTAAGAGATATACAATCAAGAAAATCAAGAGCAATGGTGATATATATGCGTATTAGACAACAAAAAATAAACACTCAAAAAATAGCTACCATTTAAGGTATGTGTTTAGTGACGGCATCAGATTCCTAATTGATGGAGAAACGTCTGGTGGAAAGAAAAGCTGCTTCCAGGAGGTTGTCAAGTGTTTTCGCTCGTCGATTCCATTCTTGGGTGGGTGGTTTGGCCCTTGTTCCTGTTACACGAATCCTAGCCCGGTATATCCCATAGTAGTTTTACACCATTGTGGACCTTACGCGTTTTTTACTCTCTGATCGAGGTTCTCGGCATTGAAAACTCTTCATGAACTAAATCACACATGTATATGTTGACATTTACGAGATATACAGTCCAGAAAATCAAGAGCAATGGTGATATATATATACGGATTAGACACAAAAAAAAAAAAACTCAAATCAAAGCTACAATTTAAGGTATGTGTTTAGTGACGACATCAGATTCCTAATTGATGGAGAAAGGTATGGTCACAAGAAAAGCTGATTCCAGGAGGTTATCAAGTGTTTTCGCTCGAAGATTCCATTCTTGGGTGGTTGGTTTGGCTCATGTTCCTGATACTCGAATCCAAGCCCAGTATATCCTATTTAATTTTACACCATTGTGAACCTTACGCCTTTTTTACTCTCAGATCGAGGTTCTCGGTATTGAAAAATCTTCGTGAACTAAATCACACGTGTATATGTTGACATTTAAGAGATATACAGTCAAGAAAATCAAGAGTAATGTTGATATATTTGTGAATTAGACACCAAAAAAATACACACTAAAACAATTTAAGGTATGTGTTTAGTGACGGCATCAGATTCCTAATTGATGGAGAAAGGTCTAGTGGCAAGAAAAGCTGCTTCCAGTAGGTTGTCAAGTGTTTTCGCTCGAAGATTCCATTCTTGGGTGGTTGATTTGGCCTTTGTTCCTGTAACTCGAATCCAAGCCCGGTATATCCCATTTTAGTTTTACACCATTGTGAATCTTACGCCTTTTTTACTCTCTAATCGAGGTTCTCAGCATTGAAAAATCTTCGTGAACTAAATCACACGTGTATATGTTGACATTTAAGAGATATACAGTCAGGAAAATCAAGAGAAATGGTGATATATATGCGGATTAGACACCAAAAAATAAACACTCAAAAAATAGATACAAATTAAGGTATGTGTTTAATGACGGCATCAGATTCCTAAATGATGGAAAAAGGTCTGGGGGCAAGAAAAGCTGCTTCCAGGTGGTTGTCAAGTGTTTTCGCTCGACGATTCCATTCTTGGGTGGGTGGTTTGGCCCTTGTTCCTGTTACTCGAATCCTAGCCCGGTATATCCCATTTTAGTTTTACACCATTGTGAACCGTACGCCTTTTTTACACTCTGATCGAGGGTCTCGGCATTGAAAAATCTTCATAAACTAAATAACACGTGTATATGTTGACATTTTAGAGATATACGGTCAATAAAATCAAGAGCAATGGTGATATATACGCGGATTAGACACCAAAAAATAAACACTCAAAAAATAACTACAATTTAAGGTATGTGTTTAGCGACGGCAACAGATTCCTAATTGATGGAGAAAGATCTGGTGGCAAGAAACGCTGCTTCTAGGAGGTTGTCAAGTGTTTTCGCTCGACGATTCCATTTTTGGGTGGTTGGTTTGTCCCTTGTTCCTGTTACTCGAATCCTAACCCGGTATATCCCGTTACAGTTTTACACCATTGTGAACCTTACGCCTTTTTTACTCTCTGATCGAGGTTCTCGGCATTGAAAAATCTTCGTAAACTAAATCACACGTGTATATAATGACCTTTAAAAGATATATAGTCAAGAAAATCAAGAGAAGCGGTGATATATATGCGGATTAGACACCAAAATATAAACACTCAAAAAATAGATACAATTTAAGGTATGTGTTTAGTGACGGCATCAGATTCCTAATTGATGGAGAAAGCTCTGGTGGCAAGAAACGCAGCTTCCAGGAGGTTGTCAAGTGTTTTCGCTCGACGATTCCATTCTTGGGTGGGTGGTTTTGCCCTTGTTCCTATAACTCGAATCCTAGCCCGGTATATCCCGTTTTAGTTTTACACCAGTGTGAACCCTATGCCTTTTTTACTCTCTGATCGAGGTTCTCGGCATTGAAAAATCATCATCAACTAAATCACACGTGTATATGTTGACATTTAAGAGATATACGGTCAAGAAAATCAAGAGCAATGGTGATATATATGCGGATTAGACACCAAAAAATAAATACTCAAAATATAGCTACAATTTAAGATATGTGTTTAGTGACGGCATCAGATTCCAAATTGATGGAGAAAGGTCAAGTAGCAAGAAAAGATGCTTACAGGAGGTGGACAAGTGTTTTCGCTCGACGATTCCTTTCTTGGGTGGGTGGTTTGGGGCCCTTATTCCTGTGACTCGAATACTAGCCCGGTATATCCCATTTTAGTTTTACACCATTGTGAACCTTACGCCTTTTTTACTCTCTGATCGAGGTTCTCAGCATTGAAAAATCTTCATAAACAAAATCACACATGTATATGTTTATATTTAAGAGATATACAGTCAAGAAAATCAAGTGCAATGGTGATATATATGCGGATTAGACACCAAAAAATAAACACTCAAAAAAAGCTACAATTTAAGGTATGTGTTTAGTGACAGCATGAGATTTCTAATTGATGGAGATAGGTCTGGTGGCAATAAAAGCTGCTTCCAGGAGGTTGTCAAGTGTTTTTGCTCGACGATTCCATTCTTGGGTGGTTGGTTTGGCCCTTGTCCCCGTTACTCGAATCCTAGCCCAGTATATCCCATTTTAGGTTTACACCATTGTGAACCTTACGCCTTTTTTACTCTCTGATCGAGGTTGTCGGCAGTAAAAAATATTCGTGAACTAAATCACACGTGTATATGTTGACATTTAGGAGATATACAGTCAAGAAAATCAAGAGCAATGGTGATATATATGCCGATTAGACACCAAAAAATAAACACTCAAAAAATAGCTACAATTTAAGGTATGTGTTTAGTGACGACATCAGATTCCTAATTGATGGGGAAAAGTCTGGTGGCAAGAAAAGCTGCTTCCAGGAGGTTGTCAAGTGTTTTCGCTCGACTATACCATTCCTGGGTGGTTGGTTTGGCCCTTGTTCTTGTTACTCGAATCCTAGTCAGGTATGTCCCATTTTAGTTTTACACCATTGTGAACCTTACGCCTTTTTTACTCTCTGATTGAGTTTCTCGGCATTAAAAAATCTTCGTGAACTAAATCAGACGTGTATATGTTGACATTTAAGAGATATACAGTCAAGAAAATCAAGAGTAATGGTGATATATATGCGGATTAGACACCTTAAAATTAACACTCAAAAAATAGCTACAATTTAAGGTACGTGTTTAGTGACGACATGAGATTCCTAATTGATGGAGAAATGTCTGGTGGCAATAAAAGCTGCTTCCAGGAGGTTGTCAAGTGTTTTCGCTCGACGATTCCATTCTTGGGTGGTTGGTTTGGCCTTTGTTCCTGTTACTCGAATCCTAGCCCGGTATATCCCATTTTAGTTTTACACCACTGTGAACCTTACGCCTTTTTTACCCTCTGATCGAGGTTCTCGGCATTGAAAAATCTTAGTGAACTAAATCACACGTGTATATGTTGACATTTAGGAGATATGCAGTTAAGAAAATCAAGAGGAATGGTGATATATATGCGGATTAGACACCAAATAATGAACACTCAAAAAATAGCTACAATTTAAGGTATGTGTTTAGTGACGGCATCAGATTCCTAATTGATAGAGAAAGGTCTGGTGGCAAGAAAAGCTTCTTACAGGAGGTTGTCAAGTTTTTTCGCTCGACGATTCCATTCTTGGGTGGTTCGTTTGGCCCTTGTTCCTGTTACTCGAATCCTAGCCCAGTATATCCCATTTTAGTTTTACACCATTGTGAACCTTACGCCTTTTTACTCTCTGATCGAGGTTCTCGGCATTAAAAAATCTTCGTGAACTAAATCACACGTGTATATGTTGACATTTAGGAGATATACAGTCAAGAAAACCAAGAGAAATGGTGATATATATGCGGATTAGACACCAAAAAATAAACACTCAAAAAATAGCTACAATTTAAGGTATGTGTTTAGTCACGGAATCAGATTCCTAATTGATGGGGAAATGTCTGGTGGTAAGAAAAGATGCTTCCTAGAGATTGTCATGAGTTTTCGCTCGAAGATTCCAATCTTGGGTGGTTGGTTTGGCCCTTGTTCCTGTTACTCGAATCCTAGCCCAGTAAATACCATTTTATTTTTACACCATTGTGAACCTCACGCCTTTTTTTCTCTCTAATTGAGGTTCTCGGCATTAAAAAATCTTCGTGAACTAAATCACACGTGTATATGTTGACATTTAAGAGATACACAGTCAAGAAAATCAAGAGCAATGGTGATATATATGCGGATTATACACCAAAAAATCATCATCATCATCATCATACTCAGTATATCCCACCAATAGCAAAGCTAAGTTAGGGTCTGAGGAGGGTGAGATGTAGACAACCTTACCTCTACCCCATAGGAATAGAGAGGCTGCTTCTAATGAGACCCCCGGCTCGATTGTAGTTTTGCATCAAGCCTTGGACATAAGGCACATAACACTCGGCAATTGAGACAAACACCGATTAGTGCATGTGCCCCTTGTCTTTTGGCTATCAACGCCACCACATGATGCATGATTAACCGTCCCCCTCTTTTAACGTTATGTTCACGAAATTAGTAAAATAAGGTTAAAATTAGTGCCCTTTCACTTTTGCCCCCCGAGTGCCCACACATATATACATTATATGAGCATACCACAAGCGGGGCGTAATTATACACCAAAAAATAAACACTCAAAAAATAGCTACAATTTAAGGTATGTGTTTAGTGACGGCATGAGATTCCTAATTGATGGAGAAATGTCTGGTGGCATTAAAAGCTGCTTCAAGGAGGTTGTCAAGTGTTTTCGCTCGACTATTCCATTCTTGGGTGGTTTGGTTTGGCCCTTGTTCCTGTTACTCGAATCCTAGTCAGGTATATCCCATTTTAGTTTTACACCATTGTGAACCTTACGCCTTTTTTACTCTCTGACCGAGGTTCTCGGCATTGAAAAATCTTCGTGAACTAAATCACACGTGTATATGTTGACATTTAAGAGATATACAGTCAAGAAAATCAAGAGCAATGGTGATATATATGCATAATAGACACCAAAAAATAAACACTAAAAAAATAGCTACAATTTAAGGTATGTGTTTATCGATGGCATCAGATTCCTAATTGATGGAAAAAGGTCTGGTGGCAAGAAAAGCTGCTTCCAGGAGGTTGTCAAGTGTTTTCGCTCGATGATTCCATTCTTGGGTGGTTGGCTTGGTCCTTGTTCCTGTTACCCGAATCCTAGCCCGATATATCCCATTTTAGTTTTAAACCATTGTGAACCTTACGCCTTTTTTACTCTGTGATCGAGGTTCTCGGCATTGAAAAATCTTCGTTAACTAAATCACACATGTATATGTTGACATTTAAGAGATATACAGTCAAGAAAATCAAGAGCAATGGTGATATATATGCGGATTAGACACCAAAAAATAAACACTCATAAAATAGCTACAATTTAAGGTATGTGTTTAGTGACGGCATCAGATTCCTAATTGATGGGGAAACGTCTGGTGGCAAGAAAAGCTGCTTCCAGGAGGTTGTCAAGTGTTTTCGCTCGAAGATTCCAATCTTGGGTGGTTGGTTTAGCACTTGTTCTTGTTACTCGAATCCTAGCCCGATATATCCCATTTTAGTTTTACACCATTTTGAACCTTACGCCTTTTTTTACTCTCTGATCGAGGTTCTCGGCATTGAAAAATCTTCGTTAACTAAATCACACGTGTATATGTTGACATTTAGGAGATATACAGTCAAGAAAATCAAGAGAAATGGTGATATATATGCGGATTAGACACCAAAAAATAAACACTCAAAAAATAGCTACAATTTAAGGTATGTGTTTATTGACGGCATCAGATTCCTAATTGATGGAAAAAGGTCTGGTGGCAAGAAAAGCTGCTTCCAGGAGGTTGTCAAGTGTTTTTGCTCGACGATTCCATTCTTAGGTAGTTGGGTTGGTACTTGTTCCTGTTACTCGAATCCTAGCCCGATATATCTCATTTTAGTTTTACACCATTGTGAACCTTACGCCTTTTTTACTCTTTGATCGAGTTTCTCGGCATTGAAAAACCTTCGTTAAATAAATCACACGTGTATATGTTGACATTTAAGAGATATACAGTCAAGAAAATCAAGAGCAATGTTGATATATATGCGGATTAGACACCAAAAAATAAACACTCATAAAATAGCTACAATTTAAGGTATGTGTTTAGTGACGGCATCAGATTCCTAATTGAAGGGGAAAGGTCTGGTGGCAAGATAAGCTGCTTCCAGGAGGTTGTCAAGTGTTTTCGCTCGAAGATTCCAATCTTGGGTGGTTGGTTTAGCACTTGTTCCTGTTACTCGAGTCCTAGCCCGATATATCCCATTTTAGTTTTACACCATTTTGAACCTTACGCCTTTTTTTACTCTCTGATCGAGGTTCTCGGCATTGAAAAATCTTCGTGAACTAAATCACACGTGGATATGTTGACATTTAAGAGATATACAGTCAAGAAAATCAAGAGGAATGGTGATATATATGCGGATTAGACACCAAATAATAAACACTCAAAAAATAGCTACAATTTAAGGTAAGTGTTTAGCGACGGCATTAGATTCCTAATTGATAGAGAAAGTTCTGGTGGCAAGAAAAGCTGCTTACAGGAGATTGTCAAGTTTTTTCGCTCGACGATTCCATTCTTGGGTGGTTCGTTTGGCCCTTGTTCCTGTTACTCGAATCCTAGTCCAGTATATCCCATTTTAGTTTTACACCGTTGTGAACCTTACGCCTTTTTTACTCTCTGATCGAGGTTCTCGGCATTAAAAAATCTTCGTGAACTAAATCACACGTGTATATGTTGACATTAAAGAGATATACAGTCAAGAAAATCAAGAGGAATGGTGATATATATGCGGATTAGACACCAAATAATAAACACTCAAAAAATAGCTACAATTTATGGTATGTGTTTAGTGACGGCATCAGATTCTTAATTGATAGAGAAAGGTCTGGTGGCAAGAAAAGCTGCTTACAGGAGGTTGTCAAGTTTTTTCGCTCGACGATTCCATTCTTGGGTGGTTCGTTTGGCTCTAGTTCCTGTTACTCGAATCCTAGCCCAGTATATCCCATTTTAGTTTTACACCGTTGTGAACCTTACGCCTTTTTTACTCTCTGATCGAGGTTCTCGGCATTAAAAAATCTTCGTGAACTAAATCACACGTGTATATGTTGACATTAAAGAGATATACAGTCAAGAAAATCAAGAGGAATGGTGATATATATGCGGATTAGACACCAAATAATAAACACTCAAAAAATAGCTACAATTTATGGTATGTGTTTAGTGACGGCATCAGATTCTTAATTGATAGAGAAAGGTCTGGTGGCAAGAAAAGCTGCTTACAGGAGGTTGTCAAGTTTTTTCGCTCGACGATTCCATTCTTGGGTGGTTCGTTTGGCTCTAGTTCCTGTTACTCGAATCCTAGCCCAGTATATCCCATTTTAGTTTTACACCATTGTGAACCTTACGCCTTTTTTACTCTCTGATTGAGGTTCTCGGCATTAAAAAATCTTTGTGAACTAAATCACACGTGTATATGTTGACATTTAAGAGATATACAGTCAAGAAAACCAAGAGAAATGGTGATATATATGCGGATTAGACACCAAAAAATAAACACTAAAACATAGCTACAATTTAAGGTATGTGTTTATCGACGGCATCAGATTCCTAATTGATGGAAAAAGATCTGGTGGCAAGAAAAGCTGCTTCCAGGAGGTTGTCAAGTGTTTTCGCTCGATGATTCCATTCTTGGGTGGTTGGCTTGGTCCTTGTTCCTGTTACCCGAATCCTAGCCCGATATATCCCATTTTAGTTTTACACCATTGTGAACCTTACGCCTTTTTTACTCTTTGATCGAGGTTCTCGGCATTGAAAAATCTTCGTTAACTAAATCACACGTGTATATGTTGACATTTAGGAGATATACAGTCAAGAAAATCAAGAGAAATGGTGATATATATGCGGATTAGACACCAAAAAATAAACAATCAAAAAATAGCTACAATTTAAGGTATGTGTTTAGTCATGGCATCAGATTCCTAATTGATGGGGAAAGGTCTGGTGGCAAGAAAAGCTGCTTCCAGGAGACTGTCATGTGTTTTCGCTCGAAGATTCCAATCTTGGGTGGTTGGTTTGGCCCTTGTTCCGGTAACTCGAATCCAAGCCCGGTATATCCTATTTTAGTTTTACACCATTGTGAACCTGACGCCTTTTTTACTCTCAGATCCAGGTTCTCGGCATTGAAAAATCTTCGTTAACTAATCACACGTGTATATATTGACATTTAAGAGATATACAGTCAAGAAAATCAAGTGCAATGGTGATATATTTTGGGATTAGACACCAAAAAATAAACACTCAAAAGATAGCTACAATTTAAGGTCTGTGTTTCGTGACGGCATCAGATTCCTAATTGATGAAGAAAGGTCAGGGGGCAAGAAAAGTTGCTTTCAGGAGGTTGTCAAGTGTTTTCTCTTGACGATTCCCTTCTTGGGTGGGTGGTTTGGCCCTTGTTCCTGTAACTCGAATTCTAGCCCGGTATATACCATTTTAGTTTTACACCATTGTGAACCTTACGCCTTTTTTACTCTCTGATCGAGGTTCTCGGCATTGAAAAATCATCGTAAACTAAATCACACGTGTATATGTTTACATTTAAGAGATATACATTCAAGAAAATCAAGAGCAATTGTCACTCCACCAAAATACCACATGCGGTAACCCCGCTAGGCGTGTGACGTACCAGGAGCTAGCCACCAATCACATTGAACTAACCATAATATGTTTAACAAAATTTCCATTCATTAAATAAAACATTCAGAGAAAATAATCCAAGTTAAATAGTGATAGCGGAAGCAAATAATAATTCATTGTCGACATTAACTATCTACCAAAGCCCAAGCCCAACAGGTTGCCCTTCGGCGAAGGACCACTCGACGAATAACCCTAGCGACGAAACACCTCTCTTTCATCGTTATTAACTATGACGAAACAGCCATCTTTCGTCGACATTAACTATGACGAAACAACCATCTTTCGTCGACATCAACTATGACGAAACATCATCACTGTTTCGTCGAGGTCAGTTAACAGATCCTTGATTTCATAGCATCAATTACACATCTTCAAATAATGGATCAACAACGGTTACATTATAGTGTTCATAGCAAATCTTTAATCATGTTTATCCTCACAACTAACAAACCTCAACATTAACATTGTTACACACTAATAGGGACTCATACGTGATAACAGGCATCGATCAAGATCTATTACTGATTCATAATTACAGGTTTCCACTGCTAACCCTAGGTCATCAACAACATTAACAATCCAACCATAGTTTCACGTCATGATCAATCGCATAATCCAAACATACAATTCTGTGAATGAAACCCTAGTTACGAAAACATTGCAACATAATATCACGTATCAGGATTAATTCACCTACAAGATTAAGACACTAACCGATAAACAAGATAGTACGAGGGGTCTTGAGGATCGGAAAGAGATGCTCGAATGCTTGAGAGCTTCACAGGGAATCAAGTTGCCGTCAACCAGGAAGGAATGGGAGACTCTAGGGTTTTTAGTTTACGTCTAATGATCATGAGGGGTTATAACACACAACAGTTTGGGCCGCGAAAAACATTGGGCCGAAGCCCGCTACGGCGAAAAACCAATCTCGACGAAAATCCATCTTTCGTCGAGATTACATGTGGCGAAAGTCCTGATTTTCGTCAGAATGGACTTGTGACGGGTTTTAGTTTACACAACACTTTTAAACAACCAAATATACTCATACAACCAAATATACTCATACATAATAAGCAACCAAACATTACACATAAACATTGATCATTCACATAACTACACTCGACACCACATGAATCAAATTGTAAAAATAGGATTATAGGATCAGTGATGTGTATGGAAAAGACCTTGAAATCTTGGATTGTCACATCATCCCCAACTTGAAAGAAATTTCGTCCCAAAATTTGACGAGTAATCCAAAGCGACAAGGTGTTAAATCAGGATGACTGTGGGTTTTTCGCAGGTGCCACATCATCCCCAACTTGAATGGGAATTTCATCCCGAAATTCACTAGTTGTGCCAGACTTAGATTTGCCAAACTTGGACTTGTCATCTGGGAATAAATGTGGGTACTTGAGCTTCATCTGATCCCCGCGTTCGTATGTGAACTCCGGTCCACGTCTTGAGTTCCAACGGACTCTCACGATAGGAATTCGACTGTGTTTACGGACCTTGACTTCCCGATCCATAATTTCTATTGGTTCTTCGAAAAACTGCAACTTGTCGTCGATTTTCAGCTCTTGAAATGGTACCACAAGTGTTTCATCAGACAAACACTTCTTTAATTGCGACACATGGAATACATCGTGAACGTTACCCAGCTCAACAGGTAACTCGAGCTTGTAAGCCACTTTACCAATCCGTTCCAAGACTTTGAATGGCCCAACATAACATGGATTAAGCTTTCCGCGCTTCCCAAAGCGCACCACACCCTTCCAGGGTGAGACTTTCAACATAACACGATCACCCACCGCGAATTCCAAGGGCTTCCTATGCTTATCAGCGTAACTTTTCTGACGGTCGCGCGCCGCTGCCATACGGTTTCTGATCTGAACAATCTTTTCCGAAGTTTCAAGAACAAGTTCTGGACCTGTGACTTGGCTGTCACCCACCTCAGCCCAACAAAGGGGAGAACGGCATTTCCAGCCGTACAATGCTTCAAACGGAGTTGCTTGAATGCTAGTGTGGTAACTGTTGTTGTAGGAGAACTCAATCAACGGTAAGTGTTTCTACCACCCTTTCCCAAAATCGATCACACATGCCCGTAGCATGTCTTCAAGCGTCTGGATGGTTCGCTCACTTTGACCATCCGTCTGTGGGTGATACGCAGTACTCATGTCGAGGCGTGAGCCGAACGATTTATGCATCGACTGCCATAAATCAGATATGAAACACGGATCACGATCAGAGATAATAGAGGTTGGCACCCCGTTCCTAGAAACCACTTCTTTCAAATAACTAGAAGCAAGTTGTGAGAACTTATCCGTTTCCTTGATTTCTAGAAAATGTGATGACTTTGTGAGACAGTCGACGATTACCCAAATGGTATCATTTCCGTTTTGAGTCTTTGGCAATCCAGTGACGAAATCCATAGAAATTTTCTCCCATTTCCACATGAGTGTCTCTGGTTGTTGAAGCAGGCCCGAGGGTTTCTGATACTCCACCTTGACTTTCGCACAAGCCAAACACTTACTCACGTACGTCGCGATGTTAGCTTTCATCTTCGACCACCAATACAACACTTTGAGGTCCTGATACATCTTATCTGAACCCGGATGAACAGAGTATCGAGGCTTGTGCGCTTCGTCCATCACAAGATCTCTAAGATTACCAAACAACCGAATCCATATCCGCTCCATAAAATAACAAATGCCATTAGATCTCTTCTCAAGTCATTTCTCCATGCCTCGTAAATACCCAGCTTCAATGTTTGCTTCCTTCAATGCTTCAGTCTGAGCCGAACAGATCTGATCAGGAAAGTTTGAATGAATGGTGAGCTGTAAGGCTCGCACACACTTAGGTTTTGTCTCCTTTCGACTATGGGCATCAGCTACAACGTTTGCTTTGCCTGGATGATACTTGATGGCACAATCGTAGTCGTTCAATAGTTCTACCCAGCAACGTTGTCGCATATTCAACTCCTTCTGGTCGAAAATATGCTGAAGGCTCCTGTGATCGGTGTAGATGGTGCTTTTGGTACCGTACAGATAATGCCTCCAGATTTTCAACGCGAAAACCACGGCTCCCAGCTCCAAGCCGTGAGTTGTGTAATTCTTCTTGTAAACCTTCAACAGTCGAGAGGCATAGGCTATCACTTCCTCGCGTTGCATCAGCACGCAACTGAGACCCTGAATAGAAGCATCATAATATACTACAAAATCCTCGGTACCTTCTGGTAAAGACAAGATCGGTGAAATGCAGAGTTTCTGTTTCAAAAGTTGGAAAGCATCCTTCTGCTTTGTTCCCCAAGAATACACCACGCCTTTCTATGTCAACGAGTTAAGAGGTTGAGCGATCTTCGAGAAATCCTTGATGAATCTTCGATAATACCCAGCGAGACCGAGAAATTGTAGCACCTCCGAAGGATTCTTTGGTGCCGCCCAATTCTTGATAGCATCAATCTTAGCAGGATCCACGTGTATCCCTGATTCATTAACAATGTGGCCAAGGAAGTGCACCTCTCGTATCCAGAAGTAACACTTAGAGAACTTCGCGTAGAGCTGCTCCTTCCTCAGGAGTTCCAAAATAAGACGCAAATGTCGCTCGTGATCCTCCTTGCTCCTTTAGTAGATCAGAATGTCGTCGATGAACACAATAACGAAATCATCAAGGTACGGCTTGCATACACGGTTCATGAGGTCCATGAAGACCGCTGGTGCGTTTGTCAACCCAAATGACATAACCAAAAACTCATAGTGGCCATATCGTGTTCGAAAAGTTGTCTTAGGGACATCCTCCTCTCGAACTCTCATCTGATGATAGCCCGATCTTAAGTCAATCTTCGAGTAAAAACTTGACAATTGAAACTGGTCAAACAAGTCATCGATATGCGGTAACGGATAGCGGTTCTTGACTGTCACCTTGTTGAGTTCTCGATAATCTATACACATACGAAAAGATCCGTCTTTCTTCTTCACAAACAAAACTGGGGCTCCCCAAGGCGATTAACTAGGTCAGATAAAACCTCTATCCAACAGTTCTTGAAGTTGATTAGATAACTCTTGTAACTCTCCTGGTGCAAGACGATAAGGAGTACGGGCAATCGGAGCTGCTCCTGGCATAAGGTCGATCTGGAATTCCACTTGGCGATGTGGAGGTAAACCGGGTAACTCTTCAGGAAACACGTCAGAAAACTCACGAACTACTGGAAGGTCCTCGATCTTCCTCTCTTCAGGTTGCGAATCGGTAACAAGAGTTAGAATAGCAGGGTAGCCCTTCCGTAGACACTTCTGGGCTTTCATGGCTGAGATGATGCCGACCATGGCACCACTACGATGACCCTGAACCGACAAAGATTCCCCACTGGGGAGAGGGATACGTACGATTTTCTCTTTACAGAGAATTTCCGCTTGATGCTTAGACAACCAATCCATACCAATGACCACATCAAAACCTCCAAGAGTGACGGGGAGTAGGTCAATGTCGAACACTTGACCCATGATATCAAGTTTACAACCAAACCTAACTGACGACTGACCCCCAAAGACACATAACTCCAATCGGCACCAGAGTCGAATAAAACAGAAGCACAAAGATCGTTCACAGAAAATGTACCGGTCACAACGTTGCCATCATTGCGAGCTTCCACAGCACCAATAGTAAATACTCTTCCACGTACCCCGTTCCCACCATTGTTGTTATTCCAAGTATTGTTGTTGTTTCCAGTATTCTGATTAAGCTGAGGGAAATCCCGCTTAAAATGACCCTCATCACCACACTGAAAGCACCCCTTTCGATTTCCCTGATTCTGTTGAGGCTGCTGCCTCTCCTGTTGTTGCGGCTGCTGCGGCTGTTGCGGCTGTTTTGGGAGCCAGACCCTACAATCTTTAGCCATATGACCCACCTTGTTGCACCTGTGACATACCCGGTTGCACGGCCCGTGATGGTGGAACATACACTTATTACACTTTGATAGGTTTCCCGCGTAGGAACCTTGATTTGAATTGTTGCTCTGATTCTGATTCACAGAAGAAGACTGGCTAAAACTGCGGTTGATACTGTTGTCTGCCCTTTTATATGACTGATTCACATTGGACACCTTGTCCACTTCATTCCACTTACGTTTGCTGTCAGTGGCAGGAGTAGTAGCCGTAGCAGTAGTGACAGTGGTAGAAACACGCGGTGGTAGCGAGCCACGATCCACCTCCTGGTCTGTGATCTTGTGAGCTAAATGGATGACCTGAGCTAAATTGTTGAGATTCGCTGCAGTAACCAAACCCTTCACCTGTGGGGCCAATCCCTTGATGTATAGCTCGATTCTTCGGTGCGGAGGTCGTGATAAATTCGGGCACATAATAGCTAACTCATGGGACCGTTTTGTGTATGCCTCAATCTCAGACCCCACCATCTTCAGATCATAGTATTCATTCTCAAGTTTCTGAATCTCATCACGAGGACAATACTCCTCCCTCATCAACTCCTTAAAATCGTCCCAAGTAGTGGCATTCGCCATGTCAATACCCAACATCTGGACCTAGGCATTCCACCATGTCAAGGCACCATCCTGGAGTGTACCTGAAGCATACTTCACTCTGTCCCCGACAGGACAGTTACACATTGCAAACACTGATTCGGCTTTCTCAAACCAATGCAGGAGTCCCACAGCCCCTTGAGTCGCACTGAAGGTCTGTGGCTTACAATCCATGAACGTCTTGAACGTACAAGCAGGTGGATTGTTTTGATTCAGATTAGCTTGTTGACCTAAGAACGAAAGAAAATACAACACACGGGTAAGAGCTGTGTACGCGACATAGGAATAAAGGGTAATTGGCACATATCGTACCAGCTTGATAGGCTGCCAAGGCCTCAGCCACTCAGGTGTGGATCAGGTCAATCAATTCTGCCTAAGTCATAGCAATGTGTCCACGTCCGTGACCTCGTCCGCTCATGATTCTGTATAAGAAGAGGAGAAGGGTTAAGAGTCGAGATAAGGTAGGAGTCAAACCCCACGATGACTTCTACGAACTACTAGTTTACACAAAACAACAGAGCGGAACCCCTTTCACACTCGTCATGCCTCACTGGGACTCACATGCACCCCACATTGCTATTATGTGTGCACCTATAGTAGGAATGTGATGTGCATGTTTATCTCAATTCCTCCTAACTCATGCTAAAAGGTTCCTCAATTTCTCACAACAAGGCAGACCACCACAAACATAAACCACAAAAATCTAACGGAATATTGCACTGCGATTCTATCAATCACATAACCCAGGTAAATACACATGAATTCAGTCTGAAATGCTAAGTGTGTGCAATCGCATGCAACCTTGTATATAAGTGTATACTAAATATACTATGCAATAAGTAAATGAGAGGCGAACCTTGCAATCTGGAGCTGAGTGTCATGGTCGCTTTCTGAACTGTTCGGTTATAGTCTAGTTTTATAAAACATTTTAAAACCTATTTCACTATAACCAGTGGCTCTGATACCAAACTGTCACACCCCCAAAATACCACATGCGGTAACCCCTCTAGGCGTGTGACGTACCAGGATCTAGCCACCAATCACATTGAACTAACCATAATATGTTTAACAAAATTTCCATTCATTAAATAAAACATCCATAGAACATAATCCAAGTTAAATGGTGACAACAGAAGCAAATAATAATTCATTTTTTAAGTGTTTCAAAACCCAATGTATATGAATTCAATAAACAAGACACGCATAGCCCAGTACTGCGACTCATGACCACTCCAGCCATCCAGATAGCAAGTTCCCATCCAAAGTACCTAATGGCCTGCGAGCATATAACAAGTGTTTTAGACAACGCTGGTGAGTTCATAGTTTTACGAAAACGTTGGTTACCAAGTGTTTATTTAATCCATTTAATTTAATGTTGATAATATCCCGAATACAAGACGGCTCCAGATTATTTGCCCTTTCTCCAATGCTCCTATCAAAGCATTGGTCATGACTAGGTCATTAGTTCACACCCGTCCTCTCAGGTACGGGGTGAGGGTGCCAAATCTAAGTAGCGCTACCAACTAATACCCTGTTACCTCTCAGGTAACAAACAACAAGGAGGGACTTTAATGGTGATAGGATGAGTATATTATCCAGCATTCCAGATTTACCCAAAAGACGTATTCCTCTCAGGAATACCCATGATTTACCCAAAACCTATCCCTCTCAGGGATACCCACTGACTGCCCCAACCACCGGGACGCATGTTCAAGGGGAACGAACTCACCTTTGATTTGCTCGGTATGTTTAATTACCCGTCCAAGTTGGTCAACCCAAACCCTACCGTGGTTACCAAACAACATCAGTTACATAATCAAACTAGTCACATATATGTACACAATAAGTCACGTATTCGTATACAGTTTGCATCTAACACAAGATCACCGAACATCATATATCAAACACCCTGTTCTATACATGTTCACATCCCATGCATAACATGCAATAACACACAGCAGTTAACTGGCCTATCTACCAAAGTCCAAGCCCAACAGGTTGCCCTTCGGCAAAGGAACACCCAACGAATAACCCTAGCGACGAAACACCTCTCTTTCGTTGTCATCAACTATGACGAAACAGCCATCTTTCATCGACATTAACTATAACGAAACAACCATCTTTCGTCGACATCAACTATAACGAAACATCATCACTATTTCGTCGAGGTCAGTTAACAGATCCTTGATTTCATAGCATCAGTTACACATCTTCAAAATAATGGATCAGCAACGGTTACATTATTGTGTTCATAGCAAATCTTTAATCACTGTTTATCCTCACAACTAACAAACCTCAACATTAACATTGTTACACACTAAAAGGGACTCAAACATGATAACAGGCATCGATCAAGATCTATTACTAATTCATAATTACAGGTTTCCACTGCTAACCCTAGGTCATCAACAACATTAACAATCCAACCATAGTTTCACGTCATGATTAATCGCATAATCCAAACATACAATTCTATGAACGAAACCCTAGTTACGAAAACATTGCAACACAATATCACGTATCAGGATTAATTCACCTATAAGATCAAGACGCTAACCGATAAACAAGATAGTACGAGGGGTCTTGAGGATCGAAAAGAGATGCTCGAATGCTTAAGCGCTTCACAGGGAATCAAGTTGCCTTCAACCAGAAAGGAATGGGAGACTCTAGGGTATTTAGTTTACGTCTAATGATCATGAGGGGTTATAACACACAACCGTTTGGGCCGCGAAAATCATTGGGCTGAAGCCCGCTACGGCGAAAAACCAATCTCGACGAAAATCCATCTTTCGTCGAGATTACATGTGGCGAAAGTCCTGATTTTCTTCAGAATGGACTTGTGCCGGGTTTTAGTTTACACAACACTTTTAAACAACCAAATATACTCATACATAATAAGCAACCAAACATTACACATAAACATTGATCATTCACATAACTACACTCGACACCACATGAATCAAATTGTAAAAAACAGGATTATAGGATCAGTGATGTGTATGGAAAAACCTTGAAATCTCGGATTGTCACAGCAATGGTGATATATATACGGATTAGACACCAAAAAATAAAAAATCAAAAAATAGCTACACTTTAAGGTATATATTTAGTGAGGGCATCAGATTCCTAATTGATGGAGAAAGGTCTGGTGGCAAGAAAAGCTGCTTCCAGGAGGTTGTCAAGTGTTTTCGCTCGACAATGCCATTCTTGGGTGGTCTGTTTGGCCCTTGTTCCTGTAACTCGGATCCTAGCCCGGTATATCCCATTTTAGTTTTACACCATTGTGAACCTTGTGCCTTTTTTACTCTCTGATCGAGTTTCTCGGCATTGAAAAATCATCGTAAACTAAATCACACGTGTATATGTTGACATTTAAGAGATATACATTCAAGAAAATCAAGAGCAATGGTGATATATATGCGGATTAGAAACCAAAAAATAAACACTCAAAAATAGCTACAAATTAAGGTATGTGTTTAGTGAGGGCATCAGATTCCTAATTGATGGAGAAAGGTCTGGTGGCAAGAAAAGCTGCTTCGAGGAGGTTGTCAAGTGTTTTCGCTCGATGATTCCATTCTTGGGTGGTCAGTTTGGCGCTTGTTCCTGTAACTCGAATCCTAGGCCGGTATATCCCATTTTAGTTTTACACCATTGTGAACCTTAAGCCTGTTTTACTCTCTGATCGAGGTTCTCGACATTGAAAAATCTTCGTAAACAAAATCACACGTGTATATGTTGATATATAAGAGATATACAGTCAAGAAAATCAAGAGCAATGGTGATATATATGCGGATTAGACACCAAAAAATAAACACTCAAAAAATAGCTACAATTTAAGGTATGTGTTTAGTGGCGACATCAGATTCATAATTGATGGAGAAAGGTCTGGTGGCAAGAAAAGCTGTTTCCAGGAGGTTGTCAAGTGTTTTCGCTTGACGATTCCATTCTCGGGTGGTTGGTTTGGTCCTTGTTCCTGTAACTCGAATCCTAGCCCGGTATATCCCGTTTTAGTTTTACACCATTGTGAACCTTACGCCTGTTTTACTCTCTGATCGAGGTTCTCAGCATTGAAAAATCTTCAAAAACTAAATCACACGTGTATGTGTTGACATTTAAGAGATATACAGTCAAGAAAATCAAGAGCAATGGTGATATATATGCGGATTTAACACCAAAACATAAACACTCAAAAAATAGCTACAATTTAAGATAAGTGTTTAGTGACGACATCAGATTCCGAATTGATGGAGAAAGGTCTGGTAGCAAGAAAAGATGCTTCCAGGAGGGTGTCATTTGTTTTCGCTCGACGATTCCATTCTTGAGTGGTTGGTTTGGCCCTTGTTCCTGTAACTCGAATCCTAGCTCGGTATATCCCATTTTAGTTTTACACCATTGCGAACATTACGCCTTTTTTACTCTATGATCGAGGTTCTCGGCATTGAAAAATCTTCGTAAACTAAATCACACGTGTATATGTTGACATTTAAGAAATATACAGTCAAGAAAATCAAGAGGAATGGTGATATATATGCGGATTAGACACCAAAAAATAAACACCCAAAAAATTTCTACAATTTAAGGTATGTGTTTAGAGACGGCATCAGATTCCTAATTGATGGAGAAAGGTCTGGTGGCAAGAAAAGCTGCTTACAGGAGGTTGTCAAGTGTTTTCGCTCGACGATTCCATTCTTGGGTGGTTGGTTTGGCCCTTGTTCCTGTAACTCGAATCTTAGCCCCGGTATATCTCGTTTTAGTTTTACACCATTGTGAACCTAACTCATTTTTTACTCTCTGAACGAGGTTCTCGGCATTGAAAAATCTTCGTAGACTAAATCACACGTGTATATTTTGACATTTAAGAGATATACCGTCAAGAAAATCAAAAGCAATGTGATATATATGCAGATTTGACACCAAAAAATGAACACTCAAAAAATAGATACATTTTAAGGTATGTGTTTAGTGACGGTATCAGATTCCTAATTGATGGAGAAAGTTCTGGTGGCAAGAAAAGCTTATTTCAGGAGGTTGTCAAGTGTTTTCACTCGACGATTCCATTCTTGAGTGGTTGGTTTGGCCCTTGTTCCTGTAACTCGAATCTTAGGCCGGTATATCCCATTTTAGTTTTACACCATTGCGAACCTTAAGCATTTTTTACTCTATGATCTAGGTTCTCGGCATTGAAAAATATTCGTAAACTAAATCACACGTTTATATGTTGACATTTAAGAGATATACGGTCAAGAAAATCAAGAGCAATGGTGATATATATGCGGATTAGACACCAAAAAATAAACACTCAAAAAATAGCTACAATTGAAGGTATGTGTTTAGTGACGGCATCAGATTCCTAATTGATAGAGAAAGGTCTGGTGGCAAGAAAAGCTGCTTACAGGAGGTTGTCAAGTGTTTTCGCTCGACGATTCCATTCTTGGGTGGTTGGTTTGGCCCTTGTTCCTGTAACTCGAATCTTAGCCCCGGTATATCTCGTTTTAGTTTTACACCATTGTGAACCTTACACCTTTTTTACTCTCTGATCGAGGTTATCGGCATTGAAAAATCTTCGTAGACTAAATCACATGTGTATATTTTGACATTTAAGAGATATACCGTCAAGAAAATCAAAAGCAATGTGATATATATGCGGATTTGACACCAAAAAATGAACACTCAAAAAATAGATACAATTTAAGGTATGTGTTTAGTGACGGTATCAGATTCCTAATTGATGGAGAAAGTTCTGGTGGCAAGAAAAGCTTATTTCAGGAGGTTGTCAAGTGTTTTCGCTCGACGATTCCATTCTTGAGTGGTTGGTTTGGCCCTTGTTTCTGTAACTAGAATCTTAGCCTGGTATATCCCATTTTAGTTTTACACCATTGTGAACCTTACGCCTTTTTTACTCGCTGATCCAGGTTCTCGGCATTGAAAAATCTTCGTTAACTAAATCACACGTGTATATATTGACATTTAAGAGATATACATTCAAGAAAATCATGAGCAATGGTGATATATATGCGGATTAGACACCAAAAAATAAACACTCAAAAAATAGCTACAATTTAAGGTACGTTTTTAGTGAGGGCATCAGATTCCTAATTGATGGAGAAAGGTCTGGTGGCAAGAAAAGCTACTTCCAGGAGGTTGTCAAGTGTTTTCGCTCGACGATTCCATTCTTGGGTGGTCTGATTGGCCCTTTTTCTTGTAACTCGAATCCAAGCCCGTATATCCCATTTTAGTTTTACACCTTTGTGAACCTTACGCCTGTTTTACTCTCTGATCGAGGTTCTCGGCATTGAAAAATCTTCGTAAACTAAATCACTCGTGTATATGTTCACATTTAAGAGATATACAGTCAAGAAAATCAAGAGCAATGGTGATATATATGCGGATTGGACACCAAAAAATAAACACTCAAAAAATAGCTACAAATTAAGGTATGTGATTAGTGACGGCATCAGATTCCTAATTGATAGAGAAAGGTCTGGTGGCAAGAAAAGCTGCTTACAGGAGGTTGTCAAGTGTTTTCGCTTGACGATTCCATTCTTGGGTGTTTGGTCCTTGTTCCTGTAACTCGAATCCTAGCCCGGTATATCCCATTTTAGTTTTACACCATTGTGAACCTTACGCCTTTTTTACTCTCTGAACGAGGTTCTCGGCATTGAAAAATCTTCGAAAACTAAATCACACGTGTATATGTTGACATTTAAGATATATGCAGTCAAGAAAATCAAGAGCAATGGGGATATATATATGCGGATTTGACAACAATAAATAAACACTCAAAAAATAGCTACAATTTAAGATATGTGTTTAGTGACGGCATCAGATTCCTAATTGATGGAGAAAGGTCTGGTGGCAAGAAAAGCTGCTTCCAGGAGTGTGTCATGTGTTTTCGCTCGACGATTCCATTCTTGAGTGGTTGGTTTGGCCCTTGTTCCTGTAACTCGAATCCAAGCCCGGTATATCCCATTTTAGTTTTACAGCATTGCGAACCTTACGCCTTTTTTACTCTATGATTGAGGTTCTCGGCATTGAAAAATATTCGTAAACTAAATCTCACGTGTATATCTTGACATTTAAGAGATATACAGTCAAGAACATCAAGAGCAATGTTGATATATATGCGGATTAGACACCAAAAAATAAACACTCAAAATATATCTACAATTGAAGGTATGTGTTTAGTGACGGCATCAGATTCCTAATTGATAGTGAAAGGTTTCCTGGCAAGAAAAGCTGCTTACAGGAGGTTGTCAAGTGTTTTCGCTCGACGATTCCATTCTTGGGTGGTTGATTTAGCCCATGTTCCTGTAACTCGAATACTAGCCCGGTATATCTCGTTTTAGTTTTACACCATTGTGAACCTTACGCCTTTTATACTCTCTGATCGAGGTTCTCGTCATTGAAAAATCTTCGTAGACTAAATCACACGTGTATATTTTGACATTTAAGAGATATACAGTCAAGAAAATCAAGAGCAATGGTGATATACATGCGGGTTAGACACAAAAAAATAAACACTCAAAAAATAGCTACAGTTTAAGGTATGTGTTTAGTTATGGCATCAGATTCCTAATTGATGGAGAAAGGTCTGGTGGCAAGAAAAGCTGCTTCCCGGAGGTTGTCAAGTTTTTTCGCTCGACGATTCCATTCTTGGGTGGTTGGTTTGGCCCTTATTTCTGTAACTCGAATCCTAGCCCGGTATATCCCATTTTAGTTTTACACCATTGTGAACCTTACGCCTTTTTTACTCTCTGATCGAGGTTCTCGGCATTGAAAAATCTTCATAAACTAAATCACACGTGTATATGTTGACATTTAAGAAATATACAGTCAAGAAAATCAAAAGCAATGGTGATATATATGCGGATTAGACCCCAAAAAATAAACACTCAAAAATAGCTACAATTTAATGTATGTGTTTTCTGACGGCATCAGATTCCTAATTGATGGAGAAATTTCTGGTGGCAAGAAAAGCTGCTTTCAGGAGGTTGTCAAGTGTTTTCGCTCGACGATTCCATTCTTGGGTGGTTGGTTTAGCCCTTGTTCCCGTAACTCGAATCTTAGCCCAGTATATCCCATTTTAGTTTTACACCATTGTGAACCATACGCCTTTTTTACTCTATGATCGAGGTTCTCAGCATTGAAAATTTTTCGTAAACTAAATCACACGTGTATATGTTGGCATTTAAGAGATATACAGTCAACAAAATCAAGAGCAATGGTGA
Organism: Helianthus tuberosus; assembly: GCA_030545235.1. Taxonomy (NCBI): domain Eukaryota; kingdom Viridiplantae; phylum Streptophyta; class Magnoliopsida; order Asterales; family Asteraceae; genus Helianthus; species Helianthus tuberosus. Next base: position 781,413 of record CM060414.1, read on the forward strand.
TATATATGCGGATTAGACACCAAAAAATAAACACTCAAAAAATAGCTACAATTTAAGGTATGTGTTTAGTGACGGCATCAGATTCCTAATTGATGGAGAAATGTATGGTGGCAAGAAAAGCTGCTTCCAGGAGGTTGTCAATTGTGTTCGCTTGACGATTCTATTCTTGGTTGGTTGGTTTGGCCCTTGTTCCTGTAACTCGAATCCTAGCCCGGTATATCCCGTTTTAGTTTTACACCATTGTGAACCTTACCCCTTTTTTACTCTCTGGTCGAGATTCTCGGCATTGAAAAATCTTCGTAAACTAAATCACCCGTGTATATGTTGACATTTGAGACATATACACAGTAAAGAAAATCAAGAGCAATGGTGATATATATGCGGATTTGACACCAAAAAATGAACACTCAAAAAATAGCTACAATTTAAGGTATGTGTTTAGAGACGGCATCAGATTCCTAATTGATGGAGAAATGTCTGGTGGCAAGAAAAGCTGCTTTCAGGAGGTTGTCAAGTGTTTTCGCTCGATGATTTCATTCTTGGGTGGTTAGTTTGGCCCTTGTTCCTGTAACTCGAATCCTAGCCCAGTATATCCCATTTTAGTTTTACACCATTTTGAACCTTACGCCTTTTTACTCTCTGATCGAGGTTCTCCGCATTGAAAATTCTTCGTAAACTAAATCATACGTGTATATGTTGACATTTAAGAGATATACAGTCATGAAAATCAAGAGCAATGGTGATATATATGCGGATTAGACACCAAAAAATAAACACTCAAAAAAATAGCTACAATTTAAGGTATGTGTTTAGTGACGGCATCAGATTCCTAATTGTTGGAGAAAGGTCTGGTGGCAAGAAAAGCTGCTTCCAGGAGTTTGTCAAGTGTTTTTGCTCGACGATTCCATTCTTGGGTGGTTGGTTTGGCCTTTATTCCTGTAACACGAATCCTAGCCCGGTATATCCCGTTTCAGTTTTACACTATTGTGAACCTTATGCCTTTTTTACTCTTTGATCGAGGTTCTCAGCATTGAAAAATCTTCGTAAACTAAATCACACGTGTATATGTTGACATTTAAGAGATATACAGTCAAGAAAATCAAGAGCAATGGTGATATATATGCGGATTTGACACCAAAAAATGAACACTCAAAAAATAGCTACAACTTAAGGTATGTGTTTAGTGACGGCATCAGATTCCTAATTGATGGAGAAATGTCTGGTGGCAAGAAAAGCTGCTTCCAGGAGGTTGTCAAGTAAAATATTTAGAACATCCCTATACGTTCTAAAATACACCCCGTATACGAAAAACTGGACCCGAAATACCTTTATATAATTAATAATCAAATAAAAACTATAAAATAAGTCTGTCGCGGGGCGCGACAGACTACTCTTAATCCGTCGCGGGGTGCGAGCAAGGGGACGAGTGGCGCAGCCCGGTGCCGCTACGTGTCACGTGCGTGTCGAACCTACCCCCATGACTGGTCAAGGCTAAGGCCTATTCGACCTAGCTCGTGGACTGCGAAGACTCTGTCTTCGTCCGTCGCGGGGCGTGAGAAACTCGCCGAACAGTCTATAAATGGAGGGCTTCGGCATTCATTTTCAGTCGTTCAAATCTCGAAATTCTCTTTCAATTCTGAAGTAGTAGAAATAATCTTCGGGCATAATACCCCCCTAATTAGCAAAGCTCTGCCTCGTTGTAAGTATTATAACCCCCGGTTACATATTAGATACGCTGCACGATTGATCTAGTGCTCCGTAACGCATGTCGAGGCTCTGCCTGACTTAGTCGTTGGAGTTCTGTCTCGGGGAGGGTATAACTAATGTAAATATTGGGTTATTATATTAACGCGTGTGCATTGTTTAATTTATTAGATTATAACCAGGAAGTCACAGGGAAAAACCTAAAATAGCAATGTGAGTAATCCTCTTTTTGTGAAACCTTTTTGTAAACTGTTTTTACAAAACCTCAATTGTTTTTGTCTCATAAATTAAAAGTGATTGAGTATTTGTAATTCTACAATTATCGTCGGTATGTTGGGGTTTTGTATACAAAATTTGTTACTACACTGTGAGTAGTAACATGACCACAAGTCGGGTTGACAGTGCCGTGGGTGGTAATTAAAGTAGAAATATAAACAAATGTAATTGCGAGATCTCCCTCAATGCTGTAAAATGATAAAACCTGTTTTGATTAAACTGGGATTCACTCGCCAGTATTTCTTGCTGATAAAATGTTTTTAAACGCGTTTCAAGTAACAAAATGTGAAAGCCAAATAGAAGCCAGCTGGACAGCACTGAAGGCTTGGAAAAGTGGCTATAAAAGTTACCTAAATAAAGAAGACGTTTTAATTCAATAAATTAGGGTTTATCCCTATAAACATGTTTGCAATGGAAACTTGGGAATTTCCCATGTATTTACTATTATAAAAATGTGGTATTTTACTCTGATAAAATATTTCCTAACTACGGTCCTGATGTAAATTCCGCTGCCAAACTGATAAACACTGATACTGGTTCGTGGCCGCCCGTTCCCAAGTATTTAGGGGCCGGGGGTTGCGGCATCTTTATCTACCAATTTTACTTTTTCTTCCATACAAAGTTTATGGTTAAGGTTAATCATCATTGGAGTGTCAACATGCTTCCGGTCGATCATTCCTGTCTTGGCAAGAAGGTCAAGCACATATTTCTTTTAACATATAGAGTTCCCTTGTTTAGACCTTAGTACTTCAATTCCAAGGAAATACTTAAATCTTCCCAAGTCTTTCCTTTCGAATTCTATCAACGAACTTGTCCTTAACTTCTTCATTTCTTCCTCAACACTATCTGTACTAATCATGTCATCAACATATATAATCAAACAAGTGATAAGTTTACATCTTCATTTAAGAAATAATGTGTGGTCAGAGTTACTTTGTTGAGATCCATATCATTTCGTTGCTAGAGTAAATTTGCCAAACCATGACCGAGGAGATTGATTAAGCCCATAGAGAGATTTTTTAAATGATATACTTCCTTTGTCTTAAAGTTTTCCATGAATCCAGGTGGAGCTTCCATATAAACTTCTTTTTTAGCTCTCCATACCAGAAAGCGATAGTAGATCAAACTGTTGATACAAACATCACTGGTGTATTCGGTGTTTTAACTCCTACTAATGCGTATGCGTTAATCGAGAAACGAGCTACAAATGACTATCAAGCATCTTGAAAGCTTGCTCAAGTCAACAGGACCGGTATCCATCAAGTTTATGCAAATACTGCACTTAATCAATGGTAGGGACACTTGCCATTCAAATGGAGCGATTCTTTGCAAAGAAGGGGCCCACCATAACTGAAAGTTGCATAACATGTGGAGGGGATCATGATGCTAACGTTTATCCTTAGGGAGGAGGTACTAAGGATGTCTTGTTTAATGGAAATCAAGGAGATAGCAAAACAAACCTTATAGGAACACGTCTCCACGAGGATTTAATCAACATTTAAATTTAGGGAATAACAAGAACAATCAAACCTTGAAAATCTATCGAAGAAGTACACGAAGGAAAATGATACAAAGACGCCTAATACTAAGACTGAAATAAAGCAAAAAGGAGCTCAATTTAGAATACTGAGAAACGCATAGACTAACTGGCTCAACAAATCTCTGAAAGACCACCAGGGGGATTATGAGGCAAAACCCCACTGCTCAAGTAAAAGTTATCACGAATAGCAGTGGAGACCACTCAAGATCTCGTTATTGAGCAGGGAGTTTCAAAGGGGGCAGTTCAAGAAGAACCACATGTGGAAAAGAAGCACTTAAGAAAGAGTAGCTTGTGAATAAGGAAAGAACCCAGTGCATGAGTACAAACCTTGTATTATGTATCCATGTAGGCTAAAAATGATAAAATGGAAGAATAATATGAGAAGTTCCTTTAAGTTTTCAAATCCTTACATATCAAACTCCCATTCATTGATGCATTAATGCATATGTAGAATTATGTCAAGTTTCTTAAAACATTGTTATCTAACAAGAAAAAACTTGATGAGGTTTCAAACATGAATCTTAATGAAGAATTCTCTACCATTCACCCTGAGAAATTTACATGAGAAGTTATTTGATTAGCGAAGTTTTACCTTTCCTGGTGACTAGTGAGATAGGTAAAGTATCGGTTAACAACACGTTAGCTGACCTTAGCGAGAGCATTAACCTGATGCCTTATTTAATGTTCGCCAAGTTAGGTTTAAGTGATCTTTCACCTACACATATGAGTATATAGCTTGCTAACACATCGGTGAAACACCCTCGGTGTATTGTGAAAAATGTGATGGTCAAGACTAGTGAATTTGTATTCCTTTCAATTTTCATCATCTTGGACACGGTCCATGGACGTGGATAGAAGAGTTCTTTTACTCTTAGGACATCCTAGAGCCTTGATTGATGTTTATGAAGGAACACTAGAGTTGATGATAATAAGATATTGTTTAACATCAAGACCTATTCCACCAACCACAAGGAACACTTGAAGGCGACAACATACTTAATTGAGACTGTGAGAAGTCCTAACCATCATGAATTAGAAAGCAAATCTGAATCAAATATGTCATGGGAAGAATAATTGAAGGATGAAAAAGACATTAAAGAATTACAACAATTAATCTTTGGGAAACCACCTAATGAGGTGACTGAAAAGCTAATAACTCCCAAAGAAGTGATTGAGGATTTAGAAAAATCTAAAGAGGTGACACCTATCCAAGAAGATAATTGTGGGGATAGGAATGTCAGAAGTGATGTTATAAGTGATACAACCATAGTCAGAAAAAATGTTAAGATCAAGCACCACAAAATTAGACCACATTGGAAAAAAGTTTAAAAAAAGGAGTTTCATTGAAAGGAAACGAATTCAATCCAAGTGGTTAATATTGTTCCAACAATGGATTACCATGCTGACCCACACTGAAGATGTCATTGTTTTTGGAGTTTATCACATCATCTTGAAAGGAATAGGCGAGAAAAATCATTAATGAGAAGCCACCTGATAGTGAGGAAGGCTCACTAGTCACGGTTTGGTAGAAGTTCGATTGGGAGTCCGGCTGAAGACTCATCTAGCGCTACCAGGAGGCATCCTGAGCCTTAGTTTATCTCCAAAATGGTGTAGACGGTGATATTTTAGGGTTTCCGGTTGTTACCATTACTTTTGTGCAATAAAATGGCATATTGTGGGCTTGCTCGACCTAGGTACGACCCGTACCCACTTAAGTGAGTACGGTCGTACCCACTTTCAGGCGTCTATAAGCCAACCGTCCCCTATTTAGGGATGGAAATGGGGCTGGTTTGGGTAATCTCGACCATATACATGTAGGGTTTTTATCTGGTAATTACTTGTTGGGTAGTGGGTATACCCGCGTTAATTTATAAAGAATAACTGTTGGGCATGCCCGACCCAAAACTCTTCAGGTATATATCATGTAACTATTAGTCAATTGCAATTTGGATGTTGCCGAAATATTACAAATAAAGCGTATGCCAATTTTGAAGACCAATATATGGTTTTCAGCAAATCGTGTACGCCATTCGTGATATTTTTGAAAGGTATGAAATGCGGTGCCAATTAAAAGGAAAAGAACAAAGAAAAACTATGTAATTTAAGGGTATATCATATATATATGACATAGTTAAATTAATAAAAAGGAAGTTATCGTGGGTATATAATCGGGTAAACGGGTATACGTTATCGGGTCGGGTAAACAACTATATCATTAAATCCCATATGTGCTATATACCCCCGAAAATAAAATAAAAAATAATCCCATACTCGATTACCCTGCCTTATACCTGTCTTAAACGTTTTGGGTTTCGAGTTTAGCCATCCGGTTCGGGTAGATGTGCACCAACAGGGTATTTTTAATAACTGGTTCCGGTTATGGAACCGGTTTCGATTTCTCTTTTTAAGGGTTCGAACAAGATATCGCTATAACCTGTTCGGTTCCGGTTATTTGACAAAAAAAAACATACCCTATGTGCCTGGTTCCGGTTCTTAAGAAATCGGGCATTAAAATACCTTATTTTTTGGTTTTTCTATACCTTATTTCCGAGTTTTTTAGTACCTATTTTGGGTTTTTTAAGACTCTATTGCATTTTTGCAAGGGCAGCCCTGAGGGTGGACGGGGAAGACCACCGACCAAGACCCGATATTTCGAAGGGCGCATTATTTAAAAAACCGATATGTATATGTAGGGGTGCAAAGGAGCCGAGCTACTCGAGCTCGGCTCGAAAAAATGCTCGAACGAGCCGAGCTTAAACGAGCTCGAGCTCAAGCCCGAGCCTAAAAAACAAGCTCGTTTAGTAAACGAGCCCGAGCCTGAGCTTCGCTTATCGAGCTCGAGCCGGCTCGCGAGCCTAAACGAGCTTTCAGTTTATATATTTTTTTATTAATATATTAAACATATATTTATATAATAATAATTACCATTTATATAAATATAAAAAATAACTTAATTATTTGTATAATAATAATTATAATTAATATAAATTAATTAATAAATACTAAACGAGTCGAGCCCGAGCCGAGCTCGAGCTTGAAAAATTACCTTCGAGCCGAGCTCGAGCTTTAAAAATAAAGCTCGAATCGAGCCGAGCTCGAGCTTGAGCTTTCATATGTTAAACGAGCTCGAGCCTGGTCGAGCTCGGGCTCGGCTCGTTTGCACCCCTATGTATATGTAAAAGATTTTTTTAATAGGGTATACCCATAGAAACATCAACATAGGCTCACTTACAAACTATTCTTATGGTTTAGATTAGTTATTAGTCCATTGACATTAGGTTTAGACATTTAGTGAGCCAATACCCAATTTCGTTAAGGCCTAAGGGCACATGTTTTCGAGCTCGAACAGGGTACACGAATTCTCATGGCCGACCTGCATTTTTGTTGCCCTATTTTCTCGTCTTTTTGTTTATTATTATTAAATATGCATTGTATAATGTAAAAAAAATTAAAATAAATACACTAACATAAATTTAAAAGATAGATATTAGAATCATGTATCGGATATAGCCCGGTATAACCGGGTATAACCATTCCAGTTCCGGTTCTTGTCCGGTTTCGGATATTAATCAGGTATGATGGTTCAGTTCCAATTCCAGGTATTGAGATCAAAATGCATACCATATCTATACCCTACAGTTAAGTCCGATTTCTGTTTCGGATATAGAATACCCAGGTATTAAAAAACCGGTTCTAGGTTTTTTTACCGGGTCTAATTCTGGATACGGTTTTCTTGTGCACCTCTAGGTTCGGATTTGATTGACATCCTTACCCCATATGATAAAAATCACTTGAGACTCAAATACACCTCCAAAAACACACAATTAAAGATTCCCGATGATTTTCAAGTCCATTCCACATTGAGATTTCGGTAAATACTCGTTTATGTTTTGCAAGTTTAAAACCCTAAATTCTTGATCTCCATGATGCACGTTGGCTTTACTAGGTGGTTTTCTAGATTTTCTTTTGTTTTTCACTCATTTATCATCGAGATGCCCAATGCTACCGCATATTCACAAAAGAAGCTATTAAGTATCGAATTTCAAAGAAGTAAAAAATATGAGGATAAACATATCTTAAAAATATGTATGAATGATGGCACTTTAATACCATTAAGGCATATAGATACAAGAAGACAATTACATGCAAAGTCCATCTAAAGTGTAGAAAAATCTAAAAGCCTAAAATAAAGCTAAGACACATATGTACCCTGCTAAAAGCTCTTATATTTAATTCTACGTCTCCATGAACTATTATATTAGATCATGTTCTTTAGAGATGTGCAACTCTTGCCAATATACATAATGTGCTCAACCCAAGTCAATTTGGGCCTACCTCTACTCTTCCTCCCCTCTATGCCTCATATCTAATTTTATGTTTCTAACAATTTGGCCTACCCGTCGGATATTTATTTTTTCTATTCTTATATTTATATAATTTTATGTTTCTAACAATTACAATAAATTGAAATACGATAAACTACATACATACATTATCCCCATAAAATATTTTTTTTTCAATCTCATACTTGATCCCATACTTGACAGGTTTCAGGTATACCCGTCCCGAGCGTTTGAGGGTATACTCGTCGAGCTCATGTTCTTTTTGTCATCTCTATTGGTATGACCCTTACTACTATATCTAGGTAATTCCAAAAGTCTCTATTCTCCGGATTTCTTAGTCGGACCTGCGGTAAATATCCACCGCTACCACTAGTTCCCACACTAGACACAAACCAAAATTCAAGAAAACAGTTTGTTATTTAAAAATAAATAAAAATAAAATACCTGACTATGTTTAATAGTTAAATCAAACAAATTACACAATAAAAATGAGTGTTTTGTTTTCCTTTTTAAATACAGATCAAATTTGATATATATAATTTTTAATTATTTTTGTTATTGTTTTTTACCAAGTCATGAAAGTTTTGGCACTATAAATTAAGTTACTTTTTAAAATAATTTTATTTGGTTACTACAAAATTTAATCTTGATAATTATCAAGGACACTTTCTTACTCTGCTACATGCAATTTCATCAAGCTAGCAGCAATCGACTAGGTGGTGTCAATAAACTATATAAAGTTGTAAATACAGAGTCCATAACTAGGATTATATTATATAGAGAACAAACATAACTCTTCTAACAGGCTTAACCTTCATTACATACATACATACATTAATCTTTAGCTTTCAAGAGACGTTATCTAGCTAGCTTAGTCATGTGATACATTACAAATCATTTCGTTACTATAAGAGTGAGTGTCTTAAAAAAGTAATCTAACTAAAATCAATTACCTAGCAAAAACTTTACTACCTAAGATGTCATTAATAGTGTGTGGGACAAATATTTTGAATCTATCCATTTAAATCGATAGCACCAGTGGTCTAGTGGTAGAACAGTACCCTGCCACGGTACAGACCCGGGTTCGATTCCCGGCTGGTGCATTATTTTTAAAAAAAACTGGTATTATAATTTGATCAAGTTTTAATAAACGAGATTTTCCTATCTATATATTTCTTTTCTTTTTTCTCAGTTTTTAGCATCAAATTTATGTATCACTACTCATCACAGCCATGTTTTTTTGAATATTGTGCATCAAACTTGTTTTCATGGATTAAACCTTCATATTTGCTTCAAGTGCATAAACAATTCCTGTCTTTGATTACAATGCATCAAAGCTTTAATCATCTTCTATGCAATATGAGATGATCTAGGTGATTAATGTGTATGTCTGATTGTGTATTACAGATAATACCCATTAGTAACATACTTGAAAGATATTATTAAGTCAAAAAGTATAAATTATTAAAAGCTTCGCACTCATATATACACATTTTTTCAGAATCAATATTATGTTGAAAACTGCAAGAACCGCATAATTTATCACCGATGATTAACATAAACGAACAAAGACTACTCATAAAATCTCTTTATTTCAATAAACAAAAACAAACAACTTTAAAGTCCATAACTTATAACATTGTACAGTCAAACCCACTAGAACAACCACAAGAAAATCCTTAAAACAAAAACTACCTGGAAAAAATGTTATTTGCACTTCAACAACTTTATTAAAAAACATTATAGCATGTAGGACTACGGGACATTAAGAGGCTACCTCTTAATGAAATCATTTGTGGCCCTTATGTCTTAATGAATAAGAGGTAACCTTATGTCTGACTGGATAAGAGGTAACATCTGAATGATTTCATTAAGAGACAGCCTCTGAATGGATTAAGAGGCTACCAAACAGCCCCTACCTTGCTAACCTAATATGAATGAACACAACATAATTTACACACAAGTAGCACCTAATGAGGTATAGATGTATACTTCTGAAACATTAAGTATAATATGAGGTATAGATGTATACTTCTGAAACATTAAGTATAACATATGATGATAGTAAATGTAACGGTTCAGATTCCAAAACGACATCGTCAACTCAATTCCAATATATCCTGCCATGGATCAAAAGTCAGTTCCAATATGCATAACATTACAAGATAGAATACTTTTATTTTGAAACTAGAAACTTGTATGACCAACCTCAGGGATTAATCTTAAGCAATTTATTCCAGCATCCACTATCGCTATTTCATCACCATTTTCGATCTCCGCATCAGTGAATGTGAGGGCCTTTTGTAACTTTCTTGGAGAGAAAACTTCAACCTCTATCATATAAGATGCACTCACCGGCCTATGGTCTGAAAACCTTAGCTCAGACCTTCTGTAGCTCAGCTGCCTAATTCCTTTCCCATACGAAAGTATGCGGTCACACCTGAAAAATTAAACATCCATCAGACCCACCATTTTTTAAAACAGTTTTTCATCGTGCTTGGCTGAGTAGCAGTTAATATATACCACGCAGGAGTTCGTCTTCCAACTTTTGGATCCGCACCAACATATGTGTCTGAATTTCGCTCGTACTTGTAAGTTGGAGGGAAATCCAAAACGCCTTCTGACCATCCATCAAATGCACGACCTTTTCTTAACTCACGAAGAAGCTGCAGAATACCCAATCAAGATCAAATCCATGCATTTATATGCAGATCAATACACGGGCATAATGATTTATTGACAGGTTTAATGACATAATGTACATATAATATAACAAATCCTATTTGGTTGATAAACTCTAAATCACTCGTTTGCAAGGAAAAAAAGAACATCAGTGGATCATAGGGAAAGCATATAAAAATACTAAAATTGAATAAAGATCATCATCATACTCAGTAAATCCCACCAATAGCAAAGGTAAGAAAGGGTCTGAGGAGGGTAAGATGTAGACAGTCTTACCCCTCTACCCCGTAGGAATAGAGAGGCTGCTTCCAGTGAGACCCCCAGCTCGATGGTAGTTTCGCATCAAACCTTGGACATAAGGCACATAACACTCGGCAATTAAGACAAAGGCCAATTAGTGCATGTACTCCCTTGTCTTTCGGCTATCAACGCCACCACATGATGCATGATTAACCATCCCCCTCTTTTAACATTATTTTCATGAAATTAGTAAAATAACCTTAAAATTAGTGCACTTCCACTTTTGCCCCCCGAGCGCCCACACACATATACATTATATGAGCATACCGCATGCAGGGCGTAAACCAACTTACCGGTAATACCAATATACATGGAAAAGATAATTATTCAATATACAATGATGTATTTAACCGGTAATACCAACTTACCTGATCACACTCTAACAACTTGGACCATTCATTTTGAGAAATTAAGTCGCAAGTCTTCTCATATGACAAATTGAGGCGGTAATTTAGGTCACCCAACCAAATAATTCGTCTGGAAACACACAAAAGCTATTTGTAAGTTGAGCTTCAAATCAACGAAAAAATATATATTATATATTTTTTACATAAACCAGCTATTAGAACAATTACACGCTAGAGTAGTATTTTTCTTGCAAACTCATAGCCAAAAAGTTTCAGTAAGTTCACCTTAATGCTTTAACACAAAACAGAAACCAACTCACATTTTATCAAACATTTTAGCAACCAAATGACTTATCAACAATTGCTGATTTTTTAAAAGTTGCCAATATAGCACATTATCTGCCATTTTTTTTGTATTAAGTATATGCCACTCAGCATCTAATGATTCATTTTAAAAATTACTTTGAACATAAATTACAAGTATATATCCTTTTTAAAATTTGAAAACAAATTTATATTATTTATTTCACAAAAGCTTTTTTTTGCTTATGTAGCATATGGTGTGGCGGCTAGCTTTGCCTCAACCAACCGCTTCAAACATTTGTTGGTAAAACTAGTGAAAATGAGGTTGGTCACTAAAATTGGAATTTGACTGAGTTGGTTACATTTTGTGTCTAATCTATAGTTGATTGCTAAAATAAGATTGGTAAACCGTAAAAGTGTAAAGTTCGTTTCTATATCATATAGTTTGCGTATTCAAGAGTGATAAGGTAATAATATTATAGAGCTGTACTTACAAATTGTAAGGAAAATATGTGCTTCACCATCAAACTTTACTTATGAGAACGAAAGAAAAAGGAAAAATTAAAATATATCATACTTACTCATGATTCTCTATCCTTCTGGCAAGAGTAGACTTTAAAAATGAATTGAAGCGTGTTCTTTTACGTATTTCATGAACATCCGCATTTCTTTTAATTGCATCAGCATCCCTTTCACCAGAAGTTAGGTGAGTACAAATGAAACAGAAGAGTGTTTGATATATCGACATACTCACTGAAATAGATCCCTGAAATTGTAAAAATATGTCGATTATATCAAATAATAAAAACATTTTAAAAAAATCGCATATGATTCCAATTTTACCTTGTTACCTATGTACCCCATCACACCAACACCAACAGCGGACACATGTACATTTTGGATATGTTTCCTCAATTGTCTACGCACCCAAATAGTAATAAATACGCCAACCATTTGCTTGCTTACTATTCTAACATATGCGGGTCTCCTCTTTCGGTACAATGTCGAATCAAGGTTCAGATCAGGAAGAAAAAGGTCCTCGGGCATGACCCGATTGTCCACATTTACGTAGGACTTAAAAGAAGCATAGGTTTTAAAAGATTTCGAAGCTTTGAACGATTTAACAGTTTGCAACGGGCTTGGTCTCTCTGGTGCCGATACACACTGTGCCAGTAGATCCAACGGTGGCTCGGGCCAGCTCAATCCGATCCTTTCGGTCCCACTGAATAATCTGGATAACTTTTTACTATTACCCGAAGCCGAATCATTTATATTTTCTTTTACAGTTCCTTCAGACTCTTCAACCGAAAAGCAATTTACTCTGTCTAGCGTTTTTTGAGACGAATAGCGTTTCTCCGAATCCCCGACAACTTCCATACTCTCAATGGTACTCAAACTGCGATTTTGCCCTGCGGGACCGTCCATGAGGTCGTCGAAATTGGATTCCTCGTTAAACGGGTGGATTTCCTCCTCACACTCACTATCGGTTTCCAGCACTACAACATCTTCTATATCCGGCACATCGTCAGATGGTTTAAACCGTGACGGAGAAGGGGGGTTGCTGTAGTATTTGAATTTAGTATTTTCGGATGGGATTTTATTGATGGTCTCACGAATTATGTTTTCCCATACCGGGACCGGACGGTTACTTTCAGCTCCAAAAATATTTCCAGCGTTTAAAGGTATGATCTCTTGAAAACTGTACGGGAATCATCGTTAACTACTGTTAAGTTGAACCTTTTCATATACACATTATTAATCAAAGGAGTTAAATTCATGAATAGGTATGTGTTAAAGCCGTAAGCATAACTCTAGGAAGACTTACCCAATGACATATATGTCAGCAGGATTGTCAACATCAAGCCAGTCTTTAATATCTAAATCTTCTGGTGGCAGTTTCCCGCCAACATTCCATGTACTAACAGACACTCTAGAAAAAAACAAAAAAATAAATAAAGAATAAAATACAAAGTATCAGATCAATCTGTTGAATGTTAATGGTAGCCAAATAATGTGTGAGAAGGAATGCCATCATACTTGAGTTCTTTTGCATCAATGTACTGTGCTCTAAACGTCTCTGACTTTCGTCGTCTTAGTCTAGGAACAGCACCTGAATACCCAAGATAAATAAGTGTACTAAGATAAGTGAAGAAACATTTGTTTGAATCTCAAGTAAAAGTGTTCGTAAAGTTATGCATCAAAGCAATGTCATGATTTTTGTTTTTGAAAGCAATAACATCTTTGAAGTCTGATATGTTCATATCCTTGTAAAAGAGCTGAATTGTGACTATCAAAGTATCAATGATGCGGTATCTTAACATAATAGCAAAATGTGGTAAAATAGTACCAAAGAAGTTTTCTTTTATTTGTCTGTTGTATCTTTAACGACCGATTAGAGAAAAAAAAAATGAAAATCATGAACTTCTCCTGATGATTAGAAAAAAAATGCGAGTGTTCATAAATCATTTAGTCAATGCATGTAGGTCAAATTGGTAGCATTCTTTAAATAAACAAAGTCATTGTTTCTTAATTAAATTTAAAGCATTGATGGACCAATAAAAAAGGTTAAAAGTTGTGCATAACCAAAGCACATGTTCTATTGAATAACAATTTAAACTTTAAAGCATCTACACCAACAAAAGGTTAAGGGGAAAGCAACAAAAAGCATCTACACACCAATAAATTTTCATGTAATTAAAAAAAAAGCATATGGTAAGACTTGATGCCAATAAACTAGTAACCGTATCTACTTCATTAATAGCAAAAAACCCGTAAACTTTTACCACTGGTATCACTCTGTAAATCATCTCCTTGTTTATTATCCTTGAACCGTGATTCTTTCGGCCAGTCATAAGACTCTTCTGTAGAAACAAAGTTATACATATCACTTTCAAACCACAAAATATACAAATCACTTTCAAACCACAAAATTAAGGTTCCTATAGAGTGTTGACGGTGGGATCCTCTACAAATGAAATTAACCTACTAAATGTACAAATCACTAGAGTAATTATTATTATTATTATCACTCTACAGTATTGAACTAAAGTAATTACACTACAAAAAATGATGCGGGAGTAATAATATTTACTCTTGTTTAAATCTCTAGTGTAGTAGTAGCAGCAATAATAATATTAATAATAAGACCATGTGTAGTGGTTTAGCTCAATAATGCCCCCACCATGGGGCGTTTTGCGACACGTGGCAGTCCAGTCAGCATGGGACATTATTGGGGGTTATTGCAAAAGTGCTGTAGTGGGAATAATGCCCAATAACGCCCCTTCCAATCATTAAACAATTATTTTTTTATAGAGAAAAGGATAAAAAAAAAATAAGAAAATGAAACTTACACTTGGACCACTCACATTGGCCAGTCAACATCTCATCCTCATGCAATTTGTTTGGTTGAGCGTTGTTAATAAAACGCGGATTCACTTTTTTTTTTTTTTTTAAATGCCAAACAACATAAAGAGTATGTGTGTGTTGTTTTTAAAATATAAAGAGTATAAAAAGTGGTTGTGAGTGGAGAAAAGAGAAAATGTTACTGTTCATCTGTATATTTGGGGGACACTGTTCACCCCCTATAATTTTTTAATATATTTTGAAAGTGGTTGTGAGTGGAGGAGAGAGAAAATGTAATAATAAAGGTATAAAAAAGTATTAGTTAATTGAGAATGAGAGAGAAAATGTAGTGTTTTTTAGTGTAATTTAGGGTAAAAATATGATGGATTGGATGTGAATGCTCTAAAATTGTCGGTTAAGTCTGAACATGCGCAAGACACATGAGGGTATTTCGGTCATTTAACATACCTTTTATTTAAAAATATATATTATAAATAAAACAAAAACAACTTAAAAAAACAAAAAACCCAACGCACCACCTGCCACCCACCACCACATCAACACCAACCAACGCACCACCATTAAAAATAATTGCTGTTTCATTGGGGGATACTAAGTTTCGATTTAAAAAAAAAAAAAAAAAAATCCAAACATTTACATCAATGGCAACTTCCTCAAATTTCAGTCAACATTTGTAGATCCACCAGATGTTCATCAATCGGATCGGATCCAAAACAACCCATCCAGATGTTCATCAATCGGATCCAAAACACAAAACTCGAACTAGTAATGAAGATCCGCCAGATCCAAAACTAGAACCAGAACAAAATAGATCCAGAAGATGTGCAGCCGCTGTCGCTTCTCTGTGCTCGTCCGGTAGAAGGATGAGGGAGATCCGATGAGGTGTGGATTTGGATGGTTGAAGGGGTGTTTATTTCTTGTTCGATTAATTAAAAAGTTGAATGAATGAGGGAAATGGGAGGTGGGGATTTGGACGGTCGGTGGGTAGGTGGTGGGTGGGGATTTGACCAGAGAAAGTAGGTGTTCGTCAGTTCGTGGTGGGGACTTGGGGTTGAATTTTCATTTTTAAAACAAAACAAGTAAATATTCTATATCCTTACAACAGTAATTTATTATTATATTCAAAATAGCTTTAAACTCATAAATCTATACATTAATTATAATAATATTTTAATACAAATGTTTTTATCTTTTTTCTAATGAATTTTGAAATTCACGGTTTGTTATGATTTGTGTTCGATTCCTGCTAGCTATACAATTTTTTTTTTCTTATTTTTTATGTTTTTGTCTGATGTAAAGTTTCAGCTAAATAAATAATTCGTTCTATAAAATTATATTATATCCATATGTTAATCCTTCTAAATTTCTTTTACTATTCCTTATACTCCATTTAATCTATTTATACTTATATTTTAAGTTGTAATTACAAATATTATTTTTTTGACAAGATATTTATTCGTTTTTATGTTTTTTTGCACAACTTTCGTTGAAAACGAAGTAGTATACGCAATAGAGTATTTTTTTTATATCGTAAGCTATTGCGAATGTTAGCATTGTACCAGTACCGTGACGAACGAAACTGATTCCTTACCAAGAATATCGATACCACGTGGATTTCGACTAAACAATATCGATGTTCTTGTCAGTACTATTAGAACAGTTACTGATACACAGATTGCGACGTGCTTATTTTTCATTTAAATACATGTCTCACTGATAATGAAGTTTTATTCACAACAAAGTGTTTTAGGGATCGTAAGCTATAACGAGTGTGGGTATGGTACAGAACCGTGACCAAGCAAACTAATACTGTCTCAACAATATCGGAATCACGGCGATTCCACCCGAACAACATCAGTATCGGTATCAATACAATGTGAGTTGTTAGTAATATTCGTTTTTACAATTTTCATCAATGTTAAACATGTATCGTCATCCTTTTGGGTTATAATGACTCTTTTTATTGCTATACCGAGTGGGTATCGTATCGGTATCATAAGGAATTAAACCGATGTCGACTGAATTCCCGCTGCAACGCGCGAGGACTCTTCCTAGTTATATACATTTTTAAAAGACTAAATTATTCTTATGTGATCAATCACTTAACTGATAATTTTAACTGAGTTAATGCTAAAGGAACTATTATGTAATGTTTTTCACAAAGAAAGGACTGCGACGGTAGTTATTAAAGTTAAAGGTCATCCATTGCAATATGATACAAACATAAAGGACGGACATTATAATTTAGAAATAGGGTGGTGATTTATTGACAAAGGCAAAGTATTTAAACATTTTGGAAGTGAGATTAGTGAGAAGTCTTGGATTAAGTCCAATAAAAGAAATTTGCGGTTGAAAAAAAAAAAATACACTACTTCAGTGTTAGCATAATTACTCTAGATATGAGGTTAAATCTATTTGTATTATTAGTAAAGTGGTAAAAATGGGAAGCAAAAATGAAAACATAATATTAAAGTTGAACAAACAAGCCAATGCTTAGTTTGGAATCCGTGAATTAGCTATGTATGTATGTAACCCTAATAACCTATTCCCCAATTAGCCCATTGGTTTGGTACTAAAGACGCGTGAAGTGTATGTATGTGCCAAAATCAAATCATGTTCCTTCCTAGACAGATAATCCAAATTTACAACAGATTTTGTCTAAAACTAACTAACAAAGCTGAATCAAGAGAAGCTAAATGACGGAAATCTTACCGTCTCCGTCGGTTCCGTAAGAAGTATCATCATCCTCCGAATCAGCGTTGTATTCGGAGCTTCTGGAAGACCGATTGAGCCACTTCCTTATCACCAGTCTCGGCCACAACACCTGTAATAATTGATGTGTGAGTGAGTGAGTGAGGAGTTAGTATAAGTCATGGATAATGAAAAGGTACCTCGGAGCTGTGACTTCCTGAGCGAGTATGAGAACGAGAATGAGGAAGATGATTGTTTTGTTGCTGCTGCTGCTTCATATTTGCAGAGAAGAATCTACAAGAAGGAAGGAAGGACCCCAAGAGGAAAAAGGTGTTTGTATCAAGTATTTACTGTAACCTGTGTGATATGATGCAAAGTACACTAATATTCCCCCCTTCAACTATTGCCACTCAACATATTTCGGTATTTTATACTGTTTATTCTTTTGTTATTTTATTGTCAGCCACTCATTCATCTCCATCTTTAATATTTTATTTATTGTATATTATTATATCTAATTATTATATAAATAAAGGGTCATGCTATTTACACACGGAGAAAATTATTTTCACACCCCAAAGCGCCGCGCTATGGCCAAAGCGGGGCGCTTTGGTGTAAAGTCAACCGACAAGGACTGACGCGGTCAGACCTTGTCTGTTGCTTTACATCAAAGCGCCCCGCTATGGCCAAAGCGGGGCGCTTTGAGGGTTTTTTTTTTTTTTTTTTTTGGGCAAAACGCCCCTCTTAGGTCAAAGCGCAGCGCTTAGGGCCTTTTTTAAATTTTTTAAAATTGTTTTTAATTCACAAACGCGTCGATAATAGTCTAAATTTTACGTTTTTTCCATTATACATCATTTTTTAATATATATATGGACTATACTGCAAGTTCCGGATCAAATCGGTTACGTGTGATGTCGTATTCCATTATATCGTATCATTTTGGTTTGAAAGCACAAGTACTCCTATGAGTAGTGTTATGTGTATCAGCCGCCTACCGTACATGTACATGACGTATTTTTTCATTAATTGTAGTATTATGATGTATATTGTCATTTTGGGTCGTACAAGTGCGTATTGAATCTGATTGGGTCGTGTCGGTGACATTCGGTTTTTAACGTGATGTAACGCATATATTGAACAAACACAAACGTACTCTTGGAGTGTAAAAGAATTAACGTGATTATTATTAAACACATTTAACATACATCTTGAACATATGAGGTTACATTAAGGTCAGGGGGACGATACGTAAGCATTTCGTACGCGTTGATCTGATCCCTGTAAATGGTAACTTGTTGAAAGTATATGCATTGAAAACCAAACCCTACGCTACAATAATCAAATCAAATACTTTATCTGCCTTTCACTGTTTGACATGACCACACAAGAAATAGATTTATTATCACATACATTTTGTTGTTTTGTTCAGCACAAGTGTATAGAGTGAATTTAATTTAGGGTCGGCCTGGTCTATTCACACGTTTGTTTTAATGTTTACATGTTACTAGTGGGTTTTTGTTGAAAGTTTATGCAAAATTTGTGATCGGAAATTTTTCGGTGGACGGTAAACTCAAAAACTCATCGGAAACTGTTGGTATTCTTCATATTGTTCATCATTTTCTGGGTTGTGTGTTCGAGTATTTGAATATGTGTTATCTAAATTATTATTGATTATAATATTATGTGTTTGAATTATTTGACATCAAATGATGAAACTTTGAAAAACTTGTCACAAGACATAGTGTAGGTTTGAATATTGTGGCTAATTGTCAGAGCAAGATCAGACTTCATCGAAAATATCTCACCAAAAGTAAAGTGTGGTTTGAATATAACATTTGTTTTATTTGGAAAGGGTCATGCTATTTACACACGGAGAAAATTAGTTTCACACCCCAAAGCGCGGCGTTATGGCAAAATGTAAAAAAAAAAAAAAAAAATCAAAGCGCCGAGCTTAGGCCAAAGCGGGGCGCTTTGATGTAAAAAAAAAAACCAAAGCGCCCCGCTATGGCCAAAGCGGGGCGCTTTGAAGTAAAGCAACAGACAAGGTCTGACCGGTTCAGACCTTGTCTGTTGACTTTACACCAAAGCGCCCCGCTATGGCCATAGCGCGGCGCTTTGGAGTGTTTAAATAGACTAAGGGCGTGTGCGAATAGACCCGGCCTAAATAAATGACCATCCAATTCCAATTAATGTGTAGCTGACCATAGACTCAAAAGCCTATTAGGCTAGAGGGTGTGGGATAACCCCCTTGGGGCTTTATAAGGACACCTCAGCGTCACGTAGACGCCACGTCATCCAGGGGGCTTTATCACGCCCCCCTTTAACTTGCAGGGTGTGGGATGGAGCCCCCTATTAAACAAAATTAAAAAAAAAAGATTTCATTGGTTGAAATGGATGTGGGCCCCACCTGAACACCTCTTCCTCCCCGTTACCATGATGGAGCCTTGCATATGGCGCCCCTGGTTAAATTTGAAGGTGTGGGGTGGTGGCGCCGGGCGGCGCTATAAGGGCTGAGGTGGCGGGGTGGCGCCCCCACACCCTCCGGCCTTAGGCTAAAGGGTGGGGACATGGGTTGGGTCATCAATGCCACATAGGAGCTAGGGGTGTTTATCGAATTGAATATCGAATTTTTTAATTATTCGAATACTTTTTATTTTCCTTTAAATTCGTATTCGATTCGAATTCGATTAAAACTTACCGAATGCGATTCAAATAAAAAGCCCAATTCGTATTCAATTAAAAATTCGAATTCGAATAATTCGATTTAATTCAGATTCTTTAAAAACATGTAAAGACTATCAAAAATTCGAATTCGAATAATTCGATTTAATTCAGATTCTTTAAAAACATGTAAAAACTATCAAAATGAAACATAAATTTTAAAACAACCATAAAGCACGATATCACATTAAAAAGTTCCAAATAAAGTACCATAAGTCTAAAATTCAAAACGAGATCTCGGGAATAACCACACCACATTAAAAGTTAATATTTATAGGGTTATAAATCTATTGATAGATTTGTTACTTAGGTTTTAGTTATGGGCCATGTAGTTGGTTTGATAATGGGTAATTTTAATACTTGGAAAAAAAATTTGAAAATAATTTATAGTATAGCTTAATAAAAGTTATAGATGCATTTTATATAAAATAATAAATAAAAATAATTTTTATTCGAATTTCGAATCGAATTTGAAATTATAAATTCGTATTCGATTTACTTGACTCGAATTGAATCGAATTCGAATTCTTTTAATCGAAACAAATTCTTGATAATCGAATCGAATTTAAACGTTTTCGAATTCGAAACGAATTCTGAACATCCCTACATAGGACCATTAAGGGATTGCTACACCACCCCCTTGTCTCATCCACCATGGTTGGTATGGATTAAACCATGGCAACCATGGGCCTCATTTCCTTTTTCAATATTTCCTTTTTCTTTTTCAAAAAATAAATTAAAATAAGAAAATAGTGCTTTGGGTCATGGCCACATCCTTAGGGTAGTGGTTTTGGATGATGAATTAGAAGTGAGTGATATTGACGCTGATGTGGGGGTCATGATAATTATGAGCGTCATGACTACACCCTATAGCCTTAGTAACCTATTCGGTCATTTAATACATCTGCAAGCAACAGAAGGAGGAGGTGCCAATGAGGTGGTGGTGGTGGAGTGATAAGAGAGAGACTTGGTGTTCTAAGGGATCCAAGTTCGATTCCTGACCTCCCCATCATTTTCTGCGGCAGTGATGATGGGAGGCTAGGCGAAAAGGTGGAGATTGCTAGTTCGATCCTTGAACTGAGCGGGTTTTACCTCACCGCATTGTCGTGCCTTCGGGCGTAGGTGAGGGTTTTCCCCGGTTCGGAGGCGAGTGTATCCCGATGTTGTGAATTTCGCCAGTAGCCCATTTGAAGGATTCGTTGGCCGTTTAAAAAAACACAAGGAGGAGGTGTACAAATCAGCTTCAAACACTAATCTAGTTTTCATTGGTTAATCAAAAGTCAAAATCAGATTCTGTTTCGAGTTTTATTGATTTGTTGACTAATTTTTTACCAGTTCGGTTCGGGTTTAACCGACCACTGGAGTTCGTAACTCATTGTTAAAGGCAATATTTTAGGAACAATTAAGTTTGATGGTTTTGAGTTCAAACTTCAAACAATAGAAATAAAGAAATTCATCTTCAAAAGTCGTCAAAGTTCGGGTTTAACCAATTTCAAAGAAGAGAGTTCTAAACCAGTTTCTATGTATATTGATTTTGATTGGAATCTCTATTCAACAATTGGTTACTTTTTAATGCACGCCTATCATAACACCAAAAAAACCATCCTACAAACTTTTCATGAAAATCTACTTCATACATCAAAGCTAGTGCAATGCACATCACCATATAACTAAAAGTAATATATATTATTTAGTTATTGTATAATACAAGTTATATATTTAAAAAAAATGTACTATTTGTGACTACAAACATTGCATGTGTGTCCTCACTATAATATACGTATTTTTGTTTTGGCCAGAAGCAAAAGTCTTTAATTAATTTATTTTATTGAAGAATATTTTAGTTTATATTGTATCAAAAAACATTACAACTATAGCATGAGACATGAAATAATAAATGACACCGACTGTGACACAATTTGTCTTCGATGCCCCCACAATCCAAATAGATTCGGCACCCCGTAACATCCACCATCAACAAAGAAGATACACGCGACCACACATGTATTTATGCAAATGTACCCATATCGTAACGTGTTTAATAATTATTTCTTTTTCCATTTTAGCAATTTAATATGTATAATATTTCGTGCGATCACTCTCAACGGTACTATTTTTTAATCATTTAGAAAAATTCAAGAATGGCCATTTGTTTTGTGTTATGAAACATGTTATATGTTTGAACTATCACAACATATACGGCATGAAAAAAATCAAATGTTTCATGTTGGCAGTTAATTTGGTAACCGATTACTGCTAAGCTATTGTTCATGGTTGGTTCCTATGAGCAATGACTTTGTGATCGCTCGCTGACACAAGTTCCCAATAGATCATTCCTTACATATGTTGAGGATAACCAAGCAGATCCAAAGCAAAACTCAAACCCTTTCAATTAATTGACTCATTGAACCCATTACGGAAGCTTCCTCAGAACCCCGATTTGCCCCTTGGATTGCCCCTTGGAACCACAAGGGTTCGTTGGTGATGGAAAGAAGATAGTCTCGATTGAGTGTGTCTACTAACTTTTATTGATACTTATAATATAATAATTTCCCTTGTCTACTAATATAATAATATTTTGTATTTAGCAGGGTAGGGTTTGCTATTCAGAAAGGGGTAGCGGCGCAGCTTGTTGCTCGTCTACCTGCCATTAGTTTGTAATCGTATTGAGACATTGATAAATATATAATATTTTAGTAAATGACTTTCAAAAAAAAATATGTGATCACTAAAGACGTAATTGAGTCAATAAATAAAACGTTAATTAATGATGCCTTTTATGTTCAACAAATTAAGAATGATAAAATGATATATTTACTAACTGCTTCGTTGCGTCCTGTTTGTAGTCTGTGCGGGGAAGCGGATGAGAGTATCGAGCATATCTTTACTAACTGCTTCGTTGCGTCTATGTTGTGGTCTTACATTTGTAGTTGGAGCAAGTGCCAGAACCTTGTGGTGTTTTCGTTCAGGGATTTAATCGAGTTTCATAATTACGCGGGTTTAGGTGGTCAGAAAAAAGAAGTGATTAAAGGATTAATCAGAATCGGATGCTGGTGTCTATGGAGAATGAGGAACGATGTCAAGTTCAACGATAAATCGGTAAGTTTAGAGTTTTTAATTAGGGAAGTTAAAAGTGTAGGATTTTTGTGGTATAACTCGAGATCCAAAAAAGGGCCTGTCCTTTGGTCGGATTTGTGTAAATTTGTAAATATGTAGGGGTTTGTTTTTGGTTGGGTTGCCTCGGTTTGAGGTTAGCTGTTTGTGTGTTAATGAAGTTTACTTTAAAAAAAAAATTGATATATTTTATCATTTGAGGGTATCCTATCTTTTGAATTTCATTAGCCAATCATTTGAGGGTATCCTATGTTTTGAATTTCATTAGCCAAAAGGGACACACCTCCTACCACCAAGGCAAAAAAAACCACCTGGATGCGGTCGTCGTAAAGCGATTGAGCATGTGGCGGGGGCTCTATTGTCGGCATTGGTTTTGATCAAAATCCCCCACCACCGTTTCTATTTTTCATCAATCCTTCCATTACAAACTGATCGACAGACACTACCTTATATTAAAAAGATTTTTTTTTTTTTAGCAAAGATAGCTCGACTTTTAGACTTTAAGTTACATTGGTGTTATCATGTTCTGTTATGGATATTGAACCATAGTATCAAATACTTAACCAAAAATATAGCTGTGATATGTCCAAAAGAATAACGACACGTGTTTTACATCGATCGAAAAGCATAACAATATATACCGACACCGGTTCCATTAATACCGGTACCAGTGTCGGTATCTATTTGGTTCGTTACGACACCTATCGAATTCCATAAGAAACGAACACTGACACCAGTACCGTTACAGATGTTATTCCGCTCGATACAGTTTACGATAACAAAAGATATTTCATTTTAAATAAAACTCCGTTTTCATTGTGATTATTCATCTAAAATATGGAATTGTGGTCAAATATATAAGTGAAGACAAAAATGACTGATCATGTCCATCTTAGAAATAAGTAGACACATGCGAAGGAAGCTTAAGAACAAATGAATTCACTTTTTCTTGTGAGACAACCCCTATGATATGTTATGTTGATATTAATTAAAAAAAGGTTTCAACCATTAGGAGTATAAGGATTCTTTACGAAAATAAATAAAACAAATGTCTCGATCATTAATTAGTTTTGGTCCCCAACAGATAATTTGGACCTCTAGCAATAATTTGGACCTCTAGCCTATTTTCGCGTTCTCTTTGCTGGACATTTTGGAGCTGCATAAAAGTTTTTGTGGGGATAAGAGTGCTAAGGATATTGTTCGAGGCCTGATCGTGGTTACATGTTGGTGTCTTTGGAAAGCAAGAAATGCTAGGTTTTTCTTCAATGGCAGCGGCAACGGGGACGAGATTTTTGGGAAGGTCAAAACTCTTAGTTTCTTCTGGTTTAAGAATAGGTCCAAGCATTGTAATTTGATTTGGGATGAGTGGTGCAAGTACCCTCTGTATATATGATGTAATTTCGGTTTTTTGGGTTGCCCTGCACTTTTTTGGTAGGCCGGCCGTTTTGATATAAAATTGATCTTTAAAAAAAAAAAACAATTAGGGTTTACGTGTCTTATGTAACTTTAGCAACTTCTATTTGAATTGGTATAAGTTCGTCCCTATTGGGTAAACTATGAGTAACTTTTCATATATGGGATTAATTTTTCCAGAATGATTGATCATGATCATCTATGTATTTATATTTGGGGTGAGTTCTACCCTTGAGAAGGAGCCTAAGACTATAAGGAGTGGAAGGCCGCACATTAAGCGACATGTAGCAGTCACGTCAGTAAGAGGGACGTGGTAAAAAAAACACGAGATGGTGTTCGTGGAAAGGCCCCACCTTTTTTGTAGTGTTTAAAACAAACCTCGCCAATCACAAACCACCAATCAACTTGCGCCAAATCACTAACAAAATTTCCCCCACCCCGGTGAAGAACCTCATGCTATTGCCACCACACCACCCTACGGGGCGGTGTTCCCGGCGTGAAGATGTGATCAACACGCACTTTTTTACGCCCTCACTGTATATTCTAAGTGGTCTGTTATTTGTAGGAAATCATGATTGAAACACATAAGGATTTGAGTAGAATGAGTATTTGTTTTAAAATCTTGATATGTTATTTAATCTTTAGATTTCTTTACAATCTTGATATGATCATTAACTCATACAAAACATGGGAGTTTTGCGGTATGATTATTTTTGATGAAGTTACAATATTTTTTATTTTGCAATGAGTTGGATAAGGTCTGCGTTAAACTTTTTGATGAAGTTGCAATATTTTTTATTTTGCCAGTGAGTTGGATAAGGCCTGCTTTAAGTTTGTGCTAGACTACAATAAGTCTAGGGTAAAAGAAAAATTATCTTCGGTTTTCGACATCTTTATGGTGGGTTTTTTTACTGAAAAGCTAATGTAGAGGCCCTGTGAAAGACGAGAATGTTGGAACACCAACAACATATTCATTGTAATGATGACAAGATCCAAACCCTTATGCTGGTTGGCTAGACGCTCATCAAGACAGTGTAGTTGCATAATGTGTGGCAACACATAAGGGTGTCCGGAGTGGGCGGCAAACCCACTCGGCAAAATCGGTTTACCGCGCGGTAACACCGCCGCCGGTGGGTTTTGCCGCTCGGTAAAGGTGGAGATGTAGTAACAGCTTGCCGAATCGGGGAGAGGGAGGGAAGGAGAGAGAGGGGGTGTGTGTGGTGGGGTCCATGCCATCTCAACCAATCATACATTTTTTCTTTCTTTTTTTAAATAGTTTATTAATTCATAAAGTGTTTAACCATTGTCAACACTTTTGAGCATAGTTTAAACAATTAAGACTGAATGACATGACACACTCTCATTGGTTGATTTTGAAATTTACCACGTTCAAGTGTCTAACCACTCCCTACACTCTAAGTCATCTATCAACGATGCTTTCGTCATATGTTAAGTCAAGAACATTACATGTGAACATGGTACTCTCATCATAATAGTTCATAAATCCTAGTTGGGTGGCATTATGAGTGCCATATTCTTTTTAAAAATAATTTTTTTAATAACAACTAATGAAATAGTTTGATTTACAATCCTTACACGCTAGTGAAATTTGTATGACTTAGCTTAACCTTTTGGGAAGCCATATGAGAGGTGTGCACAACCTGTCACGGTCCATGTGTTGGAGGCCAAGTGAGTTGCGAAAGTGGTTTAGTAGACCCTGAGCGTCTTAGCCCGTGCCAGGCGTCATGACTGACACCTAGTCTCGACAGATAGCCTCTCCCCTTTCTATCTAGATAAGTTGGTCTTTTACCAGCATATATTACTTCTTTACACCAATTATTCTAAACTATTCCTCTTTGCCTATGTTTGAACTTGAAACCTTCCCTTAAGAGGCGTGTGTCTCTGTTTCAATCGGTCGATAAATTGTTTTGTATAAACAAATTTTCTATATCATTGGAGATTTTGATTTGCATAAAATTATTAGAGATTTTAAAAATAAATTTGATTTCATTTACCTGAATTAAATATATATATTTTTTACTGAAAACAACTCTTACTGACGTTAAAAAGAAATAGTTACAGTTTATTGATGAAACAATTATAAAATATCGATTTCTGTTATTAGTTGCTCATATAGTGTTTTATATGGATAGAAGGGGAGTTGAATAAGTTTATAGGGTAAGGATAGTGTAAAAAGGGCCTAAAGTGTGAGAAGTGTATTATAACACTATATATAATACTATATAACATTGTATAACAATATGTAACACCATATAATACCATATAACACTATGTAACACTATATAACATTATATAACAAATATAACACTATACATCTATCATAGACATGCTATCAGACAACCTATAGTGTTATATTTGTTATATAATGATATATAGTGTTACATAGTGTTATATGGTATTATATGGTGTTACATATTGTTATACGGTGTTTATTTGGTGTTATATAGTATTATATATAGTGTTATAATACACTTCTCACACTTTGAACACTTTTTACAGGATCATCTACATAAGTTTATAATATCATATAAAAAAGGCTATAAAATTATACAAATTCTTCAATCACGTACACCCATAAGTGCCATCATAGTATTTTTAATCACTCTTCTAGGATGAACAATCGATGTTTTAGTAACGTTGTCGTCTAAAACTATTAGTAAGAATATTATTTTTATGTACAAACAAATTATTGTTTCATACGTACATCAGATGCGTGATTGTAATTAAACATATAATTAATTAGCTAGGTATCAAAAGTGAACATAACTTGAATGTTGAACACATCAAACTTAAAGTTAATAATCAAGTTTGATGAAAACTTCTATCCGTGTGTGTATGTATATAGACAGAAATAGGTAGATAGATGGATGGATGCAAGTGTGTGTGTGTGTGTGTGTGTGTGTGTGTGTGTGTGTGAGGATGAAGGAAGGAAGGACAAAGACACATACATACCTTTTGCCTTGAATATATGCTTTCTTCCTATTTGGATGAGGGGAGATCTTCAGGTACTTGAATATGTCTGTGGTGAATTTTGACCCTTAAAGTTTAAGAAAACACACACACACACCCTTTTATGTAGTATTGTTAAGGATGGTGAAAGGAAAAGGCAGAAAATAGGGTCCGAGTGATATGGATGTGGATGTCCATTTCGATATGCCTTATAATAATATATACTTGTTTTATGGTCACTAATTTTCAAGATCCATCATCATTGAAATTTAGAATTGTGAAGTGTACCATCTGTTGTGATCATCTTATAAAATAGACAAAATTGCAGAAAACAACCTTTATGTATACCCAAAACTGCACTTTATACCTTTCACTATGAAATCCGCCAAAACCAACCTTTACGTTCATGTTTTGCTACAAGTTCAACCTTTAACACAAACCTAGTCAAAAAAGTCAGTTAACTTACCTCACATGCTTTGCATGTGAGGGTATTTTAGTCTTTTTAAATCCTTATTTTCTTTTCTATTTTTTGTTTCATCAGTCAAACAAAACAAGTCAAATATTCTTTGATTTTCTTTTAATCTCTAAAAAAAACCCCACAAAACCCACCATGACTCTCATCTTCATCTCCAGTAACCCACCACAAAACCCATATCAACTTTTTACCCTTCAGCTTCATGGTGATGGCTGTTAATTTCAGCGAGCTTCAATAAGATCATGCCGTTAACATCAGCGAGCTTCATGATGATGGCTGTTCGTTTCAGCAAAGCTCAACATCTTTGCTGTTCTAATGGGCGAGCTTCATGGTGATGGCTGTTAATTTCAGCGAGCTTCAATAAGATGGCAGTCAATTCAGCGAGGTTCATGAGCCATGCACATCAAATCAGCGAGGCTTTCCAACATGGTGGTTATAATCAGCGAGGTTCAGTTTCTTCCTGTTCAAAGCCTGCAAAACTGCAGGTGGTGGTACAAAGGTTATGAAGGTTCGCTGTTTTCGTTGGCAAACTACCTAGATGTGGTTATTTTGCATGACCACACACCCATTAACACTCTTTGACAACTCAAAGCACCTAGTCCTACAAAAAACTCCGAAACAGAGCATAGAAGTTTGACTCCACAAATGAATAAATGAGTGCATGATGTAGTGTTTTCATGGTGGGTACAACTACCTATGCGCAAGGTACAACCTGGTCAAGCATATTAGTGGTAGTGTTAGAATGATCCTTGATGAAAATGATATTGTTAGAATAAAATGATACTGTTAGGGTGTTGTGAAATGATGATGATTATGATTCATGTATTTTGAGAGTATAAGATATGTTATTGAGAACATCCCACAGTAAGCACTGGACTAGTTGAAGTTTATCAACAAACCAAAAAGAAGATCCATAACAGGAAAGTGTGAGCAGGAATGTACTTAGGTGTATGTCTAATGTAAAAAAACCACATGATTGGTTGAAGCATAAAAAATTAGCCAACTTCATCATCCGCCTTGAAGTGAATAAATGATTAATATTAGTGAAAAAATAATAAATGAACTTGCACTCCATTGCTTCTTCATAGAATCATAGGTCGTACTGTGAATTTGTTTATGGATTGATGTTCATTAGCGGAGGTGGTGGTACTGGAAGATGGGCGGTGGAAGGTGGTGAATCTGAAGTAGACAGCGACAGTGTATCAGCTCAAGCTTGGGACTTGTAATTTATTAATAAAAAAAAAAACAAGGTTGAAATGACAATAATACCCTCACATGCAAAGCATGTGAGGTGATTTAACCAAGAATATTAACAGAGTTTGTGTTAAAGGTTGAACTTGTAGCAAAACATGAACGTAAAGGTTGGTTTTGGCGGATTTCATAGTGAAAGGTATAAAGTGCAGTTTTGGGTATACATAAAGGTTGTTTTCTGCAATTTTGTCTATAAAATAACATCATCATCATACAATAAATCCTATCAATATCAAATTAAAGATAGGGTCTGAGGATGGTAAGATGTAAACAACCTTATCTCTACCCCCGTATAAATAGAGAGACTGCTTTCAGTAAGCCCCCGGCTCGAATCTTATAAAATAACGTGTTGGTAAAAGATATACCACTTTTACAAATATCTTTTTCTTTATTGGCACCAATGTGTAAATCAAAGACCCATTAAAATTACTTCCAAATCTACAATACTAGCACCACTACCTTGTTGCAGAAAACCACAATGTGATTTTTACTAAACTAGTTGATTTTCCGCCCGCACGTTGCGGCGGGGATCCAATGTTTGCAAAACGCGTGTCAGCAGCAGATACCGAATATCAAAACATAAATAAAAATGATGTGGTAAGGATGGTCACTCCGTCATAAAAAAACGATTTTAAATAACATAATATATAATAATAAGAACCCACACATCCTACACGTTGAAAATTCGGTTGTTTTCAATTTAGTTATTACGGTGCTAACACGTTAAAATATGGATGAGCTCGGTACCAGTAACGGCACCAAAAGTACCGATCCGGAAAATCATCGAAATTAGGTACCGGCACCGAAAATGCTCGGTACAATACGGTATGGTATTTGAAGGTAAAAATCAATAAATACAGGTATGGTGCTAGACCGGTGTCGGACCGAAAGTAACGACTCTATAAACGCCAAAAGGTGGGTACCAAATTGGTAACGAAAATGATTTGGTAATAGTAAATTTGGTACCGATACGATATCAGTTTGATTACAGGATTTGATATGATTTGCTCATCAATAATCTAAATATTCAAGTTAATTTTATATGCTACAATTCATTCATTACAGAAAAAAAGACAAAAAAGAATGCAAAATAAGTTGTTGTGTATATAAAACCTCATTTAAACGAAATACAGTTTACTTACTGTGTGAATGAAAAGTAATCTAAACGGTGCAATTACTTGCATTGCTACGTTGCAACATGATTTGATGAGCTCGGTGCCAACCAGTACCGAAAATACCGTTATCGAAATCCCCAAAAGTGTGTACCGGTACCGAATATACCTGGTACGGTACGGCTCGGTACCGGTCAGTACTGATACGACACCGGTATTTGAGGGTAAAAATCGGTGAATACCGGTGCCGAACCGGTACCGAAAATACACCCGATTTGGTAAATATGGATACCCGTACCGGTACCCAATACTATTTGTTCATCCCTTAAATTACTGTTCATTCACTTCTAAAATTAATATATAGGTAAAGGTAATATATTTTCGATTCTACTAAATTAGTCGTATCATTATCCTACTTTTTCTCTCATAGTGGATGCATTGTCAACTACTACAAAGACCAATGTCGGCGTCAATAGTGCCTGCCGGCTATTAGGCCACATGGGTGGCAGGAGAAATAGTGTCACGCAGCTGTTTGGCACTCCCCTATTAGCCAACAAATTTATGATTTTATCCTGCTTTAAAATTACGTTTTTACCATCAGTTCAAAAATATGTATTTACCGCCACTAAAAAATAAATTTGCGTTTTTGCTTCCAGCTAAATATTTCGATTTTGCCCCCGGTTCAAAATTACGATTTTGCTCCGTTTCAATTTACAGTTTTGCCATTAGCTTTTTTCCCTTAAAAGTACGATTTTCCAATCAGCTCAAAATTATGTTCTTACCCCCATTTAAAAATAAATTAGCGCTTTTGCTCCCAGCTAAAATTTCGATTTTGCCCTCGGTTCAAAATTACGATTTTGCCCCGTATAAATTTATACTTTTGCCATTAGTTTTTTTTCTCATAGCTAAGTTACGATTTTGCCCTCAACTTATATTTACATTTTCTTCATCGTTTTTGTTTGTTTTCCTGGTGAAATTACAATTTTTCCCCCAGTGTAAAATTACAGTCATGCCAGCAGCTTCCTGGCACTCCCCCATAGGTCCATTTAATTTACGATTTTATCTCTGAATTAAAATTATGATTTCGCCCTCAGTTAAAAATTACGTTTTTCCCATCGTTTTAGTTTTTTTAGCAAAACTATAAAGGTTTTTTGTTTTAATTGGTTTACTCGATTTAATTCTTTTTCGTGTCAAGGAGCTGCCTAACACTGGCTCATTAGTCCTGAAAAATTACAGTTTTGCCCTGAGTCCAAAATTACGTTCTTATCATCGTTTTTTTTTCATAGCAAAATTATAGTAGTCTTTTTTTAATTGATTGAGAATTATTCGGCCATCGCCCCGCAACGCGGGCGGGGCATCTACTAGTTATCCTACATATACAAAACTAAGTGAGGGGAATAGTGCCACACAGCTGTGTGGCACTTCCCTATTGGACCACCCTATATTTAATTTAATTTTATTTCTAGCTTAAAATTATGGTTTCGTCATTTGTTTAAAGTTACGTTTTCACCCCTAATTCAAAATAAATTTATATTTTTGCCCTGTCTCAAAATTTACGCTTTTGCCCTCAATTCAAAAACCCATTTCTAATTCTATTCCCTGTTTAAATTTACGGTTTCGCCCTCCGTCTAAAATTACGCTTTTGCCCCCTTCAAAATAAAATTATGTTTTCGCCCCTAAACTAGTTGATTTTCCGCTCACACGTTGCGGCGGAGATCCATTGTCTGCAAAACGCGTGTCAGCAGCAGATACCGAATATCAAAACATAAATAAAAATGACGTGGTAAGGATGGTCACTCCGTCATTAAAAAACGATTTTAAATAACCTAATATATAATAATAGGACCCACACATCCTAGAAGTTGAAAATTCGGTTGTTTTCAATTTAGTTATTACGGTGCTAACACGTTAAAATATGGATGAGCTCCGTACCGGTAACGGCACCAAAAGTACCGATCCGGAAAATCAGCGAAATTAGGTACCGGCACCGAAAATGCTCGGTACAATACGGTATGGTATTTGAAGGTAAAAATCAATAAATACAGGTATGGTGCTAGACCGGTGTCGAACTGAAAGTAACGATTCTATAAACGCCAAAAGGTGGGTACCAAATTGGTAACGAAAATGATTTGGTAATAGTAAATTTGGTACCGATACGATACCAGTTTGATTACAGGATTTGATACGATTTGCTCATTAATAATCTAAATATCCAAGTTAATTTTACATGCTACAATTCATTCATTACAAAAAAAAGACAAAAAAGAAAGCAAAATAAGTTGTGTATATAAAACCTCATTCAAACGAAATACAGTTTACTTACTGTGTGTATGAAAAGTAATCTAAACGGTGCAATTATTTTCATTTCTACGTTGCTACAGGATTTGGTAAAAACGAGTACCAGTACCGATACCCAATACTATTTGTTCATCCCTTAAATTACTGTTCATTCACTTCTAAAATTAATATATAGGTAAAGGTAATATATAGGTAATATATTTTCGATTCTACTAAATTAGTCGAATCATTATCCTACTTTTTCTCTCATAGTGGATGCATTTTCAATACATACAAACATAGGTTGCTTATGTCGGCGGGAATAGTTATCTTCATTGGTTGGCCAAAAGTGGCGGTCAAGTTTGTTTGTTTGTTGTTTTTTTTATAAAATAGTTATTTATAAGTTCTGCTAAATTACGATTTTATCCCCTGTTTAAAATAATGATCTTGCCCCTTGCCAAATTACGATTTTATCCTCTGTTTAAAATTACGATCTTGCCCCAGGTAGAAATTAAATTTATACTTTGCCCCCAGCTTAAATTTACGATTTTGCCTTGGTTAAAAAAAATTTATACTTTTGTCCACCGCTACAATCCTCTGCCAAATTACAATTTGGCTCCCAGTTTAAAATTACAATTTCGCCACCAGTTCAAAATAAAATTTTTGTTTGGCCCCCAACTAAAAATTACGATTTTCACCTCATTAAAAATATTAAGATTTTGCCTCCAATTCAAAATAAAAAAAAAATTGGTTTTGCCCTCAGTTCAAAATATTATTTTACCTCCATTTTAAAATTACGATTTTACCCAAGCTAAAAATTGCAATGTTGCCATCGTTTTTTTTTCGCAAAACTATGGTAGTGTTTTATTTTACTTTGTTTACTCAATTTAGTTTTTATTCGTGCCAAACAGTTGTCTAGCACTCGCTAATTGGTCCTGGCAAATTATTGTTTTGCCCCCAACTCTAAATTACACGCTTGCTATCGTTTTAGTTATTTTTTTATCATAACTATGATAGTATTTTTTTTTATTTGGTTAACTCGATACATCTTTTTTTATATCGTGTTATAAGTAGCATGTATAACTAACCTAAATAAATGTGTCGCGCCCCGCAACGCGGGCGGCAGATAACTCTAGTTAAGTATACATAGGATATGTCATGGTCTTTTCTGAGAAATCTAAAAAAATATTTGAACGTAGTTAAAATCGCACCATATAAACGTATTAAAAAACTTAAAATATATAATCAGAATTTAAATATATATATACATATAATCATTTTTTAAATCAGATCCTAATATATATATATAGGGTTGGGATTTAGAGAAAACGCTCAAAAGTGTGAGAACGGAGAGAACGCTTATGAATTGTCAGATCAAAACAATCTATGAACTAGATGACGCGGTGGCATTTTCGTAAATAAAATCACTTTTATTAATCTGGCACGCTTCATTTAGGGTAAAAGGGTCTTTTGACTTAACATAAAACGCCAAACTTACGCTATTACAATCCGCCTCAACACACATAGCACAATTCATCATAATATAATGCCATAGATATAAAACGCCAAACTTTGTTTTTAACCAATAAAGCTGAAAAAACAGTACTAAAACGACGTAACTTTATTACTAGCATTTACTGCAATAAAAATCGCGCCTAAAAAACGCACCAAAAACTTCCTATATAAACAAACTCTCAGAATTACTAAAATCCAAATCAAAACCACAAAAACCTATATTTTCCTCTACACCATTCATCTTATAAACGCCAAAAATATTAAAGATTCAAATCCATGTTTCTTTGATATACAAAATTTTCTCAATAAACTTTCAATCTATACAATGAGCAAGATCCTCAATATAAACGCCAAAATATACAAAAACCACAAAACTTCAAAAAAAGCCATTCATGGAGATTCTGTTTTTGTTCTCTATAAAGTTTAGCTAAACGGGATAGATAACATTGTTACACATCTTTCTTGACTGAGGATTAACACTGTTATCTATTTCGTTCAGCAAAACATTATTGAGTTTAGCACGACCAAAAAATAGAAGTTTATGGAAGTTTTATTTAGTGGCGTTATTGTTTTTTTTTTTTTTTGGCGTTTGATTTCCTTGCCCAATCTTATATTGTTTCTTATTTAACTTCGAAGTAGCATGTTATGAACAAAGAGATAGAAAAAAGAAAAAGTTAAAAAAAAACCCCAAACTGAGAAACGTCTGTGTTCTATAGCATTGAAATAAAAAAAAAGCCAAAGTCCTCTAAACTGTCCCAAAGACAACTGTATGTGATCTGTAAGAATGACAAATACAAAACGCCAAACTACTCTTCACTGGCTCTCGAAGACCTTGTCGATCTTCTTTTAATTACGGCATGTTTGCATGTTGATGCGTAGTGTCCATAGGCTTTGCAGTTCTGACACTGTCTTTCTTTGGCCCCGGGTTTCGACTTTGATTTCTTCTTGTCAACTGTTATCTCCTGTTTAGATTTCAGGCGCTTCCGAGAACCAGAACCTTTGGATTTATAACCTACAGGGACTCTTATTGGATTCTTGTCAATTTATATTGACCAGTTATCTCGGCAAATCTATCCCTAGAACTAGCGGGAGGAGCAACAATCTGCATATCTTGAACCTTCTTCATATAAGATTGAACATGATCCTTGTATAAGGATAGCTCCTCTTTATTACCAGATAAATGGTTCAAAGTGTATTCGGTTGAATAAATAACATCTCGTATCATACTTGGCACATCAGGATCAAGCTCGGTCATATATTCACGACTAATTGAGAATTCAGGAGAGCAGTTTGGGGAGGCCTCTTTGCGCCATCTATTCAGAATGTATTGTTTTGGAAATTCCCTAATGTCCATAAGTCTCAAAACATAGAATATATGTCTACATAGCAAACCAAACTGTTCAAAACGTCTGCATGAGCAACTGCATGTGCAATCAGACTTACGGAACAATACCTGAAATACGCCAAAAACAATATCTCTATAACGCCATGCATAGAATGTTTGTCTTAAAAAAAACTAAAAAAGAAAAGAACACATTGCATATGATAAAACGCCATTAACAGAAAACGCCATAAAAACCAAAACGCCATTATTTACCTCAAATAAGGATGTACAAAGCTGTTGGAATTCATTTACATAAAACTTAACAAACCCATCAGGCTGATATTCGTAACGTTGATTTATGCAATCCGCAACTCCAATAAGCTCAGCTTGAACGTCACAAAAAATACTTTTTGTATATATATCAACAGCTTGCCCTTCCAACACTTTGTAACTACTCTTCAACTAGGGCCTTTTGTATCGAGATTCATGATCATTTTTACGATGTGTGTGACGCTGTGCTTCTATTGCAGTCTCATAATGCGTCATGAACTCAACAAGAGTAGCTTTCGAATTGCACACTTGACCAAAAAAATGATTCTCACTCTCCAACCTGGATGTCGTTCGCATAAGACCAGACATAGGCTCCATTCTATAGTATGCAGGGATCCAAGATTCCCTAAGTGCAAAAATATCAGATAGCCAGTCATTATCTTCTAAATTGAATTCTGCAATAACCATTTCCCATTCTAATTCAAACTCTTCAGGTGTGAGAATATCCGTCCACACAACACCACAGATACGTTCTTTAAAATTGTGGAATTGCATAGCCTAACACCAACCTATAAATAACAGGAAAACGCCACACATATATAAAAAAACAAAAGACAAAACTTAATTAAAAAACAGTAACAAGGTACAAAACGCCATGTATCTTAAAACGCATTGTATACTAAAACGCCAAAGGTAAAAAAAGCATAACAACCTACAGAGAAAGTTTATGCATCACATGCCACATGCATAACCGATGCCTCGTGTCAACAAATACAGCAGAAATAGCCTTCTTCATCGCTGGATCTTAGTCAGTGGCAATAACTTTTGGCTGAGAACCAACAGCTTTAAGAAAAACTCTTAACAACCAAATATACGTATCAGTAGTTTCCGACGCCAACAATGCTGCACCAAATGTAACATTGAAGTGATGATTGTCTATACCAGTGAACAGTACAAACACCATAGAGTATCTGCATATGAAAACGCCATGATAAATGAAACAATAATAAAACGCCATTGAATGTAAACTAGTAAAACGCCATTGCATGTAAGCTAAAAAAACGCCATTGCATGTAAAATAAAAAAACGCCATGAATGTAAAATTAATAAAACGCCAAAAAACAAAGAAGTTGAATTATAAAAAATTACTTGTTGGAACGATACGTGGCGTCAAACGAAATCACATCACCAAACACGTGGTAATTACGTTTGGCTTGATCATCACATCAAAAAGAGCCTTCAAACGATTGTCTTCGTCTGTGATGTAATCATACGAGAAATTAGGCTGGGAATGTTTTTTTTCATTCAAATGTTTCACAACCATATCAGCGTCATATTCCCCTGTGAACAAGTTTATTTGCCTCTTATAGTTCTTAAATTCAACTTTGCTTGCGCCCACATCGTCAAAACCACCAAAACAAGTCTTCATAACATTAAACGCCTTGACAGGACCCAAATTCAGCTTAGACATGATGTGTATAACATGCTTCTGGAGCTGAGTGAGATGCCGTTCAGTTGGAAGAAAATGCTTATCAGGACATTCAACAAGTTCATCATTGTGCTCCTCGACAAACTTATACACCTTCCAAAATCCATTCTCATATTCTACACATAACAGTGCACCACAATCAGTCCTCTTGGAAAAATTAGATCGCACTACTCGCTCTTTTTGATTGGGGTCCAACGTATCAACCTTCTTGTCCTTATAGACCCCAGCTCTCGTACACAAAAAATACTTAATATGTAACACACCTTTAGAGTTTGTCTTTGTAGTCCCTTTCCTGACTGAAAACCCACACTCCTTGGCATACTTAACATACATTGAATAACAACCATCAAGGCTTGAGAATAGCATGTCCTTTCTGGGCTTTAATTCTTCACTGACGTCAGGAATGATAAATGGTAATCCAGTTTTGGGGCAATGCCTTTGCCTCGAGGAAGAGACTTCGTCTGAGAAAACACTGGGAGGAACAGAAAAATCAATAAAACAGAGTGATGTCTCGTAATAACATTATACATTAAAACGCCATTAATTGAAAAATAAACAAGACATAATAAACACATAATGAAAACGCCAAAATTAACAAAACTAATGTTTCCACAAATTAACAAAATAGTAATAACTAATATTCACAAATACTACTAAATAAAATTCAAAACTAATCAAATAGACGAAAAATGCCAATGATTGTAAAAACATAACAAATACACAAAAACGTAAACGACAATTAAAATTAATATCGAAAACTCCAATTGCAGTTATGAATAATAGATTAAATATCAATTAAAACGTGATTAAACTACATGATTTGTAACAACTCTCCTAGGACCCTTAATGTAACCCTAAACGCTCCTAAATACACCCCGAGTGCGAGAAACGGACCCAAAATACCTTCGTGCTTGGAGAAATCAAGAAAAACAAGATTTTTGGTTCGCTCGCGGGCCGCGTAAGAGTTAAGCCAAGCTTACGCGGACCGCGACATCAATGCAAACTACCGGATAACGATCAAGGCCACGTGGCATGACACGTGTCGAAACCTCTGATGACTCACCCGACCTAGACTTCCTCGCGGGCCGCGTAGGTATTCCTTCGAATTTACGCGGGCCGCGACACGCCCCATTTCCAGCCCTATAAATAAGGAGTTCGAGTTCAGTTGAAAGTCGCTCAATTCTTTTCTTCTTTTAGCTTCTATTATAGCAAAGTAATAGCTCGTGTATTATACTCTAAAACCCGAAACTCTGCTCGTTATCAGGGTAATAACTCTAATCACGGACACGGTACTATATCCAATTGATTGAAACTGATCCAACGGATGTTTAAGTGCTGCCTGTATACGGCTATACTTTGTCATTCGTTGTGAGTTTTGATCTCGTGATTATCGTTAAAGTTGAATTGAGTAATACACTAATACGAGTTCCATTGTAGCTAGAAATTAGAACTTGTAACCAGGGAACTACTAAGCTAGAATACTTAGCGATTAAGTAAACTTAATAGTTAAGGAAAACTTAGTGGTTAAGTAAACTTAGTAGTTAAGATAACTTAGCGGTTAAGAAACCTTAATAGATAAGTTAAACTTAATCAGCTAAGTAAGATTAATTAATCAGTTAAATATGATTAATTAAGTTAAGTATGATTAATTAATCAGTTAAGCAAGATTAATTAAGCTAAGCGAGATTAATTAAGCTAAGCGAGATTAATTAAGTAAGTAAATTAAACACCTAAATAGATATACATGAAAATAAATATATATGAGATAGATAATATCAAAGGAAGGTGCAAGGAAGGTATAAGAAGATATATATATGGGTAGGAAGCTTCCTAGAAAATGTATAGGTAACTTCCTAGAAAAGCTATATGAAATTTCCTAGAAATTTCATATTTCCTACCTATAAATAGGAAGCTTAGGATTCATTTTTCTTTGTTCATTTCTTCTATTCTTCTCTCTCTATACGTTGGTGTTCTAACCAATAATCACCGATGCGATATTCTGTCCGATCGATTCGGGAACCAACTAACGAATGCCAAAGACTATACTTTGTGAATTTCGTTAAGATTCTGAAACGGATGCCAAAGCGCTGTCTAAACAAAGACTATACTTTGTGAATTTCGTTAAGATTCAGAATCGGATGCCAAAGCACTGTCTATACAAAGACTATACTTTGTGAATTTCGTTAAGGTCCTGATCTCGTAACCATCGTTAGGTTTGATATGGGTTTACACTAAAACGTATTCCACTCTGTTAAACTATATGTTTAACTATCAGAATACTCCCAACTATAAACTTACAATCAAACAAGTTGTTTAATCATCAGAAGGTTCAAAACAATAAAGTATATGCTTAATTATCAGAAGGAGTAGAATCAAGAAGCTTGTTAAATCAATACGGCATGCTTATAATGTGAGTCATTCTCTTTTTATCAACAATGTTTTACAATACTCAAATTATTTTCAAAAGTTATAATTACAGGGATTAAATCTTGGTTATCTTGAATCACTGGCAAGTGGGGTATTGTGCACATTACTAATTTCTCACGGTTAGGTTAACAAACCTAACAGTGATAATCATCACTACTTGGGTGAAAGGACCCAATAGTGGTATGACCATCGTCACCAGGGTGTGACACGGCGCCAGATAAAAATAAGATAGTAGCCATTGTAATCGCTCTTATGCTGTAATTTATAACTATGTGTCATTTTTGTACAAACTGAATGAACTCACCAGTATTTCCTGCTGACCAAATGTTTTTAAAACGCGTTTCAGGTAATTACAGTAGATCGGAATAAGAGTTGGATACGACACCAAAAGGCTTACAGAAGTGGCTTAATTTATCAATTAAATTAAATTAAGAAAAGTTGTTTTATGTATTCGGGTTTATCCCATATTAAAGCTACCTTTCAAAACATGGGTTTATCCCATCTATTTAATAAATAAAATCCGGTGTTTTCTAAACTCTGATATTTTTCCTAACTCACGGTCCTGATGAAATTTCCGCTGTACTACTTTTCAAAATAACCACCGGTACCACTGAACTGGTTCGCGGCTCTCGATTCCGTCCAGGGTGGGGTCGGGGGTCCTGACATAATTGAATAACGATATGGAAAATCATACAACACATTATAAATTAATAATACAAAAAAACGCCATAGAACAATGATAAAAGAACAAAACGCCATATCTGCTGCATGATTTGCTGAAACGAAAATAGAAAACGCCAACGAATTTTACTTTGTCGAACAGAATCCACGTTAAACGCCATAGATCTGAGAAAGCTTGGAAAGCAGGTAAGAGCTAACACTAAATCTTTGGAGTTTTAATTTGAAAGAGATTTATAACGCGAATAAGGAGGGAACGTATAAAAGGACAATCGTACCCCCGCATAACAATTAGGGCCCCCCTACCACGTGTTGGGCCAGGATTCGTTCTCACCGTTCTCACACTTTTCAGCGTTCTCTCCTGAACCCGTTTATATATATATATATATATATATGTATATGTATGTATTATAAAAGCATAAAATATATAATAAAATTTTAAAAATATATAAAAAATCATATTCTAAAATTTCAAGTCCTACGGAGATTTGATCCTCGGGTGATCAGCCGACCCGCCCAACCCCAAAACCGACCCTGGGATACATTAGGTCACCCTTTAAAAACTGACCCTTCCAGTATTACCCGGACCAATCTTTTATACAAACATATGTATTTCATAAAATTATGACAAAATTGCAGAAAACAACATTTATTTTATATCTAAACTGCACTTCATACCTTTCAGTATGAAATCGACAAAACCTAACATTTATATTCATGTTTTACTACAGAGTATAACCTTTAACATAAATGACATTTCTTTTCTTGGTTAACTGCCCTCACATTTCATGTTTTACTACAGAGTATAACCTTTAACATAAATGACATTTGTTTTCTTGGTTAACTGACATTTGTTTTCTTGGTCTTTTTAGATTCATATTTAATTCATATTAAAAAGAAAACCCACAACAACTGCTCACCTTCATCTTTATCATCGAACCACCAACAAACATTATACAAAACCATCTACCTCTCTCTGTTTTCCCTGTACAGAAATATCTAGAGAGAGAGAGAAACTAGAGAGAGATCTGATGAGAGATAAAGCATAGAGAGAGAAAGAGTCAGAAGGCGGTAAGAGGCGGACTGGCGGAGGTTACTGGTGATTATGGTGGTTGTATCACCAGTGACGAAAACGGGAACAGAGATGAGATCGGATATGAAGAGAGAGAGAGAGAGAGATAAGAGATCGGAGGTGAAGAGAGAGAGAGAGAGATCGTAGAGAGGGATAGATCGGAGATAAGGTTCGGTTGTTATGAGTCCTTAACTAAAAACAATATCGACCCACCATCACC
This sequence comes from Helianthus tuberosus, assembly GCA_030545235.1. Classification (NCBI taxonomy): domain Eukaryota; kingdom Viridiplantae; phylum Streptophyta; class Magnoliopsida; order Asterales; family Asteraceae; genus Helianthus; species Helianthus tuberosus. Next base: position 823,290 of record CM060414.1, read on the forward strand.
ATAACCATAATAATCATCACCATCATCATCCATATAGTCACTTTAGAAGAAATTCGCAACAAAAATCGTTAATTTGTTCTTCATCTTCAGAAGCCCTTTTAGCTACTAAAGCAATTGCTCCTAAATTTTTAAACTTTACTTATTTTAAATTCAAATGGATTAAAGAATTAAAGTCCCTTTCAGAGTTTTGATTCTGCTCTTTTTTCCTTCAGTTTAATTACCTTTCTTTGAGTTATCGACCTTTTTATCTATACATACTCATTGTTGTTGTTTTCTGTGGTATTGTGTTATCTTCTTTTAATATTAATAGCTTTAATGGTGCCAATATCCCTTCAATAAGGTTGTTTGTTGCCTGGAATTTCCCAAATATGAAGCTTTATAAGTCAGGAGATGATGGGTCAAACTCAAAAACACACCATCAATTGTTTGGTCAATTCGGTCAAAGACCAGATTGAGGAGAAATCAAATTCAGGTTTTTTGGTGAAGGTATACAGTAATGGAGATGTGTATAAGGAAGAGTTTTACAAAAGGGAAGTGTTCTAGAAGTGAGGTTTATTATTACAACTTGAACGGGCAATACGGAAGTGATCAAGTTTAGCATTTGAAGCAGATTATTGGTTTACCAGGGATGAAGATGATAGCATTCTATATATTTCCTTTGTGGTTTATATAAAAAAAACATTAAAATGATAACTGAAATGACATTAATACCCTCACATGCATTGCATGTGAGGGCAATTAACCAAGAAAATAAACATCGTTTGGGTTAAAAGTTATACTCTATAGCAAAACATGAACATAAAGGTTGGATTTTGCCGATTTTATAATGAAATATATGAAGTGCAGTTTAGGTTTAACATAAATGTTGTTTTCTGCAATTTTGTCTAAAATCATTGATATTTTGGTATATTTATTATTAGAATTTAAAACTCAAATAATTATGAAACCTTAAGTTATTACATTGAAACACAAAAATAAATATTGTATATCAACAAGCTCACATATAAACCATAATACTTAAAACAATAAATTAATTAATTTTTACGTTATTTTTTTTAATGAAAAACGTTATTTCTACTTTACTTTACATCAGTTATCTAAATTATTCAACTTGTCTAGATTTAAAATTAGGATCTTTCTTTTAAAAGAAATATGTCTTTATCGGTTAGTATCAAATATAAAGGCTCCTAAAAATAAGAAGTGCACAAACAATCTTAAAAATAAAAACACTACACAAAAAAAAAAAAAAAAAACTAATCACCCACCACCACCACCCAAAAACCTAATCCTTCCCCTCCCACCCATTTTTTTTTTCACTAGGGGGTGGGGGTTTAGGTTTTTGGGTGGTGATGGGGTGGGGGTGGGTGTATAGGTTTTTTTGGGGGGGGGTGGGGGGGGGGCGGATGGGGGGTTGCGGTGTCACACCCCAACCGATGGCGAAAAACAGCGGGGTGCGGCATTGAGCGAAACAGATTGTCCAGGAGAAATCCATAACAACTAAATTACCAGATAATTAACATTATGTCACATACCATAACTCATCAAATAAAGCAGTTATTACAGACATAGGTGTCTCATAGACAAATCATAGTTCCGACAACTCAAAATATTAATTGTTTGTTTCTAGACTCTCCTAAGCTCGATTCCACATAGCAAGCATACCACAGCATCTTAAACACCTGCCACATACGTTAAAATAGAGGTCAATACACATAGTGTAGAGGTCACCACTGTGACATGTGAAGAAAAGCCCTTAACAATCCCTGTCCATGACAGGTGCTGAGTCCAAACTATAGTACTATCATTGCTAAGGTGTTAGGCAACTATCACTGTGTACACATAAAATACAAGCCTTCATCGAGTAACACGCATAACATGCAGTAATGGTTAGCGTATAAAAAGTGTTTGCGTTGTGTGGTCGACGTGATTTAGTATAAGTAACGTATGTAACACCCAAAAGTGCTTAAAGCAAAAAGGGATCGAGTATACTCACAGATTGTGGTTAGTAAATAAACACTCTCTTGGATTGAAGGGAGCGCTGGAAAGTTAGTATGATTACAGAACGATGGCATAAGCGAAGAACAGTGCGTAAACGGTGCGTTAAACTGTGTGACGGGGTGATAGGGAGTCATCAGATCGGATGACAATCCGGACGGATGGTCATCCGGTCGGATGGCCATTCGGTCGATTTGTCATTCATTTAGGATGGATGTGTTTGTGTATGATGTAAGTTTGAAGTTTTCGTTGTAGCATTTTATAAAATAAGAAGTAATCCTACCATTCAGGTCGTCTGGTCGGACGGTCATCCAGACCGATGGTCGTCCGCTCGGATGGTGATCTGAGTGGAAGGTATATGTTGGAAATTTGGTTGAAATTGTTCAAGTGTTGAACAACATAGGTCATCCGGTCGGATTGTCGTTCGATCGGATGGCTATCCGATCGGACGGTGATCCGTTCAGTAACCTGTTCGTTTGAGAATTTGTAAAAATTTGCTAAGTTTGAAAAGTTTTGCAATTGCACCGAGACGGTATGACGACATGTCAAACAACGGAACCCCATCAAGTCCAAGTCATTCGATTAGATGGGAATCACCCCGTCCGATCAGTAAACTGTTCTTGACGGTTATTCATGTTCAACCCATGAATCGGTTGTCTCTTTAATAGAAATCTGTTCTTGGACCGACACTTCACCAGAGAATGTGTAGAAGGTCTGAACGAGCTCGGATTATATCAGTTTTGGGTGCAAGAGTGTAAAAGGGTTGAAAGAAACTTGAATCGGTTTGAAAGTGCTTAGATTTAGGTGAAATTAGTGTTTAAACATGTGGAAATCTCTTAGATCTGAGTTGTTCTTGGTGGAATGAGGTCACACTTTGAAGTTCGTGAGAACCCATGATGACATCATCATAGAACAACCCAAATCAGCCGATTTCATGGTGAAAAGTTGAGATTTGTTGGTGAAAATGATGGAAAAGTGTTTTCAGATCATAGAAGTACAAGATTTGAGGTAGAAACTTACAAGAATCGCGAGAAATCGAGAGAAAATAGCCCAAATGCGTGCTGGTTGGAGGAGGAGCTGTCACATCACTGTTCATGATGTGACAGGTGCTATTTATAGGCAGGAGAGGAGTTGAGGCGGTGTAGTGACGCGATCGGAGGGCGACTCGATCGGATGGGTTTTGTGAGTTGGTTTTCGACGTTTCGTTTTGTGCGTTGAGCGTCGCGATGCGTTGCGAGTAAGCGATGCGATAGTATTACCCATTAATTACACAAATATGCTAACTATTAAATAATCATAATAGAAGTCCTTAAATCTCGAGTTTGTGATAGAGTTGCGATTGCGTTTGCGATTGATCACCATACAACATATAACATGCACAAGTAACACATAATAGCACACACACGTAAAACAATATCCATAACCTATAATTCGGGTTGCGATGCGATTAGCGATAAGTCGATTAGCGATTAAACTGCGATTTATTAGCATATACTCCACACAATACAACTAAAGTAACTTAAAATTAAAGTATCGATTAACAAGTCAAGGAGTACAATCAATAATTAAGCAAGGAGTGACAGATCGCATTTAGCAATCTTTTCTTCCTTTGACTTTGACTTGTACTTGTACTTTGACTTTGAAAGCGCGGGTTGTTACATGGGGTTAGTTTTTTTTTTAGGTTTTTGGGGGGTGGGGTGGGGTGGGGGGTTGTTTAGGTTTTTCGGTGGTGGTGGGGTGGGGTGGGGTGGGTGGGTGTTTAGGTTTTGGGTGGTGGTGTAGTATGTTTAAGTTTTAGAGTCTTGTACACTTGTCAATCTATAATGTCTTCTTACACCTTTTAATTTTAGCAGCATTTGTAGAATAACTTAACCCATCTTTACCAGGTGAGTTTGACTCATGTTTAGGTTGATTTTTATATTGTTAAATGTGATTCACGAAGTTAGCTGCATGGGTGTGATGTCCTAATCTGCATAATTAGATGCAATTATGCCATAAAAAATTTGTAATGTTGACATTTGTAGGCATACCATGTGAATGACACAATAATCAAAGGAGCTAGGCACATGATTTTCGCTGATTCTTCGTCTTCATAATCATTTTATATACTCTCATAATAATACGTGTCTGTATGTATATTTTCTCACCCTCTTTCTCGAAACGATTCCATGTATAACAAGTCGGATTGTCGAGCCATGAGCTGTCCCAATTGTTGTAAATGAATTGATCGAGTATTAACTTAAATATTAGTGTAGATGAAGATCTCGAGCCAAGCTGACTCATACGCTTTCAAAGCTTGAGTGAACCACCCAAGGTAGACCCTCTAAATCATTAACTTGGTACCCTTATTAAGCAAAAAAAAAATATAGGATTCTTAAATCTATAAAGGAGTGGTGTTTGTGACTCTCTTTGTCATATAGATCTATGAATGAAATACGTTACTAAAGTTTTTATAGAGTCGTTAAGCGGTATTGAATTTGGAACAAGAATTTATTTAGGAAGTCATAAAGGAATCGCATTAACGCATAAGACCATTCATAGTGGCTAATACTTCATAAGAATCGTTTTCCGTCACGTCAACATCATAACGTCTCTTCAAAAAAATATACAATGCTTATCGCCCCTTGATACCCTTTCAATCATTACTTTTCTTCTTTTTGGCGTTATAATGCCCCTATAACGCCTAGGGAACGATGTTGGGAACGTTATTACGCATGATCTAATAATGAAGGAAACATGATGAATCAAATAACTTTCTATCAACAAATCAGAGAAATCCTCCTAGCGACTACCATCGTAAAATATTGAACAAAATCTGTGTGTACAAACAAAGATGGGGTGGTCCTCATGAGCCTTGCTCCCCAATAATTTATCCTTATTTGTTTGTTACCATATGAATTAATGTTGTATACTTGGCCGTTCAAGTTTTCAACTTTAATAATCTCCACCTTTGTTGAGCAATCATCTCCAAATCAACCAACCAACATCAAAATGTATCAACTTTAAAAACGTATTCGGCACTAAGTTTGCTTTCTCCACTAACATACATAACACTTGATTAAAAAAACATCACAGCTTGTCAAGAAGGGTATGAATACTGTTATTGCAATGAAAAACAAGTACAACTCGTTTGGGTACCCGTGGCGCGTTCGCGGCGTTCGCGGCGTACGCGAAATGATAAATTATAAACTACAATCAACCCGACTCGTTTTCGAACTAAATTTACGTTGAAACGTAGCGTAATCCGAATTCATACCGTTGAATGAAAATGTATTATATTTGATCCGACTTGTTTCCAAAAAAAATTATGTCGAAACGTAGACCAACTCAAAATATACGTAAAATAAAACACGTGCAGTGGCATCGTACGCGGCGTGATAAAGCATAGAATACAATCAACCCAACTCGTTTCCCTAACTAAATTTACGTCGAAACGTCTAGTAACTCAAAATTATACCATCGAATGAAAACGTATTATATATGACCCGGTTTGTTTCCAAACAAACTAGATACATAAAGAGATAAGCTAATTTGGTTCTTTCAAGGAAAACTTCCTTGACACCCAATCAATTCGTAAAGCAAGATATTTCTAAAATAAAAACCATGTGTTTGTATTGTTTTCGGTCTCTTAATTTAAATGCATTTGAATAATTGGTAGTGTAATTTCAGAGGGTTAAAAACCAGTGTGTATATTTGCTTGTGTTGCATTTTATTAGAAGTTCAGAGAAACCTTTGAGCCTAACCCCCTCTTTATTACCCTAATTTGTTTGCTAAAGAATTAGCTTTACTCCCTTGAAATTATTAAACTATGATCGACTTTCTCCTAATTAAACTCTCACAATCTACTACTATTGGTAGGTTATATTAAAAAATTATTAAGTTACTTGATCATTTTTGTTGTTTAGACTCTTTGGTTCTTATATATTGATCATGTCATGATTGGGCTTTTGGAGCTGAAAGTTTCACTAGACGTAATCTCTCTATCCCTTAGGATTAAGGTATGGTATGCCTATATTCCACTCTCATCGGTCTTGGACCTTATCAATAATAGCTTGGCTATTGATGAGATTTTATCGTATAGACAGCTTCCTCCTACAATTTCTACCTATAATTTCCCTACCTATTAATTGCGGTTGGCATTAATTGCCACCTATGAAAAAATAATGGAAGTCGTGAGAGAGAAAGAAAGAAAGAAAAGTTGCATGAAAAGGGTATGTGGGACAATCACATGATAACGACCATCTTGTACATGTTCGGTACGTAGTTCATTAGTAGTTGGTTGGCAAAGACGATACAATACAGCCACATTTATGAATTCTCATTTCCATGCAAACGACCAAATAAATGTTGCCTGATCTGTGTCTATCTACGTTGCATTATTGGAATAAGTCAAATCTAACAATGGATACATCATATTCAAGAGTTGTTCGATCAGAATAAATACAATACTATTAATTAATTAATTATAAATAATTAATCGTATCGTATTTATAAATTATATAAACTCAAATTTTCATCATCCACACCTTCTTATTTTCAAGTTTGTAATTTGTCACCGGGGAAATTTCATATTACGAAAAAATATAAAGGAAAGGATTTTATTATTTCTAAAACCGCATGATCCATTACACATTGCTCCCGAACAAAACAGATGTGAAACGTCCGACTCCTGTTTTTATTGGCTGGCTGGTTCAATACTCATTTATAAATAAGTGCAGATTAACTTTCTTCATATATTTATTTCCTTACTAATATATAAATACTAAATAAGTGTAGATTGTCTTAGCATCTTGTAAAAAAGACATTTTTTGTGAGAAGTGTGAGAAGACATAAGAATGGACATGTAGACATCATGTTTTAGACTTAAACATGATGTTTTGGCAAGAATAACACCAAACATAACAATTTAAGACACAACGTAATGAATTCTAGGCTTAAAACATAAAACACTATGCCAAGAACGTTAAGTAGTGTGTTTTAAGTGTTAAGCAGTGTGTTTTAGTTGTGTTTTAAATTTTACGTCCATCATACGTTGCATTGTGTTTTAAATTACCCAAAACATCATGCCTAAATCCAAAATATGATGCATCCTATGCCTTCTCATACTTCTCACGAAAAAAGATCATTTTTACAGGAACCTCACCCAGTGTAGATTAACTTTCTTCAAATATTTAGTTACTAAAATATAAATACTAAAAACAGTATATGATTATACAAATAAATTGTTTATTATAAGATTAATCATGGGAGAATCTAGTTTTATTATCATACAAATAAATTGTTTATTATAAGATTAATCATAGGAGAATCTAGTTCTATCATCAATTGTTTCAAAAACTTCCCCTCACATGCATGAGACTTCAATTGTTACATATTTTATCAATTATTCAACTTATTAAAAATTAAAGGAATATTGGATTTTAATAATCTCAACTATTAATTGTTGGCCGCTAACAGTCCCAACTTCAAAAATAACCACTGGCAGTCCCAATTATTAACAAACTGGCCATCAATGGACCCTGACTAACGGAACCCTAACGTCGTTAGTCTTCAGTCGCCGGAAAAAAACGTCTTTGGCCGGAAAACTCATTTTTGGCCATTTGCCAGTTCTATAGAACATCTGCAACTATAAGTGTAGTTGTAGAGATATCACTGACGTGAGTTTTATGAATGCTTTTACTATACGAACTGACTTGTCCATATTGTAACTACTTGTGAATATAAAATCGCATGACCGGTGTACGCATGTGATATGTCAAGGATCAAACACGGGCATACGCATACATGTATTTGGGGACCTTTATACGTGTCGTCACATGGGACTCACTAGTAACTACGTACACCAGCTCATGAGAGCACTTGTGGTGTTGTATGGTTTGACTTTATTCGGATGCTTATCACTTGCTCGTGTGCAAGTGCCTGTGGTAAGAACGGGTTATAGTGATAATTACATGGGGCGGGTACAAGTCATGATTGTGTTAATATGGTTTCGAAACATTATGAATTCATGAAGTCACTCGCATAGCTGATGTCTGTTTTAAGCATGTATTACATGTCACTTGACTGGGTCAAGAGGCATGTCCTGGTGGAAGTGATAAATATTAGATATCACACTAAGGAAAGGCTCATATGATATTGTACTTGTCATTCTAGGACAATGTAAAACACATTTGTATGTAGGGATGAGCATTTGGTATAGGGTACCGGTACCGAACCGTATCGTATCGGTTATATTGATGCCTGTCGTGAATAACATGCAAAAACCAACTAAACTATGTAGATATGATAAGTCAGATATCGAACCAGAGGAGGATTGTGGAAAATGTCACAATGCCAAATATTGATTAACTATTACTAAAAAGTAAAATTCAATTGATGGTTTGATTAACTAGCGAATGACGGAAACACAAAGTTGTAAACAATGAGAGAGAACAATGGTTCCTCCGGATTTCAGATTCAAAGTAAATTCGGTTTGTGTTGGATTGTTTACAATTACATAGACATAACTGTATAATCTGATTTAACTGGTTGTGATAAAAGAGGACTAGGTACTCTGATTGATTAACAATGAGAGGTTATCACACGATTATCAATTGAAGATTACCAAACCCAATACCTATCTAATATATCCCCATTACTAGAACTCTCGGGAATTGAAAGAATTAAAACTAGGTTTTAAGCAAAATCAATCGTTTACAAATCAACCAAATCAAATTAACCGGCAACAAGCATCGAATGCTTAGATTACCGGATTTAACAAAGTTTCAAACATATAACCTAGTTCACTTACAAGAATCCTCTATCCGGAGGAAACCATAAAGAAATTAGCCGCTCATCTCGCAAACTTGATCTTCGATAGCTTGGAAAACGACTGAAGTAATGTTCTTGATTCGGTGATTGGATGCAAGATAGTGATGATTGTAGGTGAAAAACTTTGAACTTTGGTGCCCTAGAAGTGCCAAATTCGTTCCCTGGATGATAATTTCGAATTAGGGTTTAAAAAACCACTTTATACCCTTCAATTACCTCAAACACGCGCTGCCATATACGAACAATTGTAGCTTACGATTTATGTACTGTAGGTTATGGTGGTTCCTCAATTCAGAACTCTGCCTCCACCGTAGGTGGAGGTTCAGGTCGTAAGTGAAGGTCTGGAGGTTCTGCTTCTTTTTTACACCAAGCATCCACCAACTGTAGGTCACGGTTCATGAACCGTAGGTGGAGGCGGGATTTCACAACTCCTTTACTCAGCCAAACAATCTTTCAATTATTGTCATTTTAACCCCTTCTACTTCTTCAATCCTCATCCCCTTCACATATCAACTATACTAAGCTTTCATTTAATTACCACAAGGCCATTGGACTTTAATAATTCGCATTTCTCATGAATCCAAGCTATATTTCGGCCCCGAACAAGTCCCGAATGATATGATTTCTCTCGATAAACATCCTTGCTTGTTCCTCTTCGCTTCCATGCATTTTAATTCCTCCGAATTATGCTGATTAACCTGTAAAACCACAAAAGCTCATAGTTATCGCATTCGAAAGATATAATCGCATAAAACACATTAAGTCACACAAGATAATACACTTAAGACTCGTGTTTCATAATCTCCATCACATCCCCACACTTAATGTCACGACCCCCGACCCCACCCTGGACGGAATCAGGAGCCGCGAGCAGCCAAGTGGTACCGGTGGTTATTTTGAAAAGTAGTGCAGCGGAAATTTCGTCAGGACCGTGAGTTAGGAAAAATATCAGAGTTTAGAAAACACCGGATTTGTATTTATTAAATAGATGGGATAAAACCATGTTTTAAAAGGTAGCTTTAATATAGGATAAATTCGAATACATAAAACAACTTTTCTTAATTTAATTTAATTGATAAAATAAGCCACTTCTGTAAGCCTTGTTGGTGCCGCATCCAACTCTAATTCCTGATCTTCTGTAATTACCTGAAACGCGTTTTAAAAAGATTTTCGTCAGCAGGAAATACTGGTGAGTTCATTCAGGTTTTATAAAATGACCCGTAGTTATAAATTACAGCATAAGAGCGATTACAATGGCTTTTATCTTATTTTTATCTGGCGCCGTGTCACCTGGTGACGATGGTCATACCACTATTGGGTCTTTCCCCAAGTAGTGACGTTTATCACTGTTAGGATTTATTAGCCTAACCCGTGAGAAATTAGTAATGTGCACAATACCCCACTAGCCAGTGATTCAAGATAACCATGACTTAATCCCTGTAAATATAACTTTTTGAAAAGAGAGTATTGTAAAATAGTTTTGATAAAAGAGAATGACTCACATTGCAGGTTTAAACGAGCAGAGTTTAGCCTACTGATTAGCCTTGATACCTAGTTTAAATAACAATGCACATGAAACTAGGTAAGTAACTGAATACAACTTTTACGATAAGCTTACGAGCTTAAAACCCTCACGACGAATGACAAAGTGCAATACTTAAACATCCAGCGGATTCACAACGAATGACATAGTACAATACTTAAACATCCATCGTTTTCACGACGAATGACAAAGTATACCCCGAGTTCGGGTGGCACTCAAACATCCTGTCGGATTCACGACTAATGACAAAGTATAGCCCGAGTTTGGGCAGCACTTAAACATCCTGTCGGACTGATTTCAATCGATCGGATATTACATCGTAGAAGCGATCGAGTTAATATCCGGTATCGTAGCAGCGCCTCCCTAATGAAAATTATGATTTTATGCAGTTTACTTTCGTTTTTGAGAATTGTTTTCGTGCACAGATGAACTGCTCATGGCCAAACTATTTATAGCTGATTTCTGGGTTTGTCGTGGCCCGCGTGTGCCCTAAGACAAACCTTACACGGCCCGAGAGGAGGTCTAGTCTACGTATAGGCTTGCTGTGTCACGAGTAGGTGTGCCACGTGGATGACACGTAGCCCCGGATGCTTATCCGGTCAACTCTCAAGTTGACGCGGCCCGCGTGACCTTCTGCCTATTCTTTATGCGGCCCGCGAGAAGACCACAAATCTTGATTTCTTTATTTTTGATATGGATTGGGGTTTTAGGGGTCCGAGTTTTCACTTACGGATCGTTTTGGAGCATTTTTTAATATAATTATAACACAAAAAGGGAATAAAATTGTGAGAAAAGAGAATGGACTCACTTTGTAACTTTAGGGTTCAACTAGAAAGTCTCCTGGTATAAATCTTGGGTATAACTCCCGACCTATTTTAAATATATATATATATATATATATATATTGTACTCGTATTAAGTATAGTAATCCTAATTTAACCTTATTCCTATGTCACGAGACCGAACCCCAACGAACTTAGTCGGGCAGAGCCTTGACATGCGTTATGGGGCTCCAGATCAATCGGAAAGGGTAGCGGTGATCGGGAGTTAAAACACTTAAAACGGGGCATGGCTTTATTATTATCATAGGTGAAAATAAAATAAATAAATAAAATAAAATAAAATAAAAATTTTAGAAAGACAGGGGATGGCGACATGGAAGGTTGCTTTGAACCTTATTTATAGTTTGAAAAATTCTTCAAACTTAGAAAGAAAGGATTTTAGTTATCACGAGCTTTGTTCTAATCGATACACGTAGCACACAAATCTCAAACGTAGAGTTGCATGCATTCAGACATGTCAGTTGGTGGACACCTGTGCACACTATGCACTTAACACATTGATTTCAATATGAAAGATATATTAAAAAAAATAATGGGACACGAAATATGAAATGGGACACGAAATATGTTCTAATTTCAAATATATATATATTTTATTATTATAATTAATTCAACTGCTTTACTTATTTGGCGCTTATAACTTTTAAAGTATGACGTTTTATAAAACAATGAATATGTCATTAGAACGAGAATGATCTAATCTACATTTTGAACCAAGTTTCATTGAAAACGGAGTAAGTCCAAATACAATGTATTTTTATAATTTAATTATTAGACGGTCATTAGGCCCGTCTAGGTACTTTATATATTTTTAGCATTCAATTCACCCGTAATCTACCCGTTTAATAATATAAGTTTTTATAGACTTTTATTTTAATAGAAAGGTCACCCATCTACAAACCAATTAATTAGTATAATATTTCAACCAACTATATATAAAATAGTTTTTAAAACTATTTGGGTCGAATATTTATATTAAAAATAAACTAGTTACTATTTGCTAGTGGTTAATAAATTTAAACAAACCTAAAATTCTTATATGATAAAAATAGGAATGTTACATCCTCCCCACCTTGTTTTAAATCTCGTACTCGAGATTTGGGCTATAATATCTCTTTTAGAGTTATGTCATGTTTTAGTCAATAAAAATAATATTAAGGTAAATGATACATAATCAAATTTTGTGAATATGAGTTGTACAATAAATAGGACTCAATGGTTCAACTAAATTAGTTTCAGAAATCGATGTCAAAAGAACGAGATAAAGTGATATAATTTACAAGGTGACTAGGTTTAAACCAAAAGAGATATATGACCAATAGATGTCTAAATTGAATGTTTACAAGTTGTGAATGACCTTTAGGAACAATAGGATTTACTATCAAAAGAGAACTTACTTTGATTGTTAACTGAGGAAGTCTCAGAATTTAACAAGCTTGAATGAAATAGAAGTAAAAAAATGATTTGCCAACTATTGAATTATGAGATGAGACAATCAATGGGTTGACATTTATTGAATTACAAGGATATACCGATATACAACAGAGTTTAGTGTATCATTGTCTTAACACATAGTTGTATTAAGACCATTTTCAAGAATGAGTCAAGCGAAAGGATTAGCTCAAGCTACAAGTCTATACCGACGCCACAAGGTGTCGTAGTGATTGAAATAATAATAGTGATAACCGGACGAGTTCACCGTGTTTTTAATTAAATGAAAGTTCAATGAAGTAAGTTCGAATGTTTGTTTCAAACAAATCTAGTAAGATTTTCGATTGAAATTGGAACAATTAAATAATGTTTTTCGGTCGAAAAGATCAAGAAATGCTCGATCGATGTTGTAGGAACTGTTAAGAGATACACTGAAATATGACATGAATTTGTGTACCATTGTCTTAGCGCACGATTGTGTTAAGATTACTCTTATAGGATAACCCAACAAAGCGGATCCAATATAAATAAATAATTAAATCCGTATATGATGTGTGCAAACGAGATTAGCGCAAGCTTCAAATTTGTGAAAACGTCACCACAAGGTGATCGTGATTAAAGAAACGATTCAATGAAGTCGAAGACCAAACAAGCATGTTATGGTTCAAGAGAACTGAAGTGCTTGTTGGGATTATTTCGAAGATGATGGCTCCAATTCATCATATGGGAATTTGAATTGAATACGTAATGCGAGCAAGTTCAAACAGTTGAACTTGGTTTAAACAAAATGAGTTTTAATAAGAAAGTTCGGACATGGTCACAACAAAAACCATGTATGCCATTAAAAAGAAAATTGAGTTTTTCAAGAAATTCCTTGACTTGATATCAAAGAGTCATCGTTTTGCAATACTGCGGTTCACAGTGCCAAAAATCAAGTATAGCGAAATGATATTTGAGTTTTGATAAAACAACAAATTAGAATGAAGCCCTCCAGTGGTCTTCATAAATCAAACGAACCACATGCGTAACAAACAGTGCATGTGTAATGTGTGGATTTTCCAAGAAATGAAATAGATCAATATTCGCTACTATGAAAAAAATCCTCATGGTATGATGACCATTAGGGGAAATAAAAACGCGAAAGTCAACTTTTTATATGCAGAAATCAGAATTTCAACGAAAGAAATATAAGAACTTTATCTGGAATTTCGTGTGATAACCGTTGTTAAGTGACATTACCAGGGAATGTCGAATAAAATGAAATAGGGGAATTGCAAAGGTATGTAACTCCTTTTGCAGCGATAATAATTATGACTCTGATTAGACTGTGCACCGATGGTTGTGAAATCTTGTGCCAACGTACCTCAGCGAGATTCATGTCGTTTGTAGGATCATGTGGCAAAGTGCCGCTTTTTTTATCAGTAGTTCTCCCACTGCTGGGATGAGCATTGTTGTTGTCGTGCCCAATCATATTTTCCAAAGGTCTTGCCTTGAAAGTCGTGTGTGATATACTTCGACGTATGTGGACGTATAATTTAAGTTTCATGTGTTTTCTCGTGCACTAGCACAACTTTACATGCTTCTTACTTGCGTTAATAGTCTATGGTAATGCATTGGAAATTTTTATACTTTTGATGGTGTCCCAACTTAAAGGGTTTCCATTGTTTATATTATCGCACGAGTGACTAAGTAGATGATCAAACGAAATAATGTTTGATATCAGAATTATAGATATATGCAAGAGATTCCTGATAAAGAAATCTAGAATTATTATTGACACATATGCTTGTGCTTTATTCCAAATTGTCAATCCTTATGGTTTTTTGGATTTCCTTATAGATATACATATCTATATAATCGTATATTTCACATGTTGTAATATACATACCCTTTATAAGGTCAATGTATTTAACAGATTCATATTTCCAAAAACAAATCAGATATCAGGTCATGATACTATTTAGGGAAATCTTGTCACTTGTTTGACATATTATATACCTTCTTACTCGGTTTTAGCCGGAGAGGTAACCCCGTTATATCCGGACAAGCTGGAGAGTCTGCTACACCATACCCAGTCTTGCCGGAGAAGAAATTTAGATTTTCCCATAAATAGATCTTTCTTAATTCATGATTTGGAAAGTGCATTATGACTTTCAACAAAGACTAAGCAAATTAGTCTTCACATGACAGATCATATTCTAGAACAAAGTGGTACTAAAAAATAAGAAATAACAGTGGTCAAGTGTTATTGCTTATTTATTATACTTGCAACGTTCTAGTTATCATTCTCACGGCATATCAAAACCCATTACACAAGTATTTAGCTTAGCTTATACTAAGGCATCTTTTCTTAAGTTCAAGTCTAAATGCTATCATGTGTGCTACCAGTTAATAGTAATTTCCTAACTCTTTTATTTAAGCTTAGGTATTATTATCACAACACCAATTGGCTTAAAGCAGTGGCTCTAATATCACCTTCTGTCACGACCCCCGACCCCACCCTGGACGGAATCGGGAGCCGCGAGCAGCCAAGTGGTACCGGTGGTTATTTTGAAAAGTAGTGCAGCGGAAATTTCGTCAGGACTGTGAGTTAGGAAAAATATCAGAGTTTAGAAAACACCGGATTTTTATTTATTAAATAGATGGGATAAAACCATGTTTTAAAAGGTAGCTTTAATATAGGATAAATTCGAATACATAAAACAACTTTTCTTAATTTAATTTAATTGATAAAATAAGCCACTTCTGTAAGCCTTGTTGGTGCGACATCCAACTCTAATTCCTGATCTACTGTAATTACCGGAAACGCGTTTTAAAAAAAATTTGGTCAGCAGGAAATACTGGTGTGTTCATTCAGGTTTTATAAAATGACCCTTAGTTATAAATTACAACATAAGAGCGATTACAATGGCTTTTATCTTATTTTTATCTGGCGCCGTGTCACCTGGTGACGATGGTCATACCATTATTGGGTCTTTCCCCAAGTAGTGACGTTTATCACTGTTAGGATTTATTAGCCTAACCCGTGAGAAATTAGTAATGTGCATAATACCCCACTAGCCAGTGATTCAAGATAACGATGAATTATTCCCTGTAATTATAACTTTTTGAAAATGGAGTATTGTAAAATACTTTTGATAAAAGAGAATGACTCACATTGCAGGTTTAAAGGAGCAGAGTTTAGCCTTGATACCTAGTTTAAATAACAATGCACGTGAAACTACGTAAGTAACTGAATACAACTTTTACGATAAGCTTACGAGCTTAAAACCCTCACGACGAATGACAAAGTGCAATACTTAAACATCCAGCGGATTCACAACGAATGACAAAGTACAATACTTAAACATCCATCGTTTTCACGACGAATGACAAAGTATACCCCGAGTTCGGGTAGCACTCAAACATCCTGTCGGATTCACGACTAATGACAAAGTATAGCCCGAGTTTGGGCAGCACTTAAACATCCTGTCGGACTGATTTCAATCGATGGGATATTACATCGTAGCAGCGATCGAGTTAATATCCGGTATCGTAGCAGCGCCTCCCTAATGAAAATTATGATTTTATGCAATATACTTTCATTTTTGAGAATTGTTTTCGTGCACAGATGAACAGCTCATGGCCAAACTATTTATAGCTGATTTCTGGGGTTGTCGCGGCCCGCGTGAGCCCTAAGACAAACCTTACGCGGACCGCGAGGAGGTCTGGTCTACGTATAGGCTTGCTATGTCACGAGTAGGTGTGCCACGTAGATGACACGTAGCCCCAGATGCTTATCCTGTCAACTCTCAAGTTGACTCGGTCCGCGTGACCTTCTGCCTATTCTTTATGCGGCCCGCGAGAAGACCACAAATCTTGATTTCTTTATTTTTGATATGGATTGGGGTTTTTGGGGTCCGGGTTTTCACTTACGGATCGTTTTGGAGCATTTTTTGAATATAATTATATCACAAAAAGGGAATAAAATTGTGAGAAAAGAGAATGGACTCACTTTGTAACTTTAGGGTTCAACTAGAAAACCCCATAGTATAAATCTTGGGTATAACTCCCGAGCTATTTTAAATAATATATATATATATATATATATATACATACATATATATATATATATTGTACTCGTATTAAGTATAGTAATCCTAATTTAACCTTATTCCTATGTCACGAGACCGAACCTCAACGAACTTAGTCGGGCAGAGCCTTGACATGCGTTATGGGGCTCCAGATCAATCGGAAAGGGTAGCGGTGATCGGGAGTTAAAACACTTAAAACGGGGCATGGCTTTATTATTATCATAGGTGAAAATAAAATAAATAAATAAAATAAAATAAAATTTTTAGAAAGACATGAGATGGCAACATGGAAGGTTGCTTTGAACCTTATTTATAGTTTGAAAAATTCTTCAAACTTAGAAAGAAAGGAATTTAGTCATCATGAGCTTTGTTCTAATCGATACACGTAGCACAAAAATCTCAAATGTAGAGTTGCATGCATTCAGACATGTCAGTTGGTGGACACCTGTGCACACTATGCACTTAACACATTGATTTCAATATGAAAGATATATTAAAAAAATAATGAGACACGAAATATGAAATGGGACATGAAATATGTTCTAATTTTAAATATATATATATATATATATATTATTTTATTATTATAATTAATTCAACTGCTTTACTTATTTGGCGCTTATAACTTTTAAAATATGACGTTTTTATAAAACAATGAATATGTCATTAGAACGAGAATAATCTAATCTATATTTTGAACCAAGTTTCATTGAAAACGGAGTAAGTCCAAATACAATGTATTTTTATAATTTAATTATTAGACGGTCACTAGGCCCGTCTAGGTACTTTATATATTTTTAACATTCAATTCACCCGTAATCTACCCGTTTAACAATATAAGTTTTTATAGACTTTTATTTTAATAGAAATGTCACCCATCTACAAGTCAATTAATTAGTATAATATTTCAACCAACTATATATAAAATAGTTTTTAAAACTATTTGGGTCGAATATTTATATTAAAAATAAACTAGTTACTAGTTACTAGTGGTTAATAAATTTAAACAAACCTAAAATTCTTATATGATAAAAATAGGAATGTTACACTTAACCTTGATTTGTAACACCCCGTGTTTCAAAAGTCAAAGTCAAAATCAAAATTGAAGTCAAAGGAAGACAAGATTGCTATTTGCGATCTGTCACTCCTTGCTCAATTCCTGTTTTGACTTCTTTGACTTGTAGTTAGTCTATTTTATGCGTTACGTTAGTTGTATTATGTGGAGTACTTATTAATGTTCGAGGTTTATTCGATATTTATCGCATGTTTTATCGTTTATCGCTTATCGCAATCACACTCGCAACTCGAATTACGCGTTCTGGATATTGTTTTATGTGTGTGTGTGCCTTACGTGTTACTTGTGCATGTTTAATTATGTTATGTTGTGGTGATGAATCGAAACGCAATCGAAACTCAATCGCAATCGAATCGCAAACGCTAAACGAATATGAAATAAGGATGATTGTATGTTGATATAGTAGTTGGGATTAAAAGTAATTTGATTAGGAAACTCCATCGCATCGCAACACCCGCAATCGCAATCGAAACGGAAAAACTCGTCGCACCGAACACTCGAACCAAGTGACTGATCGACCAGGTAACCAGCCGATCGATCGAGCTGCCGCTCGATCGGCCAGCCACTCGATTGGGCTGCCACCCGATCGACCAACCCTTTCCACTTTGGGAAACCCTTTAAATACCCCCTGTCCACATCAAACTTACCACTTTTGCACACTCCTGTCCGACCAAGCTCTCCAACCTTACTTTTTCTTCGATTTCTCGCGATTCCGGTAAGATTTCAACCTAAATCTTGTACTTCCTTAATCTACACACACTCCTACACCTTTCTATCTTTTAAATCTTAACTTTTAACCATGAAATCACTAGATTTGAGGTGTTCTAGGATGATGTCATCATGGTGTTCTTGAGAACTTCATGTTTTGGCCTCAATCCACCAAGAACAACTTACATCTAACCGATAAATTCAAATACATAAAACAACTTTTCTTAATTTAATTTAATTGATAAAATAAGCCACTTCTGTAAGCCTTGTTGGTGTCGCATCCAACTCTAATTCCTGATCTTCTGTAATTACCTGAAACGCGTTATAAAAAGATTTTGGTCAGCAGGAAATACTGGTGAGTTCATTCAGGTTTTATAAAATGACCCTTAGTTATAAATTACAGCATAAGAGCGATTACAATGGCTTTTATCTTATTTTTATCTGGCGCCGTGTCACCAGGTGACGATGGTCATACCACTATTGGGTCTTTCCCCAAGTAGTGACGTTTATCACTGTTAGAATTTATTAGCCTAACCCGTGAGAAATTAGTAATGTGCATAATACCCCACTAGCCAGTGATTCAAGATAACCATGACTTAATCCCAGTAATTATAACTTTTTGAAAATAGAGTATTGTAAAATAGTTTTGATAAAAGAGAATGACTCACATTGCAGGTTTAAACGAGCAGAGTTTAGCCTACTGGTTAGCCTTGATACCTAGTTTAAATAACAATGCACATGAAACTAGGTAAGTAACTGAATACAACTTTTACGATAAGCTTACGAGCTTAAAAAACTCACGACGAATGACAAAGTGCAATACTTAAACATCCAGCGGATTCACAACGAATGACAGAGTACAATACTTAAACATCCATCGTTTTCACGACGAATGACAAAGTATACCCCGAGTTCGGGTGGCACTCAAACATCCTGTCGGATTCACGACTAATGACAAAGTATAGCCCGAGTTTGGGCAGCACTTAAACATCCTGTCGGACTGATTTCAATCGATCGGATATTACATCATAGAAGCGATCGAGTTAATATCCGGTATCGTAGCAGCGCCTCCCTAATGAAAATTATGATTTTATGCGGTATACTTTCGTTTTTGAGAATTGTTTTCGTGCACAGATGAACTGCTCATGGCCAAACTATTTATAGCTGAATTCTGGGTTTGTCGTGGCCCGCGTGAGCCCTAAGACAAACCTTACGCGGCCCGAAAGGAGGTCTAGTCTACGTATAGGCTTGCTGTGTCACGAGTAGGTGTGCCACGTGGATGACACGTAGCCCCGGATGCTTATCCGGTCAACTCTCAAGTTGACGCGGCCCGCGTGACCTTCTGCCTATTCTTTATACGGCCCGCGAGAAGACCCCAAATCTTGATTTCTTTATTTTTGATATGGATTGGGGTTTTAGGGGTCCGAGTTTTCACTTACGGATCGTTTTAGAGCATTTTTTAATATAATTATATCACAAAAAGGGAATAAAATGGTGAGAAAAGAGAATAGACTCACTTTGTAACTTTAGGGTTCAACTAGAAAGCCTCCTGGTATAAATCTTGGGTATAACTCCCGACCTATTTTAAATATATATATATATATATATATTGTACTCGTATTAAGTATAGTAATCCTAATTTAACCTTATTCCTATGTCACGAGACCGAACCCCAACGAACATAGTCGGGCAGAGCCTTGACATGCGTTATGGGGCTCCAGATCAATCGGAAAGGGTAGCGGTGATCGGGAGTTAAAACACTTAAAACGGGGCATGGCTTTATTATTATTATCATAGGTGAAAATAAAATAAATAAATTAAATAAAATAAAAATTTTAGAAAGACAGGGGATGGCGACATGGAAGGTTACTTTGAACCTTATTTATAGTTTGAAAAATTCTTCAAACTTAGAAAGAAAGGAATTTAGTTATCACGAGCTTTGTTCTAATCGATACACGTAGCACACAAATCTCAAATGTAGAGTTGCATGCATTCAGACATGTCAGTTGGTGGACACCTGTGCACACTATGCACTTAACACATTGATTTCAATATGAAAGATAGATTAAAAAAATAATGGGACACGAAATATGAAATGGGACACGAAATATGTTCTAATTTCAAATATATATATATATTTAATTATTATTTTATTATTATAATTAATTCAACTGCTTTACTTATTTGGCGCTTATAACTTTTAAAATATGACGTTTTATAAAACAATGAATATGTCATTAGAACGAGAATAATCTAATCTACATTTTGAACCAAGTTTCATTGAAAACGGAGTAAGTCCAAATACAATGTATTTTTATAATTTAATTATTAGACGGTCACTAGGCCCGTCTAGGTACTTTATATATTTTTAACATTCAATTCACCCGTAATCTACCCGTTTAATAATATAAGTTTTTATAGACTTTTATTTTAATAGAAAGGTCACCCATCTACAAACCGATTAATTAGTATAATATTTCAACCAACTATATATAAAATAGTTTTTAAAACTATTTGGGTCGAATATTTATATTAAAAATAAACTAGTTACTAGTTGCTAGTGGTTAATAAATTTAAACAAACCTAAAATTCTTATATGATAAAAATAGGAATGTTACATCCTCCCCACCTTGTTTTAAATCTCGTCCTCGAGATTTGGGCTATAATATCTCTTTTAGAGTTATGTCATGTTTTAGTCAATAAAAATAATATTACGGTAAATGATACAGAATCAAATTTTGTGAATATGAGTTGTACAATAAATAGGACTCAATGGTTCAACTGAATTAGTTTCAGAAATCGATGTCAAAAGAACGAGATAAAGTGATATAATTTACAAGGTGACTAGGTTTAAACCAAAAGAGATATATGACCAATAGATGTCTAAATTGAATGTTTACAAGTTGTGAATGACCTTTAGGAACAATAGGATTTACTATCAAAAGAGAACTTACTTTGATTGTTAACTGAGGAAGTCTCAGAATTTAACAAGCTTGAATGAAATAGAAGTAAAAAAATGATTTGCCAACTATTGAATTATGAGATGAGACAATCAATGGGTTGACATTTATTGAATTACAAGGATATACCGATATACAACAGAGTTTAGTGTATCATTGTCTTAACACATAGTTGTATTAAGACCATTTTCAAGAATGAGTCAAGCGAAAGGATTAGCTCAAGCTACAAGTGTGTGATATACTTCGACGTATGTGGACGTATAATTTAAGTTTCATGTGTTTTCTCGTGCACTAGCACAACTTTACATGCTTCTTACTTGCGTTAATAGTCTATGGTAATGCATTGGAAATTTTTATACTTTTGATGGTGTCCCAACTTAAAGGGTTTCCATTGTTTATATTGTCGCACGAGTGACGAAGTAGATGATCAAACGAACTAATGTTTGATATCAGAATTATAGATATATGCAAGAGATTCGTGATAAAGAAATCTAGAATTATTATTGACACATATGCTTGTGCTTTATTCCAAATTGTCAATCCTTATGGTTTTTTGGATTTCCTTATAGATATACATAACTATATAATCGTATATTTCACATGTTGTAATATACATACCCTTTATAAGGTCAATGTATTTAACAGATTCATATTTCCAAAAACAAATCAGATATCAGGTCATGATACAATTTAGGGAAATCTTGTCACTTGTTTGACATATTATATACCTTCTTACCCGGTTCTAGCTGGAGAGGTAACCCCGTTATATCCGGACAAGCTGGAGAGTCTGCTACACCATACCCAGTCTTGCCGGAGAAGAAATTTCGATTTTCCCATAAATAGATCTTTCTTAATTCATGATTTGGAAAGTGCATTATGACTTTCAACAAAGACTAAGCAAATTAGTCTTCACAAGACAGATCATATTCTAGAACAAAGTAGTACTAATAAATAAGAAATAACAGTGGTCAAGTGTTATTGCTTATTTATTATACTTGCAACGTTCTAGTTATCATTCTCACGGCATATCAAAACCCATTACACAAGTATTTAGCTTAGCTTATACTAAGGCATCTTTTCTTAAGTTCAAGTCTAAATGCTATCATCTGTGCTACCAGTTAATAGTAATTTCCTAACTCTTTTATTTAAGCTTAGGTATTATTATCACAACACCAATTGGCTTAAAGCAGTGGCTCTGATATCACCTTCTGTCATGACCCCCGACCCCACCCTGGACGGAATCGGGAGCCGCGAGCAGCCAAGTGGTACCGGTGGTTATTTTGAAAAGTAGTGCAGCGGAAATTTCGTCAGGACCGTGAGTTAGGAAAAATATCAGAGTTTAGAAAACACTGGATTTTTATTTATTAAATAGATTGGATAAAACCATGTTTTAAAAGGTAGCTTTAATATAGGATAAATTCGAATACATAAAACAACTTTTCTTAATTTAATTTAATTGATAAAATAAGCCACTTCTGTAAGCCTTGTTGGTGCGGCATCCAACTCTAATTCCTGATCTACTGTAATTACCGGAAACGCGTTTTAAAAAGATTTTGGTCAGCAGGAAATACTGGTGAGTTCATTCAGGTTTTATAAAATGACCCTTAGTTATAAATTACAACATAAAAGCGATTACAATGGCTTTTATCTTATTTTTATCTGGCGCCGTGTCACCTGGTGACGATGGTCATACCACTATTGGGTCTTTCCCCAATTAGTGACGTTTATCACTGTTTGGATTTATTAGCCTAACCCGTGAGAAATTAGTAATGTGCACAATACCCCACTAGCCAGTGATTCAAGATAACGATGACTTAATCCCTGTAATTATAACTTTTTGAAAATGGAGTATTGTAAAATACTTTTGATAAAAGAGAATGACTCACATTGCAGGTTTAAACGAGCAGAGTTTAGCCTACTGATTAGCCTTGATACCTAGTTTAAATAACAATGCACGTGAAACTACGTAAGTAACTGAATACAACTTTTACGATAAGCTTACGAGCTTAAAACCCTCACGACGAATGACAAAGTGCAATACTTAAACATCCAGCGGATTCACAACGAATGACAAAGTACAATACTTAAACATCCATCGTTTTCACGACGAATGACAAAGTATACGCCGAGTTCGGGTGGCACTCAAACATCCTGTCGGATTCACGACTAATGACAAAGTGTAGCCCGAGTTTGGGCAGCACTTAAACATCCTGTCGGACTGATTTCAATCGATGGGATATTACATCGTAGCAGTGATCGAGTTAATATCCGGTATCATAGCAGCGCCTCCCTAATGAAAATTATGATTTTATGCAATATACTTTCGTTTTTGAGAATTGTTTTCGTGCACAGATGAACTGCTCATGGCCAAACTATTTATAGCTGATTTCTGGGGTTGTCGCGGCCCGCGTGAGCCCTAAGACAAACCTTACGCGGCCCGCGAGGAGGTCTGGTCTACGTATAGGTTTGCTATGTCACGAGTATGTGTGCCACGTGGATGACACGTAGCCCTAGATGCTTATCCAGTCAACTCTCAAGTTGACGCGGCCCGCGTGACCTTCTGCCTATTCTTTATGCGGCCCGCGAGAAGACCACAAATCTTGATTTCTTTATTTTTGATATGGATTGGGGTTTTAGGGGTCCGGGTTTTCACTTACAGATCGTTTTGGAGCATTTTTGAATATAATTATATCACAAAAAGGGAATAAAATGGTGAGAAAAGAGAATGGACTCACTTTGTAACTTTAGGGTTCAACTAGAAAGCCTCCTGGTATAAATCTTGGGTATAACTCCCGAGCTATTTTAAATATATATATATATATATATATATTGTACTCGTATTAAGTATAGTAATCCTAATTTAACCTTATTCCTATGTCACGAGACCGAACCTCAACGAACTTAGTCGGGCAGAGCCTTGACATGCGTTATGGGGCTCCAGATCAATCGGAAAGGGTAGCGGTGATCGGGAGTTAAAACACTTAAAACGGGGCATGGCTTTATTATTATCATAGGTGAAAATAAAATAAATAAATAAAATAAAATAAAAATTTTAGAAAGACAGGGGATGGCGACATGGAAGGTTGCTTTGAACCTTATTTATAGTTTGAAAAATTCTTCAAACTTAGAAAGAAAGGAATTTAGTTATCACGAGCTTTGTTCTAATCGATACACGTAGCACACAAATCTCAAATGTAGAGTTGCATGCATTCAGACATGTCAGTTGGTGGACACCTGTGATTACTATGCACTTAACACATTGATTTCAATATGAAAGATATATTAAAAAAATAATGAGACACGAAATATGAAATGGGACATGAAATATGTTCTAATTTCAAATATATATATATAATTTATTATTATTTTATTATTATAATTAATTCAACTGCTTATAACTTTTAAAATATGACGTTTTTATAAAACAATGAATATGTCATTAGAACGAGAATAATCTAATCTATATTTTGAACCAAGTTTCATTGAAAATGGAGTAAGTCCAAATACAATGTATTTTTATAATTTAATTATTAGACGGTTGATGTGTGTAAAATGCAACATATAAATTACATCAAATGAGGCATAAAACTAATCCTTTTTAAGTACTAATATTGGAAAAAGAGTGTTTTTGTCTTCCTTTTGTATTTTCAGGATTAAATGAGCTCAAAAACACAAAAGAAGCAAAAAGACAGCTAAATCCAACATAAATACAAGGAAAGGAACATAAGTGGACTGCCCGACCCCTCAACGGCATCTTCCCAAGCAAAATAGAGAAGGCAGAAGACTGAACACGCCCCGTGCTCAGCCAGCACGGGGCCGTGCCCAAGAAGCAGCAGAAAAGACAAACCTATAAAAGCTTCTATTGCCCACCACGGGGCCGTGCCCAGTGAACACGGGGGCGTGGCGAAAGTACAGCAGGCGCATTAATTGTAATTGCGAAATACAATTAATGAAGAGAGAGAGTGTCAGACAGGCACGGGGCCGTGTCCAGCGGACACGGGGGCGTGCCCAGCCTTCTATTCAGCCTATAAATAGGAGTGCTTGGTTTCATTTCAACTCATCCCTTGGCACACCACCTCTCTCACACTTCATCCACCACCCACCACCATCACAACACCATCATCCACCACCATCATCCATTGTCCATCGTAGAGTGTGTGAGTCGTCTCGGGATCCAAGATTGATCGTTAGAGTTCTTAACAATCAAGGCCATGTTTGCCTAAGTCTCTTACATCACTTGGTGAAGACAAAGTGTCTAGCATAATACTTTTTATTTCTAATCTTTTGCACTTTTTATTTGGTTTTGTATTAATGACTTTAATAACTAGTTACTTATGTTGAAGGTGATATTTCCTTATCGTTTGTCCGTGGTGTCTTGGCATTATTTTACTGTCTATATAAAATAAAAGATTTTCACCATTCATATCTCCACGGTCTATATGGAGGTGTGTTGGCTACCTGGTCGGGGGTTAAGGGAACGGTTTGGTAAAGGTCTTGCCATTGTTCAGCGTTTAGAGGTCCTGCAATGGACCTGGGTCAAATTTAGTAGGACCTCCTTCAATGCTTCACGGTATTGGATGGCGGGGGTCCAAACTCTTTGATCCCCTCATAAGTTAACTACTATTAATACTATAACCCGGCTATTTAGGACTGTATCCCTGCTGACACAGACTACTTAGCCTAGGGTAACGTCACTGCCAAAAGCGGGGCCTACCATAATATTGCATTAATAACTTAATTCATTATCTTCCAATAATCCACCATTTTAGGATTGTATCCTTGCTGA
The DNA here is from genome assembly GCA_030545235.1 of Helianthus tuberosus. Lineage (NCBI taxonomy): Eukaryota > Viridiplantae > Streptophyta > Magnoliopsida > Asterales > Asteraceae > Helianthus > Helianthus tuberosus. Next base: position 849,513 of record CM060414.1, read on the forward strand.
CTCAAACTACTGGGGTGAGGGTAACGTCACCTTCAAAAGAGGGGCCTACTACAATAACTAAGATAATCTCTTAATTATGTGCAAAAGTGCGGAAATAATCAAAGGTTATACTAGATACGAGTCGGAACCAAGTGATTCATCTTGTCTATCTGTTTTTATTTTATTTTTATTTTCAGCATTTTAGTTAGTTTTTATTTTTCTTAGTTTAAAACATTTTTCTAAAACTTTTTATTTTGATTAGACGTTGAGGATAAACCGGTAGTAAAAGCTCTTGTGTCCTTGGACGACCTCGGTATCTTACCAACGCTATACTACGCTCACGATGGGTGCACTTGCCCATATGTGTGTTTAGTGTTAGTAAAATATCGTGTTTATAAATTTAAAACTTGGCTAAAAATAAGTGTTAAAAAGGGCTTAAAATATACACCTAATATATATAACACTTTATCGCACATCAAGTTTTTTGGCGCCGTTGCCGGGGACACAAGGATTTTAGGAAAGCTTAAAATTGACGGCCTAATCAGTTTTTCAAAAACCTTTTCAAAACGGGCCCACATTTTTCTGCATTTTAGTTTAGTTTTGCATTTACAGTAGGTTGAACACGGGCCGTGCTCGCTGAACACGGGGCCGTGTTGCATATTTTTTCATAAAACACCCAGTAACAGAAGCTTGAACACGGGCCGTGCTCACTGAACACGCCCCGTGCTCAACGAAATCAGTAAATTTAATTAAAACGCCCAGATACAGATTCTGAACACGGGGCCGTGTCCACTGAACACGGGGCCGTGTCCAGCCTCTGTTTCCATTTTTATTTTTGTTTTCTGATCTCGAGACTCAGTTGTGGTCTGCTGAGTGATTCTTATGGATCAATACTCAGGAGGTTACAACTACACCTATGTGGAGGATAATTATAGGGGTAATTATTGCACTAATTGTCGTAACGCACGATCGGTTCAAAATAATCACTCATATCAACCATCCAATTCATACACCTACTATGAGGAGCCCAGGTACGAGCCATCAACTTCATACACATCCTATGAAGACCAAAGGTATGAACCTCCTCCCTCATACTCATATTTTGATGAACCAAGGTATGAGCCTTCATACTCATACTTTGAGGAACCAAGATATGAGCCACCACCTTCGTATGCTTACTATGAGGAACCTTGGCGTGAACAACCCACCTCATATGAGTATTATGAAGAACAAAATTATGAACCTTATCCATCATATGCTTACAATGAAGAACAATGGTGCGAACCATCTACTTCATATGGGTATTATGAGGAACAAAGGGTCGAACAACCGGATTCAACCTTAGAAAATACCGATTCTTTTTCTATAACCGAAGTAACCGATAGGATATTAGAACACATAAGAGTTATCGATCGTTGTATAAGAGAATCTCGCGCAAGGGAAGAGGAGTCCCGCGCAAGAGAAGAATTAAAAAATGAAGAGATAACCGAAAGTGTAAAAATGGAAGAACAAATAAGTGAAAAACCGACACATGAGTTAAACAACGAAATAGGTGAGTCCGACAACGTTAAAATACAAGAAGAGTCTAATTTTGAAGAAATTAATCTCTTGTCACATTCTTTTGAAAATCATTGTCTAGTACCCACTCATGCTATGTTTGTAAAAGAGTTAAACACTAACACTAAAATTGACGAAACGGTAAGTGTTAAGTTAACTGATGATCAAACCTCACTAATAAAAGAAGACCCATTTGAAATTAACATTACACCAGTTCCATGTTTCTTTCAAAATTCGTTTATTAGTAATGTCACAATCGATAAAGATCTTTGTGTTAACATAATGCCTAACTACATTTTCGAAAAATTAAGTATTAGTAATTTTTCTCCACTTCAAATACCCATTTTTCTATCCAATCGGAAAGTAATAAAATCCATCGGTATAGTTGAGGATGTATTGGTTCAAACAAATCAAATGGTAATCCCGACCGATTTTGTCATCCTCGATGACGCTCCTCTAGTGTTGGGACGACCATTTGTAAAAACTCACGAAGCTTTGAAAAACCGGAAGTTCAACAATCTACCTCTTCAATTAGGGGCATTTAAAAAGAGTGTCGATCTTAAGCGATCAATGAAATATCCATTCGGAAATGACGACCCCCTAATTGAAGATGAGCCAGAACCACCTGATAAAGTGGGTCTAGCCAAGGACCCTTATAAACGTGGCGCACCACGGAGGCATTCCGCGAAACTATCCGTAGTTTTAGTTTAGATTAACTTTTACGTTTTCTAGTTTAGTTTTTTTTTTCAGGAATAAAACACACTCGGGATGGTGAAGGATGATAAGGGAAGCTTGAACCAACACCCCATGCACAAAAACAGAGCCTCCCGACAATTTTTCATTACAGCAAGTTCAGCACGGGGCCGTGCTCACCCCAACACGCCCCGTGCCCAAGGTTCTGTAGAAAATGCCCAGTTCAGGTACCTGGACACGGGGCCGTGCTCACTGGACACGCCCCCGTGCCCAGCCTTCTGTTTACTTTTGGTACTGGCAGTCTGGACACTGGGCCGTGCTCAGCCAACACCACCCCGTGTTCAGCTACCCAGTACCATAAAATCTTGTTTTTAACCCATTTTTACACATTTAATCAGCCTAAAAACTTATTTTCGGGGCACATTGAGGACAATGTGTAATTTAAGTGTGGGGGGGATGCTAAAACCTTGAATCTTGCAAGTCCTAATAACAAGTCTTACACAAAACTCTATTGGAACCGCTAATCACCCCAAATTTTTTCAAAAATTTTCAATTTTTTTACTTGTCTAGGTTTAATTTGGGAATTTCAAAATTCTAAAAAGGTTATAGTTTTACAAATTTACAACCGATAGCGTCGTGATAAAAAGAACCAACATAAGAAAATTATGAAAAGGCATGACAAGCTTAGTTAAAATATAATTATATATACTTGAACACATAAAAACCCATTCCCACAAAAGTGAGTTTTGAGCCTTTATTGAGCATACAAATATATATCTTTAAATTAAATGCTCATTTTTCGTTTCTTGTGTGAATAGACGCTCGGTTCTTACAACTCTAGAACTTGCCACGACGATACATTCCCGGTCCTTACCAACTTAAACCCGAGTAAGTAAATGATGGAGGCATTAGGACTAACCCTTTTTATTTCTACACCATTATTTTTCCTTTTCTTTTACCACCTACCCAAAAAAAAATCCCCCTAGTTAGCCCCTTTGAGCCTAAATCTTTTCATTTCATCACCCAAACCAAAACCCTTTTACCCACCAAAACCTTTTTCATTTTTAACCCTTTGTTTTAGTAACAAGTTCGGTTTTTCGTATGATCATTCAAAAAAAAAAAAATAATAATAATAATAATTTTGTGTTGATGATGAAGCAAAAAGAAAATAAACAAACAAGTTCATCAAAAATAACTTTGTTTGAATAAAAGCTTCATCAAAATAAAAAGTTACAAAAATAAAAAGTCTTACGAAAACCAACACTTGTTACGCTTTTCGCCCTTTTTCTACTAACCACTAACCTCTAACCCAACCACCTACCTTTAACCCAAGCCTAACCCTTAACCCACAAAGTCCTCTTGATATTTACAAAGGTATAAAAGTTAAAAAGGAGGAGGATTGATTGCTTGGCAAGCTTATGGTAGGAATAAGTTCCATGCCGCTCTCGAGTGATTCACTAAAAATACACCTTCGGCCGAGTGTGAGTGATTTCTCCCGTGAGTTATGTGAACTTGTATATAAATGGAATTTTAAAAAGGCATGTTATGCCCAAATAAGTAATTTCTCCTATGAAACGTTCTAAATAAATCATTACGAATAGGATTGTAAATAGATAAGAATAAAACCCAAAATGATCTTGGATTCCCAACACTCTACGACAAGTCAAAACCTTCTCTTCTACCCATTCCATTTGGGAGTGTAAGCCACATATTAAAGAGTTTTGCTTGAGGACAAGCAAAAGTTCAAGTGTGGGGGTATTTGATGTGTGTAAAATGCAACATATAAATTACATCAAATGAGGCATAAAACTAATCCTTTTTAAGTACTAATATTGGAAAAAGAGTGTTTTTGTCTTCCTTTTGTATTTTCAGGATTAAATGAGCTCAAAAACACAAAAGAAGCAAAAAGACAGCTAAATCCAACATAAATACAAGGAAAGGAACATAAGTGGACTGCCCGACCCCTCAACGGCATCTTCCCAAGCAAAATAGAGAAGGCAGAAGACTGAACACTCCCCGTGCTCAGCCAGCACGGGGCCGTGCCCAAGAAGCAGCAGAAAAGACAAACCTATAGAAGCTTCTATTGCCCACCACGGGGCCATGCCCAGTGAACACGGGGGCGTGGCGAAAGTACAGCAGGCGCATTAATTGTAATTGCGAAATACAATTAATGAAGAGAGAGAGTGTCAGACAGGCACGGGGCCGTGTCCAGCGGACACGGGGGCGTGCCCAGCCTTCTATTCAGCCTATAAATAGGAGTGCTTGGTTTCATTTCAACTCATCCCTTGGCACACCACCTCTCTCACACTTCATCCACCACCCACCACCATCACAACACCATCATCCACCACCATCATCCATTGTCCATCGTAGAGTGTGTGAGTCGTCTCGGGATCCAAGATTGATCGTTAGAGTTCTTAACAATCAAGGCCATGTTTGCCTAAGTCTCTTACATCACTTGGTGAAGACAAAGTGTCTAGCATAATACTTTTTATTTCTAATCTTTTGCACTTTTTATTTGGTTTTGTATTAATGACTTTAATAACTAGTTACTTATGTTGAAGGTGATATTTCCTTATCGTTTGTCCGTGGTGTCTTGGCATTATTTTACTGTCTATATAAAATAAAAGATTTTCACCATTCATATCTCCACGGTCTATATGGAGGTGTGTTGGCTACCTGGTCGGGGGTTAAGGGAACGGTTTGGTAAAGGTCTTGCCATTGTTCAGCGTTTAGAGGTCCTGCAATGGACCTGGGTCAAATTTAGTAGGACCTCCTTCAATGCTTCACGGTATTGGATGGCGGGGGTCCAAACTCTTTGATCCCCTCATAAGTTAACTACTATTAATACTATAACCCGGCTATTTAGGACTGTATCCCTGCTGACTCAGACTACTTAGCCGAGGGTAACGTCACCGCCAAAAGCGGGGCCTACCATAATATTGCATTAATAACTTAATTCATTATCTTCCAATAATCCACCCTTTTAGGATTGTATCCTTGCTGACTCAAACTACTGGGGTGAGGGTAACGTCACCTTCAAAAGAGGGGCCTACTACAATAACTAAGATAATCTCTTAATTATGTGCAAAAGTGCGGAAATAATCAAAGGTTATACTAGATACGAGTCGGAACCAAGTGATTCATCTTGTCTATCTGTTTTTATTTTATTTTTATTTTCAGCATTTTAGTTAGTTTTTATTTTTCTTAGTTTAAAACATTTTTCTAAAACTTTTTATTTTGATTAGACGTTGAGGATAAACCGGTACTAAAAGCTCTTGTGTCCTTGGACGACCTCGGTATCTTACCAACGCTATACTACGCTCACGATGGGTGCACTTGCCCATATGTGTGTTTAGTGTTAGTAAAATATCGTGTTTATAAATTTAAAACTTGGCTAAAAATAAGTGTTAAAAAGGGCTTAAAATATACACCTAATATATATAACACTTTATCGCACATCAAGTTTTTTGGCGCCGTTGCCGGGGACACAAGGATTTTAGGAAAGCTTAAAATCGACGGCCTAATCAGTTTTTCAAAACCTTTTCAAAACGGGCCCACATTTTTCTGCATTTTAGTTTAGTTTTGCATTTACAGTAGGTTGAACACGGGTCGTGCTCGCTGAACACGGGGCCGTGCTGCATATTTTTTCATAAAACACCCAGTAACAGAAGCTTGAACACGGGCCGTGCTCACTGAACACGCCCCGTGCTCAACGAAATCAGTAAATTTAATTAAAACGCCCAGATACAGATTCTGAACACGGGGCCGTGTCCACTGAACACGGGGCCGTGTCCAGCCTCTGTTTCCGTTTTTATTTTTGTTTTCTGATCTCGAGACTCAGTTGTGGTCTGCTGAGTGATTCTTATGGATCAATACTCAGAAGGTTACAACTACACCTATGAGGAGGATAATTATAGGGGTAATTATTGCACTAATTGTCGTAACGCACGATCGGTTCAAAATAATCACTCATATCAACCATCCAATTCATACACCTACTATGAGGAGCCCAGGTACGAGCCATCAACTTCATACACATCCTATGAAGACCAAAGGTATGAACCTCCTCCCTCATAGTCATATTTTGATGAACCAAGGTATGAGCCTTCATACTCATACTTTGAGGAACCAAGATATGAGCCACCACCTTCGTATGCTTACTAAGAGGAACCTTGGCGTGAACAACCCACCTCATATGAGTATTATGAAGAACAAAATTACGAACCTTATCCATCATATGCTTACAATGAAGAACAATGGTGCGAACCATCTACTTCATATGGGTATTATGAGGAACAAAGGGTCGAACAACCGGATTCAAGCTTAGAAAATACCGATTCTTTTTCTATAACCGAAGTAACCGATAGGATATTAGAACACATAAGAGTTATCGATCGTTGTATAAGAGAATCTCGCGCAAGGGAAGAGGAGTCCCGCGCAAGAGAAGAATTAAAAAATGAAGAGATAACCGAAAGTGTAAAAATGGAAGAACAAATAAGTGAAAAACTGACACATGAGTTAAACAACGAAATAGGTGAGTCCGACAAAAATAGTAACTAGTTGCTAGTGGTTAATAAATTTAAACAAACCTAAAATTCTTATATGATAAAAATAGGAATGTTACACTTAACCTTGATTTGTAACACCCCGTGTTTCAAAAGTCAAAGTCAAAATCAAAATTGAAGTCAAAGGAAGACAAGATTGCTATTTGCGATCTGTCACTCCTTGCTCAATTCCTGTTTTGACTTCTTTGACTTGTAGTTAGTCTATTTTATGCGTTACGTTAGTTGTATTATGTGGAGTACTTATTAATGATCGAGGTTTATTCAATATTTATCGCATGTTTTATCGCTTATTGCTTATCGCAATCACACTCGCAACTCGAATTACGCGTTCTGGATATTGTTTTATGTGTGTGTGTGCCTTACGTGTTACTTGTGCATGTTTAATTATGTTATGTTGTGGTGATGTATCGAAACTCAATCGCAATCGAATCGCAAACGCTTAACGAATACGAAATAAGGATGATTGTATGTTGATATAGTAGTTGGGATTAAAAGTAATTTGATTAGGAAACTACATCGCATCGCAACACCCGCAATCGCAATCGAAACGGAAAAACTCGTCGCACCGAACACTCGAACCAAGTGACTGATCGACCAGGTAACCAGCCGATCGACCAGCCGCTCGATCGGCCAGCCACTCGATTGGGCTGCCACCCGATCGACCAACCCTTTCCACTTTGGGAAACCCTATAAATACCCCCTGTCCACATCAAACTTACCACTTTTGCACACTCCTGTCCAACCAAGCGCTCCAACCTTACTTTTTCTTCGATTTCTCGCGATTCCGGTAAGATTTCAACCTAAATCTTGTACTTCCTTAATCTACACGCACTCCTACACCTTTCTATCTTTTAAATCTTAACTTTTAACCGTGAAATCACTAGATTTGAGGTGTTCTAGGATGATGTCATCATGGTGTTCTTGAGAACTTCATGTTTTGGCCTCAATCCACCGAGAACAACTTAGATCTAACCGATTTCCACATAAACAAACAAAGATCTTTCATAGATCTAAACATATTCATAATGAAAAGGATTGAAAGATGGTTTTCCAACTTCCTTTCAACTCTTTTACACTCAATGCATTCAAAACCGATAGAATCGGAGCTTGTACCGAATTCCTACTCATTCTTGTGGTTGTGTTGGTTCAAGATCTAAATTCTATCCACGAGATTACCGATTTCAGGTTAAACATGAAATACGATCTCGAACAGTTGACTAATCGGATTTGGGTGATTCCTGTCCGATCAGGAGTACCAAGTATTGACAAGGTTTCTGTTGCTTAACACGTTATCAAAACGTCACGATAAAATGACAAACTATCAAAATAACCAAGCGAGAGACGATCAGAACGACCAGGACGGAATGCCATCTGATCGGACTACCGTCCGAATGGACTGACAACCGATCGGGTTGCCACCCGATTGACTTGCACCTTGGCCCCACACTTAACATCTATTTCAAACATTTGAAGTTGTGAACATTGAACAAACTACTGACCGATCGGATTACCACCCGATCGAACTGTCACTCGGCCATGTAATGTTCTGACTTCAACACTTAAACAATTTTTCGACATGTTCAATGCACACGTGTTGCCACCCGATCGAACAATCGTCCGATCGAGTGACAACCTGCTGCAAACTTGTTATCATTAGAGTGTCTAACCAATCAGATCGTCGTATGATCGAACTGAAAGGGTAGAGATACTTCAATGTTTTCAAAATGCTACAACGAAAACTTCAAGAGTCAAACCATCATACACAAACGCATCCTTCCCAAAGGAAGAAACAATCCACTCGAAAGGTCACCCGATCGGATGACCATCCGAGCGAACTGTCACCCGAACGACCGGCTGTCCGATCGGACTACCATCCGATCAAACTGTTGTTCAACCCACTGTCACTTGTTTCGTTTTACGCATCGCTTATCGTTATGCTATCAATCTGTTCAGGCTAACCCTACTCTCTAGTGTTCCCTTCAATCCATCAATCGTTGTGAGTATACTCGATCCCTTTTTTGCTTTACGCACTTTTGGGTGTTACATACATTACTTATTCTAAATCACATCGAACACACTACGTAATATTTTAATCGCTAACCAATTACCGCATGTTATACGCGACTTTATGAATGCTTGTTTGTTATGTTTACACATGGAATGTTGTCTACCTGCCTTAGCAATGATAGTACTATAGTTTGGACTCAGCACCTGTTCACTCAGGGGTTGTTAAGGACAATTAGTTACATGGCTCACAGTGGTGAGTGTGTATCACGAACTGCCTTGGGCAGTCAACCCGCAGTCATTGGTATCGATAGGTTCATGTCGATAATTAACATGCCTCATTTTACACTGTGTACGTGCTGGTTATGCGTAATCGATTTCGAACTCTATATGCTATTATCAAACTTGTATGCTCACCTTTACACTATGTGTATTGACTTTTACTTTAACGTATGTGACAGGTGCTTAGGATGCTTATTTGCTTAGCTTGCTGTGAAATCGAGGCTAGGAAAGACCTAGGTCAACAATAAACAATTGTCTGTAATAAAAATCTGAGTTGTCGGAATAGAACAATTTGACTAGATCTTTTTCTGTAATAATTGTATTATCTTTTATGACATGGTATGGGACGTGTTGCTTTAAATAATTGGTAATTATAGTTGTTATGGAAACTTCTGGACAATCTGTTTCGCTCAGTGCCACGCCCCGATGTTTCCGCCATCGGTTGGGGTGTGACAGATTGGTATCAGAGCCATAACTATAGGGAATTAGGCAAGACTCGACCTAGTCCGGGTCGATGTCTTAGAAATGACCTAGTCTATAGTTAGGAACCAACCGACCGATATCCTGTAGGGGTTATGTACGAGCTTGCTTGCTATTCTCGCTATTCACGCCACACTATCACTACACCCTATTATTTCAAAATGAACTGGTAATTAGGCCGAGATTAGGTGTGAAAGCCGCAAATTCTCGACTAAATTGCTTGTTCGACCCGCATTTATCTATAAACACGAGAATTTGCGTTGAATCGGGAGTGAAGTCCATACTTTAACGCAGATTTTCGTCCCTATTTTTTATTAAAACAGGAACAAAGTTGTTAAGTTAGGGGTGAAACCCGAATCTTGATGACTTGTTCCGACCTCTACTTTTGTTTTTACAAACTCTCACCAAAGTCTGGACGGACTCCAACGACTTGAAGTCACGATATGACTGAAAGGATGCGTGTCGAGCCCAAGATTCGAGGCAAGAGCACAGTCCTGAAGGTCAAAGTGTGTACAACAAGTCCTTGAGAATAGTCGAATCACTTTGGTTAGTCAACGTCTATATAGCCGCAGACAATCTATTTCTCGATTTTTATGTGTTTCGATTTTGAGCTCGCTACTGCCGACTCTGATATTTGTCAATTTTATGTGGATTTTATGTGTTTATGTGACCTTATCTGTTTATGTGTTATGATTTTTGGTGATTTATTCGCTTCTCGCTTTCACTTTGATCGACACATACGACTCGCACTACACTTTATCCCAAAACGTTAACAAATCGCTACTACCATGAGGAACCACCGTACGCTATGTTGCTTGCTACATATTATTCGCTTATACTATACTACTCGCTATGCTATGCGCGAATGCTCTTCTCGAACGATCACGAACCTTGAATGATAGGTTTCTGTATTCTGACTGCCTCTTGCGATCACATGCGTGTGTGCTTCTGTGTTTTGTGATTACGTGCTTTTGTGCTACTATGCTTATGTGAATCTGTGATTATGTGCCTATGTGCTTACGTGATTGTACGTGTTCCTGAGTTTTAGTAGTATTAGGCGTGTGAGGTGAGATTCGATTATATTGTGTTGAGTCCTGTGGCGATGTCTGATGCAGACAATGTCGTCATCTGGATCTCGCGCTACCCGAGATGCTCGCCGAAAGCAAGCAGACAAACGCCTCGCTGCCATGATTACTAAGCAAATGGCAAAGGTTGTACCCCAAGTCGTTAGTGAACTGTACGAAAACATGAGCAAATCGTCTGAAGAATCTAGGACCGAGACTCCCAAAGCTGCTCTCAGCTTCAAACAGTTCAAGGCATGCGGACCGAAAGAGTTCACCAGCGAAGAAGGCCCTATGGCTTTGTTTCAATGGTTTGACTCAATCGAAGTCACCCTGCAACAGAGCGGATGTCCTGATAATCTCCGCACACTGAACGCGACCGGCGTCTTCCAGTCCCACACTCTAGGCTGGTGGACGGCCGAAAGGAACAAGCGCGGAAATGATGCAGCCTATGGTCTGTCAAGGGACGAGTTGAAGAACGTTATGCTCGAGGAGTTCTGCCCTCCCCATGAGCGCCAGAAGCTAGAGGATGAGTTCTGGCACATTAAGCAGAAAGAAGACGACAACGTTGCCCTGACTGCTCGCTTCTAGCAGCTCAGTATCATATGTCCCGATCAAGTGAAGACGCCCGACATGACAATCAAGAAGTACATTCGAGCGCTGCCAGACTGTGTTGCAGATTTTGTGCATGCCGCAAAGCCAGCAACAATCGAAGAAACTTACTTGCTTGCCGCTGAAATCAATGACAAGCGAGTGAAAGCTGGTTTTTGGGATAAAGCTTCAAAGAACCTGCATCAAGCCACCACCGCCGCTCAATCATCAAAGTCCTCACGCCGCAAAAAGAAGAACAATAACAGCAGCTCCAGCAACAAGAACTGTGTTGTCACTACCACTGCTGCTCCACTTCAAGCCGTACCGGTTCAGCAGCAATCGCAGCACCGACCAGCACCAGTTACCTATGCACCGCCTGCAAAGCGTGCATACACAGGCCCTCACCCTGCCTGCCCGACATGCACTTATCATCACCCGGTGGGTCTAGCTTGCCGTTTTTGCGCGCACTGCAATATGTACGACCACTTCACTGCTAACTGTCGTACTTGTCCCCGTCAAGCACCAGCTCAAGCCACTGCTCATCAAGCTCTACTCCCAGCCCCACAAGGCCAACAAGCAACTCTGGCACCCGCGGTCAATGCCCTAGTCTGCTTCGCATGTGGTGATCCCAACCACTTTGCGAACATGTGCCCGAAAAGGGTTGTGAAACAAGAGCCCCAGCAGCAGCAGCCTTAGCAACAGCAGCAGCAACAGCCTCAACAGCAACAAGCCGCCCGCGCCAGAACCTTCAACATCAATGTGCGCCAAGCCCAGGCTGACAACAACGTGGTCAATGGTACGTTCCTTGTGAATGGTATTTATGCTTCGTGTTTGTTTGATACTGGGGCAGATAACTGTTATGTGTCGTTCGAATTCGTGTAACTCCTTAGTCGTAAGCGCTCCCAACTCCCCTCAACGTTTGATGTTGAAGTCGCCACCGGAAGAACTGTCGCCGTTAATTCTGTTCCTCGTGATTGTACTTTTGAGCTCAACAATCACATCTTCCCAATAGACCTTATTCCGTTGCAACTCGGAAGTTTTGACGTCATAGTAGGCATGGACTTTCTTCGTGAAAATCATGCTAAAGTTGTGTGCTTCGAGAAAATGATTCGATTCGTGCTCGCTAATGGTGATGTATTGTGTGTTTATGGTGAAACTGCTTCGAAAGGTCTTAAGCTCGTATCATGTGTCCAAGCTAGCAAGTATCTCCGCAAGGAATACAGAGCTTTCTTGGCTAACATTGAAGTAGCAGAGAAGGAAAAGAAAGGTAAGCCGGAAGTGAACGATGTTCCAGTGGTTTCGAGAATTTCCTAACGTTTTTCCTGAGGATCTTCCCGGACTTCCGCCAAGTTGTGATATCGACTTTCGTATCGACCTCATTCCTGGAGCAAACCCTATTGCTAGAGCTCCTTATCGACTCGCTCCGTCCGAAATGCGTGAACTCTCGAGTCAGCTCCAGGAATTACTTGATAAAGGCTTCATTCGCCCAAGCACCTCTCCATGGGGCACGCCAGTCCTTTTCGTCAAAAAGAAGGATGGGTCGTTCAGGATGTGAATCGACTATCGGGAATTAAATAAGTTGACCATCAAGAATCGCTATCCCCTGCCTCGCATTGACAATTTGTTTGATCAGCTACAAGGTGCTACGTGTTTCTCGAAGATCGATCTACGCTCAGGCTATCACCAGTTACGCATTCAAGAAGAAGATATACCCAAAACCGCTTTTCGCACTCGATACGGCCACTATGAGTTCGTTGTTATGCCTTTTGGTTTAACCAACGCACCCGCGGTTTTCATGGATCTGATGAATCGCGTGTGTAAACATTATCTCGACCGCTTCGTCATCGTGTTCATCGATGATGTCTTGATCTATTCCAAGTCGAAAGCCGAACACGCGCAACATCTACGTTTGGTTCTCGAGCTACTCCAAGGGAATCGACTCTATGCCAAGTTCTCCAAGTGCGAATTTTGGCTAGAGGAGGTTCAATTCCTCGGTCACATTGTCAATAGTCAAGGTATTCATGTCGATCCCGCGAAGATTGAAGCAGTTAAGAGTTGGATTACACCTAAGAACCCGTCTGAAGTTCATTCTTTTCTCAGACTAGAGGGCTATTATCGACGATTTATCGAAGGATTCTCAAATATCGCTGTGCCGCTTACCCCTCTCACGCATAAAGACAAGCCTTTTGTTTGGGGAACTGAACAAGAGTCTGCTTTCCAAACCCTCAAGCACATGCTCTGCAATGCTCCTGTCCTCACTTTACCCGACGGAAACGACGACTTCATTGTCTATTATGATGCTTCGAACCTTGGTCTTGGTTGTGTCCTCATGCAACGGGACAAGGTCATTGCTTACGCATCTCGACAGCTCAAGATCCACGAGAAGAACAGTACAACCCATGATATCGAGCTAGGCGCAGTAGTTTTTGCGTTAAAGATTTGGCGACACTACCTGTATGGTACCAAGTGTACGATCTTCACCGATCATAAGAGCCTACAACACATCTTGGACCAGAAGGAACTTAATATGCGTCAACGCTGATGGGTAGAACTTCTCAACGATTATGACTGTGAGATTCGTTATCACCCAGGCAAAGCAAATGTCGTTGCCGACGCTCTCAGCGGACGGAGCTATCTGCTCAGCATTTGTAACAACCCTCGGTAAAACCAACACCCTTACAATATGTCTAACACTCCAGTATATTTTAGAATGTCCCAATATGTCTTATATTACACCCCGTATGTGAAAATCAAGCCCGAGATACAATATAGTATTTAAATAAAATATAAAAATTTAAAATCTAGGGCTGAGGCGGGCCGCGTGGACCCACCACAAACCCTTACGCGGGCGGTATGAAGGCTTGAACCAGACTCCTTTGATTTCATTAAGTTTAGACGGGTCGCGTAAGCCTTAGCTGATACTAATGTGGGCCGCAAGAGATCATCAAACGCGGAGACACCAGAGGCCGACACGTGTCGACATCGTGGCGGACCTACAAGCTGACCCAGCTAAGCTATACGTTGACCATATGTTGACGCGGGCCGCGTAGCCCTATGGCTACGCTTACGCGGGCCGCGTGAGAGTCAATATCAGCAACTATATAAAGGAGGCCTCGGATCTCATTTCAGTTTGTTCATTTCTCAAATCTCAATCTCACTTTATGAATTAGAGGCATTATAGATGGGTATTATACCCCTAATTAGCGAGGTTCTGCTCCGTTGTAAGTATTATAACCCCAGTTTCATAATAGTTACGCTGCCCGGTTGATTTAGGGTTCCGTAACAACTGTCGTGGTTCTGCCCGACGTAGTTGTTGGAATGTCGTTTCTGGGAAGGTATCATTAATAATTTCAAATGGTTATGATACTAACCAATGTACATTTGTATAAATTATAGATTATATCCAGGAAACCCTTAAGCGAAGTCTAACATAGCAATGTGAGTTTATCCTCTTTTTGGAATATTTTACAAAACCTTAATTGTTTTACAATGTGATTAAGCGGTGATTGAGTCTTTGTAGTTCTTCAATTACTGCCGGTATTATGGGGTTTTGTATACAAAATTTATATTACTACGAGTAGTAGTAGTAAGTCGGAATGACAGTACATTACCATTGGACAACGAGTTAGCCAATGGGTAATTTGACCATAGCCACAGATTCGGTCGAGTGGCAAGTACTGAATGAGTAATTGTGTAGAAATTAAACAATGTGACCGCTCTCAATACTGTCTTAATTAATAAAATGTTTCTTGGTTAAACTGGGATTCACTCACCAGTATTTCCCACTGACAAATGTTTTTAAAACGCGTTTCAGGTAACCCAATGTGACAGCCAATTAGTAAAAAGCCAGCTGGAGAGCACTGAAGGCTTAGTAAAAATGTGGCTATAAAAGTTACCTAAAAGACGATGTTTTAAAATATGGTTTATCCCTATAAATGTATTGTAATAAGAAACTTGGGTTTTGCCCATGTGAGTATTAATATTAAATATGGTGGTTTACTCTGATAAATATTTCCTAACTACGGTCCTGATGTAATTTCCGCTGCAAGATTAAATAGCTGATACCACCAAAAATCTGAGCTCGCGTCCGCCCATTCCCGAGACAGATAAGGGATCGGGGGTTGCGACAACATTCGTGATGCCCAAGCCCAATACAATCTCGAAACCCTCATCCGCGAAGCCCAGCATGCTTGTTTTAATGAACGCACTCTGAAAAAGGAAAGAATCTGTCACGATGGAGCCCAGCTTGTGAATAAGTCGAATGGGATATTCCACTTTCTAGACCGAATTTGGATCCCTAAGCGGACCAATTTACGACAGATTCTGATGGACGAAGCCCACGAATCCCGATATTCTATTCATCCCGGTGCCGACAAAATGTACCAGGACCTTCGCTACAAGTACTGGTGGCCAGGCATGAAAAGGGATATCACTCTCTATGTTGGAAAGTGCCTGACTTACTCAAAGGTCAAGGCTGAACACCAAAGACCCTCTGGCTTACTCGAACAACCCCCGATCCCTATGTGGAAGTAGGAGAGTATAGCTATGGACTTCATAACAAAACTCCCGCGCACGCCATCAGGTCACGACAGCATCTGGGTTGTTGTTGATCGTTTGACCAAATCAGCACACTTTTTGCCAATACGGGAAGACTACAAGGTAGAACGATTAGCCCGAATCTACACCAATGAGATCATTTGTCGACATGGGACGCCTCGCGACATCATCTCTGACCGTGATGCTCGGTTTACCTCGCGACTGTGGGAAACGTTTCAAGCGGCTCTCAGTACTACGCTTAATCTAAATACCGCATTCCACCCTCAAACCGGCGGTCAGACTGATAGAACGATCCGTACTCTTGAAGACATGCTCCGTTCGTGTGTCAAAGCTTTCGGTGGTAATTGGGATGCATACCTGCCGTTAGTCGAATTCTCGTATAATAACAGTTATCATTCCAGCATACAAATGGCACCATTTGAGGCTTTATACGGAAGAAGATGTCGATCGCCGATTGTATGGCACGAGATCGGGCACTCGCAATTAACCGGTCCTGAGCTATTGCAAGAAACGACTGACAAAGTCCTCCAAATTCGAGACAATCTACTGAAAGCTCGGAGTCGACAGAAAAGTTACACCGATAGACGACGCAAGCCCCTTGAATTTGATGTTGGCGACTACGTACTCCTAAAGGTATCACCTTGGAAGGGTGTGGTCAGATTCGGCAAGAAACAGAAACTAGCGCCTCGATATGTTGGACCTTTTAAGACTCTAGAAAGGATCGGAAAAGTCGCCTACAGACTCGAACTACCGGAGGAGCTTAGTAACGTCCACCCGGCTTTTCATGTTTCGAACCTCCGAAAGTGCCTGGCTGAGCATGATTTAATTGTGCTTCTTAATGATCTCCAAATAAACGAAACACTACACTTTGTGGAAAAGCCTGTCGAAATCATGGATCGCCAAACTAGGCAACTCAGACGCTCGCGCATTCCTATTGTGAAAGTCCGATGGGAAGGCAAACGAGGCGCAGAGTTCACTAGGGAACTCAAAAGCGACATGAAGGCGAAGTACCCGCAGTTGTTTGTTACGGCTTCGGCCTAATTTCGGGATGAAATTCCCTCAACTATGAGAGGCTGTAACACCCCGTGTTTCAAAAGTCAAAGTCAAAGTCAAAATTGAAGTCAAAGGAAGACAAGATTGCTAATTACGATCTGTCACTCCTTGCTCAATTCCTGTTTTGACTTCTTTGACTTGTAGTTAGTCTATTTTATGCGTTACGTTAGTTGTATTATGTGGAGTACTTATTAATGATCGAGGTTTATTCGATATTTATCGCATGTTTTATCGCTTATCGCAATCGCACTCGCAACTCGAATTACGCGTTCTGGATATTGTTTTATGTGTGTGTGTGCCTTACGTGTTACTTGTGCATGTTTAATTATGTTATGTTGTGGTGATCAATCGAAACGCAATCGAAACTCAATCGCAATCGAATCGCACACGCTAAATGAAAACGAAATAAGGATGATTGTATGTTGATATAGTAGTTGGGATTAAAAGTAATTTGACTAGGAAACTCCATCGCATCGCAAAATCCGCAATCGCAATCGAAACGGCAAAACTCGTCGCACCGAACACTCGAACCAAGTGACTGATCGACCAGGTAACCAGCCGATCGACTAGCTGATCGATCTAGCTACCGCTCGATCGGCTAGCCACTCGATCGGGCTGCCACCCGATCGACCAACCCTTTCCACTTTGGGAAACCCTATAAATACCCCCTGTCCACATCAAACTTACCACTTTTACACACTCCTGTCCAACCAAGCGCTCCAACCTTACTTTTTCTTCGATTTCTCACGATTCCGGTAAGATTTCAACCTAAATCTTGTACTTCCTTAATCTACACGCACTCCTACACCTTTCTATCTTTTAAATCTCAACTTTTAACCGTGAAATCACTAGATTTGAGGTGTTCTAGGATGATGTCATCATGGTGTTCTTGAGAACTTCATGTTTTGGCCTCAATCCATCGAGAACAACTTAGATCTAACCGATTTCCACATAAACAAACAAAGATCTTTCAGATCTAAACATATTCACAATGAAAAGGATTGAAAGATGGTTTTCCAACTTCCTTTCAACTCTTTCACACTCAATGCAATCAAAACCGATAGAATCGGAGCTTGTACCGACTTCCTACTCATTCTTGTGGTTGTGTTGGTTCAAGATCTGAATTCTATCGACGAGATTACCGATTTCGGGTTAAACATGAAACACCGTCTCGAACAGTTGACTAATCGGATTTGGGTGATTCCTGTTCGATCAGGAGTACCAAATATTGACAAGGTTTCTGTTGCTTAACACGTTATCAAAACGTCATGATAAAACGACAAACTATCAAAACAACCAAGCGAGAGACGATTAGGACGACCAGGACGGAATGCCGTCCGATCGGACTACCATCCGAAAGGACTGACAACCGATCGGGTTGCCACCTGATCGACATGCACCTTGGCCCCACACTTAACATCTATTTCAAACATTTGAAGTTGTGAACATTGAACGAACTACTGACCGATCAGATTACCACCCAATCGGACTGTCACTCGGCCATGTAATGTTCTGACTTCAACACTTAAACATTTTTTCGACATGTTCAATGCACACGTGTTGCCACCCGATCGAACAACCGTCCGATCGAGTGACAACCTGCTGCGAACTTGTTCTCATTAGAGTGTCTACCCAATCGGATCGTCGTTCGATTGATCGACCTGAAAGGGTAGAGATACTTCAATGTTTTCAAAATGCTACAACGAAAAATTCAAGAGTTAAACCATCATACACAAACACATCCTTCCCAAAGGAAGAAACAATCCACTCGAAAGGTCACCCGATCGGATGACCATCCGAGCGGACTGTCACCCGAACGACCGGTTGTCCGATCGGACTACCATCCGATCGAACTATTGTTTAACCCACTGTCACTTGTTTTGTTTTACGCGTCGCTTATCGTTATGTTATCAATCTGTTCAGGCTAACCCTACTCTCTAGCGCTCCCTTCAATCCATCAATCGATGTGAGTATACTCGATCCCTTTTTGCTTTACGCATTTTTGGGTGTTACATACGTTACTTATTCTAAATCACATCGAACACACTACGCAATACTTTAATCTCTAACCAATTACCGCATGTTATACGTGACTTAATGAATGAATGCTTGTTTGTTATGTTTACACATGGAATGTTGTCTACCTGCCTTAGCGACGATAGTACTATAGTTTGGACTCAGCACCTGTTCACTCAGGGGTTGTTAAGGACAATTAGTTACTTGGCTCACAGTGGTGAGTGTGTATCGCGAACTGCCTCGGGCAGTCAACCCGCAGTCATTGGTATCGATAGGTTCATGTCGATAACTAACATACCTCATTTTGCATTGTGTACGTGCTGGTTATGCATAATCGATTTCGAACTCTATATGTTATTATCAAACTTGTATGCTCACCTTTATACTATGTGTATTGAATTTTACTTTAACGTATGTGACATGTGCTTATTTGCTTAGCTTGCTGTGAAATTGAGGCTAGGAAAGACCTAGGTCAACAATAAACAATTGTCTGTAATAAAAATCTGAGTTGTCGGAACAGAACAATTTGACTAGATCTTTTCTGTAATAATTGTATTATATTTTATGACATGGTATGGGACATGTTGCTTTAAATAATTGGTAATTATAGTTATTATGGAAACTTCTTGACAATCTGTTTCGCTCAGTGCCACGCCCCGATGTTTCCGCCATCGGTTGGGGTGTGACATGATTGTCCTCAAGCAACCATCACGAACATTACTCACCTTATTAGAAAATCACCATTAAATCCCTTACCGAATTAGCAGTTTAAGGTCCCAAGTCATACCCGTCTCATAGACTGACACAATCAAGATTGACAATCTAACAGATAAGTGATTCGCATTTAAAACAACTTAAGACTTGCCTAACTAAAACTAACATGCTTGTGATACCACACACATGCTACACGCCCCTCACAATAATCACTCATCTCGGTTTAATCAAGACTAGCGTGTAATGTGCTAGTATGTAATTCGCTCAAAACCTAATACGCTACCTTGCAATTATAAGCTTGTATAGCAATCATACCTCCGCTGTATCAAATAACGTAACACATATCAAAATTACTTTTTGGGTTTTGAGTTAAAGGTAAAGGTAAGGATATATTTTTGGGTTTTTTATGTTTTTATTGGCGAACACAATGAATATACCAAACCATGACAACTTATTCACAATAATACTAACACATGGGTTATTTTCGACCCATTTATTTAACCCGAACATAACAATGATTTTTGTTTTTTTTCTTTCTTTTTTTCTTCTTCCAACAAACATCTAACACACAATTGTCATTCATGGTTGGTAATCAAACGGGTCATAGCGTCAAAAACGAGTATTAGGTGCTAGATGATTATTTTCTCATATATTTACTTTCCATATATAAATTCTGAATTCCTAATCCTCCGTTAAACATTCAATACTCATACACCTATGATTCCTCGTGTAGAAGGAGTTGGTGTGTGACAACTCGGAATTTAGAACCTTTCGTTGTGTGCTTGAACGCTTAGTGACTAACTGATGTGATGATTTAATGAATACACGTGAACTTATATGATTATGTGTTATGTTATGTGTATGCTTGTGTGTATGTATGCGAGTATGTATATGAACCGAGACAACACGAACCCGACTCGAGACCATGTGGTCTCGAGTGAACACATGAAACATTGGGCCGGTTGGGCCACACACACACTTAGCCTATCCGAGAGCCCACTAGGGTGTATTACTAGGAGCGGATATATAAACTTGATGGATAGCCTTGTTGCCATTTTTTGGATAACACACATACTCTCCCACACATACTCTCCCTCTCTCCCTCACGGAAACCTTAAGCCACAACACCCTCCTCCTTCTTCTTGGATCAAACCAACCGACCACAAAAGGATTCTCGGATTTGCTTGTTCACACCAAACAAAGCTTCATCCTTCACCACTACTCCTCTAACCGGTTAGTGATTTCCATTGTGTGTGCATATTTCGGTTGTTGGTGATGATGAATGATAAAGTTGTTTGATAATATGTTTACTTGTTAAGTTTCATACATGATAAACACATCCTTCTCGAATAAACGGTATTAAGATTGTTGTTACATGATGATATAATGTTGATTTAGTATAGATAAAATGTGATTGATCATGATTATGAGTAATCGGCTCTATAGGGGTTAAATCCGAATGCTTTGGTTATGTTTAAGAGGTTTATTGTTTATGAAATAGGGTTTGCATATGTGTTTTTAGATAATGTACATGGTCAAGATATATAATAAGGATTGTTGGATCGGTCATATTGCAAATGGTGGAAAACCCTAAATGATGAATAACTTGAATATTCGAATATGTGTTGAATGTGTTTTGAATATGATATGAACATGACTTTAATATGTGAAGAACATGATGAATGTATGAAGAACTTGATGAACATGATAAGAATGTGGCTGAATATTTGAAATCTGATATGTTTGATCCAAATTGGTAAATCACTAGACAAACAAACATGTTTAAGTGGATAGTACAAACCATTTTCTGAAATCAAATTCTCATTGGATAGTACACTGTTCCGAATCAGCAGTTGTCCACTCGAAACCATCAGTTGCGACTCGAAACCATGCATGATGAGTCGAAATCTCCCGGTTGCGACATCGGTTGCGAGTCGCAAACACCTGGTTGCGACTCGAAACCACACATGATCAGCACACCAACCTTGTGACTCGAAACCACAGTTGCGAGTCCAGTTGCGACTCGTAACCAAAACAACACGAACCGAAACCATGATTGCGACTCGGGTTGCGAGTCGCAAACGCCTAGTTGCGACTCGAGACTATACACGGATACTCGCTGTTTGGGCTTGCACCTCATTTCGGACTTAATTGTTTGGGCCGGACTATTGGGCCTGATGCCCAGACCTTGTATGTTACTGTTGAACGTGAATATTGTTGATCTGCCATGATAAAACGTGTATGCCATGAACGATACTTGAATGCATTATGTTAGGAACATACGTGTACTGATTGAATACGAACCTGATTGGTATGATACAACTGTGATAGGACGTGAGTAGCCACGATATTGCTTGTTTGACTTTTCTGTGTTTCTACCGAGCAAACCAAGGTGAGTTCACACCCTCTACAAAGCATGGGATTCCCTGGGTCGGGAATTGGGGTTAAGGAACTGGGTTCCTCGTCCTCCTTGGGTAGGACAGCAAAGGTTCAGGAATGTAATTCCTCGTCCTCACGGACAGATAACTCGTACTAGACCAAAACTCTATCACGAAGTCCCTCCTTTTTATATCGACTTAATCGCCGGGCCAATGGCGAGCGGGTCATTAGTTAGATAGCGCTATTTAGGTCTGACAAACCTCACACCGTGCCGCAGAGGACGGGCGTGAACTAATGGATCTGGGGCACGTCAATGATGATAGACATTGACAGTTTCAGGGCACATAAACATGACTACAGTCAGCAGTCGATATGGTAACGAGTCTAGTGTATACATGGGGTAGCCCCCACGGCCGAAATGCCAGATAACTAACACGGGGTAGCCCCCACGGCTGGACAGCCAGAGTAACCGGGAATAAACAAGTCACGTTTTTAACTATGGGGTAACCCCCACGGCAGGATGCCAGCTAAAGGAAACTGTTTTCGAAACAACTTAAAACGAACACCCAACCGTGAACTCACTCAACTTGTTGTTGACTCGTTACTACATGCTTTGCAGGTCCTTAGGTTCTTAGCTGGAGCTTGCATGGAGGAGGATCGTTGTGGGACATGGACGGCTGTGTGCCATGTTAAACTTTGAAACTATGAAACTTATGTTTTGACTTTAAGACCTATGCTTCCGCTTGCAACTTAACTATGTTTTGTTTGAACACCAATTGTATTGGTTGGATTTTTATAACTACTTATATGCTTGTTCAATATGATTGGTGGCTGGATCCTGGTCAGTCACGCCTCCAAGCGGTAGTACTCCGCAGGTGTATTTTGGGGGTGTGACAGATTGGTATCAGAGCCATTGGTTATAGAGAACTTGGTTTTAATAAAGGGAAAAACGTTTTTGTTAAAACCAGACTATAACCTGTACAGTGCTCAACGGTCCACAACGATGCTTCACTTCACATGCAAGGCTCGACATTCTAGGTGATATGATCTGTGTATATATTGCCTACTTGTTAGTTACATAGTACATTGCTTATGGTATGCTTGGTTAGTATAACTACTGTTGCTTGAACACGTGCGTGCTTGCTCAATTTTATCGCCGTACTTTCGCGAACTCCTCTCACTCACGTTCTTCTTGATATGAAGATCATGTCTGGACGCGTTAACCTAACACAAGCCCAGTTGACGGCTCTGATCAACGAACGAGTTGCCGCAGCACTTGCAGCTGCCCACGCAGGAGGTATATCCTGCAGTCCGAACTCATTCTAGGATCTTTAGGATCCTACTCTCGTGAACCAACCTTTGTGTTAAACTCTGTCTTTTCTTTCCCCTACGATAGGTCAGCACGTTCAGCCACCCGTGTGCACTTTTAAGACTTTCATGGACTGCCGACCAACTACTTTTAGCGGCACTGAAGGAGCAGTAGGGCTCCTACATTGGTTTGAGAAGCTAGAATCTGTGTTCGAAATGTGCGAATGCCCTGAGGCGCGCAGGGTGAAGTACGCTACTGGTACTCTCGAGGGTTTAGCCCTCACATGGTGGAACGCTCAAGTTCAAATGCTAGGGTTGGTTGCTGCCAACGCCACCCCATGGGAAACTTTCAAGGAGATGATCAAGGAGGAATACTGCAGTCGTGATGAGATTCACAAACTCGAGGTGGAGTTCTTCAACCTCAAGATGACGGGGTCCGAAATTGAAGCTTATGTGAAAAGGTCGAACGAACTGGCAATTCTGTGCCCTACTATGGTGGACCCTCCCATCAAACGCATCGAACTATTTCTTCAGGGCTTAGTGCCAGAAATCCAAAGTCATGTGACTTCAGCGAACCTCGCCACCTATCAACAAACCGTTCAGTTGGCTCACCGTCTCACGGATCAGGCGGTGGAGCAGAACAAGTTACCAAAACGCATAGGTGCTGCAACTACTTCTGGCACCTCAAGTGACAACAAACGAAAATGGGATGGAACTTCAAGTAAGGGTTCGACTTCTGTTCAGTCCCAGTCTCAGCAGAGAAAGACTGAGGACTACAAGAGCCCTAATCAGCAATCGTCTGGTGGTGGATACAAAGGAAATCACCCCAAATGCAATCGCTGCAGCCTGCACCACAGCGGGCCATGCACCAGGGGCAACTGTCATCGGTGCAACAAGCCTGGTCATGCTGCAAAGGATTGCAGGAGCTTATACCCCGCCAATCAGAATCGTCAGCAAGCTCAACAGAACCAGCGCCAGCAACAGCAACAGGGTGATAACAAAGGGTGCTTTCAGTGTGGAGCTGAAGGCCACTTCAAGAGAGACTGTCCTCAACTGAACAGGAACCAGAACAACAACAACAACAATAACAACAATCAGGGGAATGGTAACAATGGGAACAACAACAACAATGGCGCCAGGGGGCGAATGTTTGTGATTGGCCAAGGTGAAGCAAGGAATGACCCCAATGTTGTGGCGGGTAAGTTCCTTCTCGACGACTTTTATGTTTCAGTTTTATTTGATTCGGGTGCCGATACTAGCTACGTGTCACTAGAAGTTAGTCGAATGCTTAAGCGTATTCCAACCCCTTTGAACAACAAGCACACCGTAGAGCTAGCAAACGGTAAGAGTTTAGAAGCCACACACGTAGTCAAGGGTTGTAAACTTATTCTTGCTGACCAGACCTTCTCTATCGACCTCATTCCTATTGTCTTGGGTAGTTTCGACGTTGTCATTGGGATGGATTGGTTGTCCCAACACCGAGCAGAGATTCTTTGCAACGAGAAGGTTGTCCGTATTCCAGGTCCCGATGGTGAACCTCTCATGATTTATGGCGACAAGAGGAGTGCTGTTGAGAACGTCATTTCTCTCCTTAAGGCCCAAAAGTGCTTGCGAAAGGGCCACACTGCTATTTTAGCTCTCGTTACCGACACCTCAGAAAAAGAAAAGAAGATAGAAGATTTTCCAGTTGTACGCGACTATCCCGAGGTATTTCCTGAGGAATTACCTGGTCTTCCGCCTCATCGCCAAGTCGAGTTTCAGATTGAACTAGCTCCTGGAGCTGCGCCTATAGCTCGTGCACCTTATCGTTTAGCCCCATCAGAGTTGAAAGAACTCTCCACGCAACTACAAGAGCTTCTGGATAAGGGTTTTATTCGTCCTAGCTCATCGCCCTGGGAAGCTCCAGTATTATTTGTGAAGAAGAAGGACGGTACTTTCAGAATGTGCATCGACTACCGAGAACTCAACAAGGTGACGGTGAAGAATCGTTATCCTCTACCGCGTATCGACGACTTGTTCGACCAGTTGCAAGGATCGAGCTACTATTCGAAAATCGATTTGAGATCGGGTTATCACCAGCTGAGAGTCCGGGAAGAGGACGTCTCCAAAACAGCTTTCAGAACTCGATACGGGCACTATGAGTTTTTGGTCATGCCTTTTGGGATGACAAACGCACCTGCGGTTTTCATGGACTTGATGAACCGAGTGTGCAAGCCTTACCTGGACAAGTTCGTTATAGTCTTCATCGACGACATCCTGATCTATTCTAAGAGTCGGGAGGAACACGAGCAGCATCTGCGACTTATTCTGGAACTCCTTCGAACAGAACAGCTTTATGCAAAGTTCTCGAAATGCGACTTCTGGCTTCGAGAAGTCCATTTCCTAGGCCACGTGGTGAACAAGGATGGGATTCACGTTGATCCATCCAAGGTAGACTCGATTAAGAACTGGCCTGCACCTCGTACACCAAAGGAAATTCGCCAATTCTTGGGTTTGGCGGGATACTACCGGAGATTCATAAAGGACTTTTCCAAGATTGCACAGCCTCTCACTTCACTAACGCAGAAGGGCGTTGTTTATCGCTGGGGAAACGCACAGGAGTTGGCATTTCAGCACCTAAAGGATAGACTTTGTAGCGCACCTATCCTTTCCTTGCCAGAAGGCACAGACGACTTTGTGGTTTACTGCGACGCATCAATTCAAGGTCTTGGTTGCGTGTTGATGCAACGAGACAAAGTCATAGCCTACGCCTCACGCCAACTCAAGGTTCATGAAAAGAACTACACTACGCATGATTTAGAGCTGGGAGCTGTTGTTTTTGCACTTAAATTATGGCGGCATTACCTGTATGGTACCAAGTGCGCCATCTACACTGACCACAGGAGCCTCGAGCATATCTTCAAACAGAAGGAACTGAATATGCGACAACGACGATGGGTCGAACTGCTGAATGATTACGAGTGCTCAATCAGGTATCACCCGGGCAAGGCCAATGTTGTGGCTGACGCCCTCAGTCGGAAGGATACTGCGCCTAAGCGCGTACGAGCTCTACAACTCACAATCCATTCTAGTCTTCCTTCCCAGATACGAGCTGCTCAGATGGAAGCACTGAAACCAGAAAACGTTAGGGCTGAAGCCCTACGCGGATCGAGGCAACGCTTAGAACAGAAGGAAGACGGTGCTTACTACGTAACGGGACGCGTTTGGGTCCCACTCTATGGCAACCTACGAGAGCTTGTGATGGATGAAGCACACAAGTCTCGCTACTCAGTACATCCTGGATCGGATAAGATGTACCACGACATCAAAACTACGTACTGGTGGCCTAGCATGAAGGCCCACATAGCAACTTACGTCAGCAAGTGTCTGACTTGTGCGAGGGTCAAGTCCGAATACCAGAAACCCTCAGGCCTGCTCCAACAACCAGAGATACCTCAATGGAAATGGGAGCAAATTTCCATGGATTTTGTTACTGGCCTACCTAGATCCCAGCGCGGGAACGATACTATTTGGGTGATCGTGGATCGACTCACGAAATCTGCGCACTTCTTGGCTATCAAGGAGACGGATAAGTTCTCCACTCTTGCAGAAATATACATCAAGGAAATTGTTTCGAGGCACGGGGTGCCCACCTCCATTATCTCAGATCGAGATGCGCGTTTCACGTCAGAGCTGTGGCAAGCAATGCACAAATCCTTTGGCTCACGACTAGACATGAGCACAGCGTACCATCCTCAGACGGACGGGCAGTCCGAGCGCACGATTCAAACCTTAGAGGACATGCTTCGTGCATGTGTAATCGACTTTGGCAACCGCTGGGAAAAGCATCTGCCACTTGTGGAATTCTCGTACAATAACAGCTACCACACCAGCATAGGAGCTGCTCCGTTTGAGGCATTGTACGGACGTAAATGCCGGTCTCCTCTTTGCTGGGCAGAGGTGGGAGATAGTCAGATCACTGGTCCAGAATATGTGGTAGATACAACCGAGCAAATCGCTCAGATACGAAAACGCATGACGGCCGCTCGCGAACGTCAGAAAGTTTACGCCGACATGGGCAGGAAACCACTTGAGCTCCAGGTTGGGGAGCGGGTACTACTCAAAGTTTCACCCTGGAAGGGTGTGGTTCGTTTTGGTAAACGCGGCAAACTCAACCCACGATACGTTGGACCTTTCGAGGTCATTGAGAAAATAGGCAGGGTGGCCTACAGATTAAACTTACCAGCGGAACTCGGTGCAGTTCACAACGTTTTTCACGTGTCGAATCTGAAGAAGTGTCCGTCAGATGAGACCCACGTAGTTCCTTTGAAGGAACTCACTATCGACGAGCAGTTACGATTCGTCGAGGAACCAGTTGAAATCACGGACCGGGATGTTAAGGTCCTCAAGAGCACTAGAATACCTCTCGTTCGAGTTCGTTGGAACTCACGTCGCGGCCCAGAGTTCACCTGGGAGCGCGAAGATCAGATGAAACAAAAGTATCCCCAACTGTTCGCAAACAGTACACCCACTACTGAGGCCGAAGCTACGGAATTTCGGGACGAAATTCCAGATCAACGGGGGGTGGATGTGACACCCCAGGAAAACCGGGAAAACCATACAACTTAACTAGCTTCCTCAGTGAGTGCCTACCAAATTTCGGGACGGAATTTCTTTCAACTTGGGGATGATGTGACAACTCGAAATTTAGAACCTTTCGTTGTGTGCTTGAACGCTTAGTGACTAACTGATGTGATGATTTAATGAATACATGTGAACTTATATGATTATGTGTTATGTTATGTGTATGCTTGTGTGTATGTATGCGAGTATGTATATGAACCGAGACAAAACGAACCCGACTCGAGACCATGTGGTCTCGAGTGAACACATGAAACATTGGGCCGGTTGGGCCACACACACACTTAGCCTATCCGAGAGCCCACTAGGGTGTATTACTAGGAGCGGATATATAAACTTGATGGATAGCCTTGTTGCCATTTTTTGGATAACACACATACTCTCCCACACATACTCTCCCTCTCTCCCTCACGGAAACCTTAAGCCACAACACCCTCCTCCTTCTTCTCGGATCAAACCAACCGACCACAAAAGGATTCTCGGATTTGCTTGTTCACACCAAACAAAGCTTCATCCTTCACCACTACTCCTCTAACCGGTTAGTGATTTCCATTGTGTGTGCATATTTCGGTTGTTGGTGATGATGAATGATAAAGTTGTTTGATAATATGTTTACTTGTTAAGTTTCATACATGATAAACACGTCCTTCTCGAATAAACGGTATTAAGATTGTTGTTACATGATGATATAATGTTGATTTAGTATAGATAAAATGTGATTGATCATGATTATGAGTAATCGGCTCTATAGGGGTTAAATCCGAATGCTTTGGTTATGTTTAAGAGGTTTATTGTTTATGAAATAGGGTTTGCATATGTGTTTTTAGATAATGTACATGGTCAAGATATATAATAAGGATTGTTGGATCGGTCATATTGCAAATGATGGAAAACCCTAAATGATGAATAACTTGAATATTCGAATATGTGTTGAATGTGTTTTGAATATGATATGAACATGACTTTAATATGTGAAGAACATGATGAATGTATGAAGAACTTGATGAACATGATAAGAATGTGGCTGAATATTTGAAATCTGATATGTTTGATCCAAATTGGTAAATCACTAGACAAACAAACATGTTTAAGTGGATAGTACAAACCATTTTCTGAAATCAAATTCTCATTGGATAGTACACTGTTCCGAATCAGCAGTTGTCCACTCGAAACCATCAGTTGCGACTCGAAACCATGCATGATGAGTCGAAATCTCCCGGTTGCGACATCGGTTGCGAGTCGCAAACACCTGGTTGCGACTCGAAACCACACATGATCAGCACACCAACCTTGTGACTCGAAACCACAGTTGCGAGTCCAGTTGCGACTCGTAACCAAAACAACACGAACCGAAACCATGATTGCGACTCGGGTTGCGAGTCGCAAACGCCTAGTTGCGACTCGAGACTATACACGGATACTCGCTGTTTGGGCTTGCACCTCATTTCGGACTTAATTGTTTGGGCCGGACTATTGGGCCTGATGCCCAGACCTTGTATGTTACTGTTGAACGTGAATATTGTTGATCTGCCATGATAAAACGTGTATGCCATGAACGATACTTGAATGCATTATGTTAGGAACATACGTGTACTGATTAAATACGAACCTGATTGGTATGATACAACTGTGATAGGACGTGAGTAGCCACGATATTGCTTGTTTGACTTTTCTGTGTTTCTACCGAGCAAACCAAGGTGAGTTCACACCCTCTACAAAGCATGGGATTCCCTGGGTCGGGAATTGGGGTTAAGGAACTGGGTTCCTCGTCCTCCTTGGGTAGGACAGCAAAGGTTCAGGAATGTAATTCCTCGTCCTCACGGACAGATAACTCGTACTAGACCAAAACTCTATCACGAAGTCCCTCCTTTTTATATCGACTTAATCGCCGGGCCAATGGCGAGCGGGTCATTAGTTAGATAGCGCTATTTAGGTCTGACAAACCTCACACCGTGCCGCAGAGGACGGGCGTGAACTAATGGATCTGGGGCACGTCAATGATGATAGACATTGACAGTTTCAGGGCACATAAACATGACTACAGTCAGCAGTCGATATGGTAACGAGTCTAGTGTATACATGGGGTAGCCTCCACGGCCGAAATGCCAGATAACTAACACGGGGTAGCCCCCACGGCTGGACAGCCAGAGTAACCGGGAATAAACAAGTCACGTTTTTAACTATGGGGTAACCCCCACGGCAGGATGCCAGCTAAAGGAAACTGTTTTCGAAACAACTTAAAACGAACACCCAACCGTGAACTCACTCAACTTGTTGTTGACTCGTTACTACATGCTTTGCAGGTCCTTAGGTTCTTAGCTGGAGCTTGCATGGAGGAGGATCGTTGTGGGACATGGACGGCTGTGTGCCATGTTAAACTTTGAAACTATGAAACTTATGTTTTGACTTTAAGACCTATGCTTCCGCTTGCAACTTAACTATGTTTTGTTTGAACACCAATTGTATTGGTTGGATTTTTATAACTACTTATATGCTTGTTCAATATGATTGGTGGCTGGATCCTGGTCAGTCACGCCTCCAAGCGGTAGTACTCCGCAGGTGTATTTTGGGGGTGTGACATGGTGTTTCATCCTCCAACAACCAACAAACTCCTCGCGGATTAACAAGTGGAAGCTTGCAAAACCATGAGTATACTTGAAACCCCTTTTTTCGTTTACCACCTTTTGGGGGGTAACATGTTAAACTATGAAAACTTATACTTATACTTATATCTAAAATGCACAAACATTTCTTATACATGCATGCATACTTGTTACTTGATACTTTAAATCTGGGTTTATAAGTTTTGTGTTAGACTTATCATTAACTTCGTACGAGCCTATCCTCGACATATATAGCGCTATAGGATTAACGCACCGCCTGTGAACGTTGGGTTATGTTAAGGTCTTTTTGCGTTTCATCTTGGTTTGATTAGTTATGCACATGCCAGTTTATTGTTTATCTTGTTTCAACTAGCTTGCCATGTGGAATTGTTTAAAACTTATCTTTTTATGCTATGTATGAAAACATGTATACTCGCCTTTTCTTTTGCATTGAACTGTATTTTAAACATGTTACAGGTTGATGACGATGATCGTATGAAATCTAGTAGGGATGACTAGAAACACGCTCAAGAAATTACTAGATTTGAATATTTATGTTATGTTGAACTCGTTGTATTTATCTTTTATTTATTGTAATTTGAATTCCATGTCTTGAAATGACAATTTGAGTTATGAAATGAAAACGGTTTTGATCTAATTATTGTCACATTTAGCGTTATGTGTGATGAGCAATCTATTTTCGTCCCACTCCGATGATTCCGCCATTGGTTGGGGTGTGACAGTAAATTCTTACCAAAGATTTCTTACCATGTTAATTCCCCTCTCCAACTCCTCTCTCTTGCCCTTAATCACAAGGGGTGGTTTCACCCAAACCAATTATAAAAATGAAAATGTGTGATTGGTTGAAAGATAGTGGGGCCCACCACTACCCCCTCTATTCTCTTCACCGCAAGCGGTAACATGTTACTGATTCTCCTCTTCACCACATGGAATTTGGGTGTTGGAGGCGATCCATTTTTCGGCAAACTCCTTCACCGCATCTACTTGTCGCACCCACCCCTCTTTACCCTGATACTTTAAATTTGAGTATATTAAAAATAGAAACACAAGTCCTTGCTACTAAAGTTTGATTAGATATTTTAAAGGGTAAATTACACTTTTCGTCCTTTATGTTTGTATCGAATTGCAATAGATAGTCTTTAACTTCAATAATTACAGTCACAATCCTTTAGATGGAAAACTCGTTACACCTTTCGTCCTTTAACACTAACTAGGCTAAAAATTTCAGTTAAGTCAGAACATGTGTCTTGCACATATGGGTATAATTGTCTTTTTACATTATTATTTAAAAAAAACACTTTAAGAAATTAATATATATGATTATTCCCATTATCTCTCATAAGTCTCTCTCTCTTTTTGAAATGGTCATCACCAAATTACATGAACCAGAAGGTCAAATAAGGCATATATCAGTCATAAGTCTAAAAATACCGATCATCACCACCATCATTTCCGACCACCACTTTCGGCCGCCGGAAAATAGCCACCGTCACTAAAAAACCGGGTGCAAAAAATCAACCCTTGACCATCTTCCCCCCACCCACCTGTTCATCGTCAATCCCTCAAATTCATCTGAAATGGTCACCAAATTCACCATCAAAACCCAAAATTCATCTGAAATGCTTTATCTCGACGACAACCTCCATGTCGTCAACGACTATTTTCAGATCAACAACGTGGTGGTGGGGGTTTCGTGGTGGTCATCGGATCTGTGGCGGTGGGGTTCTGTGGTGGTCCTCAGATATGTGGTGGTGGTTCGGTCATGAGCTAGGTTTAAGAGAGTGAGAGTGTTTGCGTATCAGATTTGTGGTGGGTCGTCGATCTTTGAGAATTGTGAAGTGTTGAATGATGATTGTGTGAGAATGAGGAAGAAACCTTAATTTGAGAAGGAATCTAGGGGTTTGAAAGGAGAATTTATGGAAGATGCCGGAGATTGAGGATGAAAAAATGACGACGTAACAGTGTTTGCGTATCAGATTATATGTTTTCAAGTGGGGAGGTGGTGGTGGGTGGTGGTTGGTGATGGTGGGTGGTTGGTGGTGGCTTGTTGATGGTGGTAGTGGTCGGGGTTGGTTGAAGAGAATGAGAGAAAGATGGCTCAGAGAAGAGACATGATTTTCTATAGAAAAATGAGTGAAGTTACTAATCTACCCTCATGTGCAGGGCACATGCTCTGGTAAAAAAAAAAAAAAAAAAAAAAAAAAAAAAAAAAAAAAAAAAAAAACTTGACCAACCCATGAACTACAATTGCCAGAACCAAGTTCTCTAATTAGATTATGTATTCGACCTTGGAGATTGCTGAGGACGGTTAATCATGCATCATGTAGTGGCGTTGATAGCTGTAAGACAAAAGGGTACATGCACTAATTGGTCTTTATCCCGATTGCTGAGTGTTATGTGCCTTATGTCCCAGGCTTGATGCTAAACTACTATCGAGCCGGGGGTCTCACTGGAAGCACCTCTCTATTCGTACGGGGTAGAGGTAAGGTTGTCTACATCTTACCCTCCTCAGAACCTACCTTTGCTTTGCTATTGGTGGGATTTACTGAGTATGATGATGATTCGACCTTGGAGATTAAACTCCACAAAATGAAGTTGAAGGTTCAACCTGAACTTTTAGTAGTTAAAGACACTTTCCATATTTCATTAGTGTGTTTGTTATTCAAACACAGACATGGATTGTTTATAAAAGTTTATCTTCTCCATTGACATCGGTATCTCTCTATTAAGCCTTTTTTTTTTTAATCTCTTGTGTGTATTTTCGGTAAAAAAAAAGTTCATATAATGAATACTTTAGTTAACTAGAAATATACTATAAAATATACGTGTGATTATGAATTGGTTATTCACGTCTTTTACTATGATACATGCTCTTTGAAGTTTAAACAATTTATTTCTTATTATCTCTTAAAATATGAGACCCTATATTTTGACCAAATTTTATTGGTGTTTGATGTATTAGGTTTTGTGAGGTGTGTTTGTTCAATTTTCTATTTTCGACTTCTTTGATTTGGCAGTTTATGGTTTATGATTTTCAAATTTAGTGGTGTATGATTTTTTGAGTTGTTCAATTTGGTGGTTTATGCAAATGTGATCCAAAAACGGATAAACCCTTTAAATATTTATAAAACCGTATTAAATTAAAAAAAAAATCTAAATAAACTACAACAAAAACGATAAACTAGAAGTGCTTTTTGAAAGAAATATTATTTAGATCCCGTCGAGTTTCACATGATCAGAAAGATAAACAAAAGTGAATCATTCTTTAAAAAAAGGTACATGTGTAAACAGTAAACGTTAAACTAACTCCCATGCTACATAATAATAATAATAATAATAATAAAAATAATAAAAATAAAAAAATAAGGTGGTTAATTAACAAGGATGAGAATATGCTAGGAAGTTTATTTGGGTAGGAAGACTAAAAAGTAATCTTAACCATCTATTAAGTAATCAATGACAAAAGATTAAATGAGTGAAATTAAAAAAATGAGGCCGTGAGTTAGTTTGAGGGTATTCTAGTCCATCTAAGTCAATAGTTTCTCTCTCATGTAATTCCCCATCGATTTTAAAACGTTAATAACTTTTTCATACAACAATATTTTTTTTATAAAAATTACACCATAAAACGAGCGGTTTTTATCTTTAAAATGAGCACACTATTGTATACTTTTGAAAAAAAAAATCGAAAACCAAGATGCGTAAAACGCAGTGCATAGAACAACACACTAACCCAGGTTCTAAAACGCAAGTGAGTTTCATATGGTCGTGTTTATGTTTTAACATGGTCATGCCTCTATTCTAACATGATTATGTTTATGTTTTAGCATGATCATGTTCTTTACACTCAAATTTACTAAACACAATGGGTTTCACATTGTCATGTTTCTCTTTTAACATGGTTATGTTTCTGTTTTAACATGGTTATGCCTTCATTTTAACATGGTCATGCCTCTATTCCAACATGATCATGCTTATGTTTTAGCATGATCTGTGTTATTTCACCCAGGTTCTAAAATGCAATGGGTTTTAATATGGTCATGTTTATGTTTTAACATGGTCATGTTTATGTTTTAACATGGTCATGTCTTTATTCCAACATGATTGTGCTTCCATTTTAACATGATCATGTTCTTTGATGTTCTTTTACACTCCAGTTCTAAAACGCAATGACACCCAAAATCAATATTTTGCACTGTAAGTTCTAAAAAGCGATGGAGTTTTAACATAAGCATGTTTATGTTTTAACATGGTCATGCTTTTATTCCAACATGACCATGCTTCTATTTTAGCATGACCATGTTCTTTGCTTGTAAAACGCAATGACACCCAAAATCAATATTTTGCACATGAGGTTTTAACATGACCATGACCATGTTTATGTTTTAACATGGTCATGTTTTTGTTCGAACATTACCATGCTTCTATTTTAGCATGATCATGTTCTTTGCTTGTAAAACGCAATGACACCCAAAATCAATATTTTGCACAAGAGGTTCTAAAAAGCAATGGAGTTTTAACATGACCATGCTTCTAATTTAGCATGATCATGTTCTTTGCTTGTAAAATGCAATGACATCTAAAATCAATATTTTGCATTGTATGTTCTAAAAAGCAATTGAGTTTTAACATAGGTTCTAAAAAGCAATGTAGTTTTAACGTGGGTACGCCTTAGTTCCAACATGATCATGCCTCTGTCTTAGCATGACCATATTTTTTGCACTGCAGGTTCTTAAATGCAATGGGTTTTAACGTGGTCATGTCTTTGTTCCAACATGATCATGCTTCTATTTTAGGATGGTCATGTCTCTGCTTTAACATTCAGAAGAACAAAAAATGAAAAGAATTCTAAATAAAACATAATGAGGTGAAAAACGCAATTGAGGTTTTATAACCTAAAACGCAATGAAAATAAAAGATAACTCAACTTACAAAAGAACTCCGATTAGCGACGATGGACGGAGAAAGAACTCCGACACACCATGGGGAACTTGTTGCGGTGGCGATGGGCGGTGGCGGTGGATGGTGGAATGGTGGATTCAGATCTGAAAAACCCAACAAGTGGTTGAAGGTGGTGGTGTTTCAGATCTGAAAAACCCAACAAGTGGTTGAAGGTGGTGGTTTCAGATCTAGTTTCCGGCAAGATGGTGGCGATCGTAGGTGGTGACGTGGTAGTTTATGGTTTTAAAAATGGTGGATTTGAGTATATAGGAAAGAGAAGTGAATTGCAGATGCTGAGTTTTTTTGAAGATGGTGAGTTTTAACTAAAATGCTCATTCTTATGTTTTTTCAACTTTGACACATCTCCTTTTATTACTTTGTATCATTCCTACCCAAACTAAACTTCCTATTTGATCTTTTCCCTAATTAACCGTCGTAAAATAAAGGTTTGTAAAGTTAAATATTGTCATGGTCCACCTCCTCTTCGTCATGTTTTGTATTCTACTTTTTTTTCTATTCAAAGTAGGTTACAGCTTTGCATCAAATGGTTACTTTTTAATTATGACTTTGTGTCATTGCACTAACTAATCGTTATCATTAATAAATAAATAAATAAATTACTCCGAAAACCCTTTTTAGTTTTTAATCTCATATAGTCTTATCCTTGTAGCAGCCGTTCCAATTTTATTTGCATCTTCATATATTTAACTATATATGTTAAAGAATAAGTCAATTTAATATATTAAAATGTTAAAGAAAAAGTCAATTTAACAGGTAATAATATATAAAATTATGTAGATTAAGTTGATACATTAAAATAAGGGGTTTAGGGTTTTAGGTAATGTTTTAAAAATACTCTCAAAAGCCTGATCACGGAATACATAATTATTTATAATAAATAACAGAATTATGCTTGTCTGAATCTTTTAATGTTAATGCAGCTTAGGGGCGGACCTACATAGTGGTCAGGGTGGGCGGCCGCACCCCTTGAAAAAAAAAATTTAGTGTATATTTTAGGCAAAAAAACCCAACCGCACCCCTTGAAAATATGGTTAAATACCTCATCCGCACCCCTATCAAATAATTTATGGGTCCGCCATTGCAGCTTTATAAAATTTGTGTTAATGATGCATGTCTTGCTTCAAAATCACGATTCCATTCATTCATCGTCAATATATAATAGGAAATAAAACATATTAAAAATCTATCTTCTGGTGTCATTTGTTAAACGAACAATTACTTACATTTTTTCTTTTTAACTTTCTTAAACAAGATACACAAATGTTATTCATCAAAGTTCATACCCACCCTATAAAAAATAATTCAACTAATTAATAGTTTGTTTACATGCATGAAACTACGTACCACAGTAATTGAAGGAATTTCTTTTGAAATTAAAGCTCTCAAACCATTAAACTCACTAGTTATCTTACTTATGACATAATGATGAATTTAACCTCTAACCTTACTCAAATTCAAATCATATCAGACAAATAAATCATCAATTACATATATAGGCAAAAGATCAAATACAAATAATCTTAACATACTAAACATACAAATTGAAGGAAAACCAAAAAAAGACAAGGTGGCATTTTTCTAATTACCACCAACTATCAAAGTTACAACCAAAAATACATAAAAAAACACAAATTTTTTTTTTTAACATTTTTTATTAAAAAATCGTTACATTTCGTCAGCAAAAAAAAAAAAAAAGTAGCGATTTTTTAATAAAAAATGTTAAAAAAATAAAATAAAATAATTTGTGTGTTTTTTTTTTTTTTTTAGGTTTTTTGGGGGTTTAGTTTTTAGCATTTTAGCTTGGGTGGGGGGGGGGGGGTTAGGTTTTTTTTAGGTTTTTGGGGGGTGGGGGGGGGGGGGTTAGGTTTTTTTTTAGGTTTTTGGGGGGTGGGGGGGGGGGGGGGTGGGGGGTTTAGGTTTTTTTTTTGGGGGGGGGGGGGGTGGTTAGGTTTTTTTAGGTATATTTGTAGAGTAACTTTGATAGTTATTGATAATTACAAAAATGCCACTTTGTCTTTTTGAGTTTTCCTTCAATTTGTATGTTTAGTATGTTAAGATTATTTGTACAAGAACTTTACCCCTATCAATCAATCAATCATACCCAGTAAAATCCCACAAATAGCAAAGCTATTGGTAGGGTCTGGGGAGGGTGGGATGTAGGCACACCTTACCTCTACCTCTAGGGATAGAGAGACTGCTTCCAGTGAGACCCTCGGCTCCAAAAACACCCAGGAAATAAATAAATAGAACATGAGGTGTATGTGTGTGTGAATGAAGCTACGTATGTGTGTGTGAATGAAGCTACCAATATAACATGAGTGGTGAAAGATTACATGGTATACAAGACAAATATAACACAAACAGCCTATATAAATAGAAGCATATCTACGGCCATACACTGTACCTAAAAACACAATTGTACTCTCACCTAGAAATCCTTAACCTTAATCCTCTGTCTCCACGAGCTCCTATCATGGACCATGTTCTCAGAGAGGTGCAATTTTTGCAAATCCTGCCTAATCCGCTCATCCCAAGTAAAGTGGAGAGTTCAAATGAGAAGAAATTCTTTATAAGAAGAAAAAAGAAGAAATTTCAACCAATAGAAATGCTTCATTAGACTTCATTTAATATTTGTACTTAATGTAACTATAAGGGTATATTGGTAAACATACATACATCATTAATTGGTAGTTTCATCTTTAATAACTAACTATATTAAATTTGTAACTTATTTTTTAAGATATATATTTTTCTCAAAAAATAAAAATAAAAATTCATTTATAGTTTAGGATAAATACGAGGCGTGTAGGATAAATTACGAGTTGTGTAGGATAAATTTCGAAATGTGTAGGATAACTTTTGATGTGTGTAGGCAAATTTTTTTAGTGTGGAGGATGATAGTCGTAATGACTAATTAATTAGTCAAACATAATAATAAATGAGATGAGAAAAAACTATTTAATGTTTTACCATTGTACCCTTTTGTTCTTTTTATTCTTAATAAAATTTTCTTCTCAAATAAACCTTCCCCTATATATATGTATATGAGAGATAATATAGATGTTTTCAGTACAGAAACAAAACGTCGTTTTTTAACAACTCTACGTTCATCAACATATCATATCGTATAACCACGAAGTTTTGTTGTTTTTAGATAATCACTTGATTCATCCATATAGGGAACAAATGATTATGGTTATGTAGTATGTTGAAAAGTGTTAATATCTCAATCTTTTTCGTTAATTATAATAAATTTTTATCTTACTTTTAATATTTACGTTGTTTACTTGTTAAAAGTTCGATAATTAAACAAAGTTGTACTTGATATTATTGAATTTGTATTATAACAATGACATTTTTAAGGATTTTTAAATGTTCAAAGTTGCCATTATTATTATCATTAGATAAGTTATTCATATATTTATCAAAATTATATTTTATTAAGTAGTTATTAATTAAAAACATATACATCAAAGACAAAAAGAAAAAAAAAACTGAACTTGTAAACAAGTGTGAATATGTATAATTTTATATAGGAGAAAAACATGCGTGTGTGAATTTAACAGGGGTTTCTTTCCTTATGGGCTTAGAGGACTGCATGGACAACCAACATGTGTTTATCTCATATTTGGTTTCTTTATGCCAGAGGTTGTGGACCTATTTAGTCAAGTTCAAAGGGTAATGCATATTAATGTTATGACCTACAGATTTATGGATGTAGTTTTTAAAAGACTTAGTTTAAAAGACCTACTTAGTCGGCGCAACTTGTTTTCCGTTTACCTTCTATCTCGATGTAATTTTTCTTTTTCTCTACATGCGCATGATTATTATGAAAATGAATTTCTTAAAAGAATGTATCTAAATAACCATGGCATCAAAATATATAGTCTACAAAGAAACGAAATGAAAGAGCTAGAATATGAAAGAATAAACATAAATCTAAAATATCTCAAATGCCTCTTTAAATTAGACAACGATATTGCTATGTGATGAATAAAGTAAAAAGTAAATTTTCTTTTTGCTATATGATGAATAAAGTAAAAAGTAATTTTTTTTCCTATATGATTTTTTTTTGAAAGGTATATTTCACAACAGACGGTTATAATATACACCTGCAAGTCGCAGGCCCGCCCCACTTCTGTTATAAAGGAAAACATGGACAATATGAGAGACGGTAAGTGTTATACTAATGATCACTTTTTTTGGACCGCGATAAGGCTGGAGGGTGTGGGGGCTCCATCATCGCCACTTCACCATGTATAGCGCCCATATGGGCTCCATCACCACACCCTCCAAGTGAAGAGGGGGGCGCCATGGCTTGGGCTCCATGGTGGTAACTTGTGGTAACGCCCAAGTTGAATTCAGGTGGGGCCCACTAGTTTTAAACCAATCAAATGTTTTTTTTTAATTTTGTTTAATAGGGGCTCCATACACACTATGTAAATTAAAAGGGGGCTCCATAAATGAGGTGGATCCTAGGTGGACTTGATAAAGCCCCATGGGGCTCCAACCACACCTCATAGCCTAAGGTGTCTCAGGATGAACCATACCATCATACGTGATCCAGAGAAGGGGAAATGATGTTGTCTGCTGCCAATCCGAAATATAATCAAATCGGTTTTTAGGAGTCCAATTGGTAATTATGAGTTATGGAGTATTGAGTTCAAAAGAACAATCATTAAAATGACTATTGTAGCCATGGAGATATCATTCCGATGTGTTCCCAACTTCACTAACCCTTCCAAATCCAAAAGGGTCTATAGATTCCCAATGTAAATAGAACATGGGAATTGTTTGGGTAATTGCTGCCATACAACATATTTGAGACAGGTATTATACCTTGCAATGATTTTAGTCTGTAAAAATACTGTTACAAACTCCAATAAGATAACTGATCCCAAAAGACTAGTCCTGTGGGTAATGGAGCCTATTTGCTCTATAAGGGTGTAAGGGGCACTCCCCTAAGAGGGGAGTCCCCCCTCTTACGCATAACCAATCCTCGTGTGCCACGTCAACTCCCCTCTTAAACTCCCCTAACACCCTAAATTGATGGCGGCACTCCCCTCTTAGGTGAATTGGTTTTTTATTAAAAAAAAAAAAAAAAAAAAAAGAAATTTTTTGATTGGCCCATCTCCCTCTCTCCTCCC
The DNA here is from genome assembly GCA_030545235.1 of Helianthus tuberosus. Lineage (NCBI taxonomy): Eukaryota > Viridiplantae > Streptophyta > Magnoliopsida > Asterales > Asteraceae > Helianthus > Helianthus tuberosus. The sequence goes on from CM060414.1 coordinate 890,108, forward strand.
TCTCTTCGGTAACTTCCCACCGATTTCACTCCCCCAAACCACTCACCTAAGTGATGGCGGCGGTGTTCCCCTTAGGTGAATGGGGTCACCGAATGGGGTCACCGAAGGTGCCCCTTACACCCTAAACCCTACATTTGTTGCCATATAACCAATGTGGGACAAATCCCATACATTGCAACCGTTTTAGTCCGTAAAAATCGAACCTCATTAAGGGCCAATATAACGTTGGAAACGGCAGGTTCCTTCCAAACTAACACTCCATGCGACACCACTCTGAGTTTGGCCCTGAAACCACTATTGTAGTCCAAACATGAAAAATCATTCCAAAAGGCTAGTCTGGTGGGTGAGGGAGCCCATTTAGTGTATAAACCCCACATTTGTTTCTCGTACAACCGATATGTGACAAGTTCCATATCTTGCAATGATTTCAGTTCGTTACACAACATCAATGAAATTTCCTTACAATGTTCACTATTTATCACCAATGTTGATCTTATTTTCGGAAATAAGGTCGTCATTGAACTAGAGGAATCTGATCGGTTATGGTGGTATTCATTGTTGTTTCCTTCTTCGTTATTAAATCATTCAATGATTTATGGTCTTAGGAATTTACATTTTGTTCTATTTGTAATGAAAATTAAACAATAACTAAGATATTGTTGTTGCGAGAATATCATATAGTTCTTTACTGCTACTTTTTTTTTGGACTCAAGAGCTAATATAACTCAAAAGAGGAAAAAAATGTAAAAATCATAAACGAGTGTGAAAATGTACATTTATATCTCTTCACATATCTGTATCTATACCTAATAATTATTACAAACTTGAACACGTATCACCACTATATTTCACCTCACACAATTTTTATCGCCTAAATCTTTATCATTATTAATTGAGAAAAATGCCCGGATAGTCCCTGTGGTTTCGCCTTTTTTCACCTATAGTCCCCAACTTTCTAAAACTACCTGAATAGTCTCCAAGTTTTCATTTTTTGTTCCCGGATAGTCCCTGGGTCTAACTTCAGTTACTTTTCTCTGTTAAAATGATGTGAAATGACAAAAATACCCTTTCCTTAAAAGGCCAAACCATATGGACTATCCGGGCATCTTCTTCATTTTTATTTATAAAACCCCACCACCACACTTCATCTTCAACCTCCACCCACCATCACCCTCCTCCACCCTCGCCGCACACCCCCCCTTTTCTCCTCTCCCCCTCGTTCCTCTGATCCAGCGACCAGAGTGCCTCCGGCCGGCTGCCGGTCATCCTTTTACAGCTGTGCAAACCATTATTAGAATATAAAATCCATTATTCAATTAAATTAACATGGCCCCACCCAACCCCAATCGCCGACCAAAAACTCCGTCACCACTGCCGGCCACCGCTTTCGATCACCCCTTGTTTTTAAAAGGCTTTGGATCTTCAATTCAGACATCAAAAGTCAAACTGTCATTTACAAATTCCACAAATTGTTTAAGAAAATATGCTAACTTTGACAATTACAACAACAACCATTAAATACAGAACATCGTTGCTGTTACCTTTTCAAACAACGAGCATCAATTTCAAGTTTCAGTAACTATGAAACAAGGGTCTTACATGAGTATGAATCAAACGGAACAAGCACAGTGGTTCAAATTTCACAAAGATGTTAGAATATAAAATTAAATAATTTGATAATTGTATATTTCAAGTAACTAACTGCTTCAGATTTCACGGCGGTTCCAGCGAAAATAGGCAACAAGAACGTCACTACATCATCGTTGGCAAAGGGTTTTTCAAGTTTAATTTTTTGATGGGAAATTTTATAAAGACTGGATCTAAATAAGATAATTGAAGAGCTAAACATGCCTGATGTGCATCTACAATCGATTTCTAGGTTACATCAGCCAACTTCAATCAAATTCAGGCTTTTAGGTTACATCAGCCGACTTCAATAATGGTGGTTTGCACGGCTGTAAAAGGATGACCGGCAGCCGGCCGGAGGCACTCCGGTCGCTGGATCAGAGGAACGAGGGGGAGAGGAGAAAAGGGGGTGTGCGGCGATGGTGGAGGGTGGACGAGGGTGATGGTGGGTGGAGGTTGAAGATGAAGTGTGGTGGTGGGGTTTTATAAATACAAATGAAGAAGATGCCCGGATAGTCCCTATGGTTTGGCCTTTTAAGGAAATGGTATTTTTGTCATTTCACATCATTTTAACAGAGAAAAGTAACTGAAGTTAGACCCAGGGACTATCCGGGAACAAAAAATGAAAACTTGGGGACTATTTAGGTAGTTTTAGAAAGTTAGGGACTATAGGTGAAAAAAGGCGAAACCACAGGGACTATCCGGGCATTTTTCTCTTATTCATTATATGTCCACTATACTACATTCCTATTTATTTTGAGATTGTCCTTGTGTTTCCCTCCACATCATGTTTGATATAAGTGAAATGAAAGTTAGTTTTGATTTAGTTCCCCATTTAATAACCAATAATCAAAGCTTGATAACTAACCATCTGCAACTTGACAATTTAAAATGTACTTTTCAAATTATTTAACGGATCAAAATCCATATTCATAAGTAAAATCATTTTGAATCCATTCGATTTGAATTGGTACATCTCTCCATTACCCTAAATAGTCAGTCCATATTCTTTACTCCTTAGTCCATACCACATCAAGGCCCATTGAAGAAGCAAGCAAGCAAGCAAGCCCATTGAACTCACAAGATAAGGGAAGGATAAAGCAAGCAAACAAACTGCTTCCAGCTCCAATCTGGAGAACAATCAATCAATCAATCCCATATGATAAACAAGTAGAAAGATATGTCTCTCCTTCTTCACCATCATCCATGTTGTAAGTCATTTCCCCCCTTCATAACCACCCTCACCAAAAGGTTAGCCACTTCAACCCCTAATTTACCAAAACCCTTTAAAAGTTTACATTTTCCCCCAAAATACTCTATCTTTAGAAACACCCATGTCTTAAATTGCTCCAACAATGAACTAATTGACGAATTCACAAACACCCATCAACCCAAAAATCAAGAAAATGAACTTGGATTGTTAGGTAAACCATCACCAATGCCTGTTAGTGTACCACCACCAACCGAAATCGAATACAATAAGCCTGACAAAGATGAGGCTTTGGAGCCCTTTTATAAGTTCTTTAGAGATGGGAAGTCTGTAGAAGAAACCAGTGATTCAGAAGATGTAATTGAGGATGTTTTGGTAGATGATAAGATGGTTTCTGTAGAGTATTATGACCCGCAACCGGGTGATTTTGTTGTCGGTGTGGTGGTTTCCGGAAATGAGTATAAGCTTGATGTTAATATCGGTGCAGATTTGTTAGCAACTATGTTAACTAAAGAGGTGCTTCCGTTGTATGATAAAGAATTGAATTCTTTGTTGTGTGATTTTGAGACTAATGGTGAAGAGTTTATGGTCAATGGTAAGATGGGAATTGTGCAAAATGAAGCGGCTTTAAGTGGTGGGCCGATGGTGGGGCAGCCGGTTGTGGAGCATGGGACGGTTTTGTTTGCGGAAGTTTTGGGTAGAACTCTTAGCGGTAGACCGTTGATTTCCACCCGTCGGTTATTTCGCAAATTGGCTTGGCATCGAGTGAGGCAGGTTTTTTTCTCAGCTTTCTTTTAATTTCTTCTAGCTTTTTGATGAAGTTGTTGCACCACCACTTATTGAATACTTCTTGCATACGATTGAAAAAAAAAAGACATTTTTTCGACTTATCATGAAAAAAAGATTACATTCGGGTGTAATTAACCCATGGGAATATGGATAATTGCAGAAAGGTAAGTGAAGAGCTAACATTTGTACTTGCGGGACTGCCAATTGATGTTCACAATATTAAATATGTATCTTGCATTTCACAACTTATAACAAAAAAAAAGTTAAAACCAATGACAGAGATGTGTAACATTTTAATAAGCCTTTTGCGAGTGTGCTTCTTAGGTCGGTAGATTTGTATGCATTGCTAACTTTAAACAACATCTTAGCTTGTGTGATGCATGCTCCCTCATGCTAGTCACTCAATTTTGTCTGAAAAATTGCTATTATCAAGGCTTTATTTTTGTTATGTACTCAAATCAGTTGTTTGTTATAGTTCTTTATAGTTGCACTACGATCATCTATTCTGCAGATTAAGCAATTTAATGAACCTATAGAGGTCAAGATTACAGAGTGGAATACCGGTGGTCTTCTTACAAGAATCGAGGTTTCGCGCTAGTTATCTTTACTCTCTCACCAATATATATATATATATATATTTTTAATAATTTTTTAGTTTTAAGAGTATGACTTTTGCAGGGATTACGTGCTTTTCTTCCTAAAGTTGAACTCGTCAATCGTGTTAATAACTTCACCGAGTTGAAAGAAAATGTAAGTTAATTAACCTTCCACATTGTTTGTTTTGGAACTTTTACACCGTTTTGGGGTTATTCGAACGATTATTATGCCACTTATTAATGGGAGATCTTGATGAATGTAGGTGGGACGTCGCATGTATGTTCAAATTACTCGAATAAGTGAGGAAACAAATGACTTGATTATTAGTCAAAAGGAAGCTTGGGTTGGTCTTTTTTTCTTTCATCTTCATGAGTTTCCCGCTTCTTTTCGTTTAGTTTTATTATTCTTTTAGGTAGTGTTTGGTATGCTGGAATTAGAGGAGGAATGAACGGTTTATTTCCATGAAGAATGCGATTTCTTCCCTTTACTAGATTCCTATTTCACAGATGGAATGGAATGAAAAATTACAATGTAACTCGTTTTTTTTTTTTTTATTTATTTTTTTGTAACCTTTAGCAACCTACTTATAAAAAAACCAAAACTTTTGACTAAAATACTTTTTTATTTTCCAAAAATTAATTAGAAAACTTGCCTTTTTATTGTATTGTTAAAACCATAAAAAAAACTAACATACTTTCTTATAATTCTTGAAAGACTTCCTCAATCTAGTTATGGTATACTAAAGTCCCAAATCTTGTTTAAAATACACACATATGTTTGTTACTAGCGCAATCATTGCATATGTCTAACATTTACAGAATACAATACACCTCAAAGAGGGAACACTTTTGGAAGGAACAGTGAGGAAAATCTTCCCTTATGGTGCTCAAATAAGGATCGGTGACAGTAACCGCAGGTAATCATATGATATTAAAATACGGTTTTTGGCTTTTGGTTCATTTCTTTACGTTTCTTACTAGTTGTTCTTATACTATTTTATTCAGTGGATTATTGCATATCTCTAATATCACTCGAGGAGAAATTGATTCAGTCAGCGATGCTCTAGCACTTGATGAAAAAGTCAAAGTTTTGGTCGTGAAATCCATGTTCCCTGACAAAATCTCCCTCAGGTAAAATGACCAAACTACCCTTTCGTCAAAGTATTCAAGTTTTTTTTACTTCACCATATTGTTTCAACTTGTTAATACGATAAAAGAATAAATTGTCATCTTGTGGAACAGTACTGCAGAGCTTGAGAGTGAACCTGGCCTGTTCCTGTCAAACAAGGAGGTAGTTTTTACTTTTTATCTTTCATTTTTGTTTCCCAAAATGCCCTTTCTTGACGCATTAAGGTTGCATTTATCATGGCAGAAAGTATATTCAGAAGCTGCAGAAATGGCAAAGAAGTACAGGCAAAAGATTCCACCCGTTTCAACTACTACTCGAAAGGCAGGACACCTTCCATTGGACACCCTGCCCTTCAATGACGAAGAAAATATGTACGCAAATTGGAAATGGTTCAAATTTGAACGAGAAAACGGATCAGAATGACCATTTTATCCTTTTCCTACGACGCACAAAGAAAAACCGAGTATTTCAACCGGTTATGGTATCTATTTGTATGTTGTTTGTATATGTCAGATTCCATTCCTTAAACAAGAATTAGAGGCTGTGTTATTTTGTAGTGTTCCGGGAGCATGACAATGTAGTTAGAGATGCAGATTTTTATAAATTATTGGTATCAACCATAAATTCTTAATTTGACTGGCTCAACCATATCGATAAGGTGAAGTATGTAAATTGCTATTTTTATATTTTAAAATTAGAGAGCTGGGTTAAGGTCTCTACTGCTGTAACCAAAGTCATCAAGCTCTCAATGCTTAAAATAGATTACAAACCGTCTATATCGAAACGAAAGCTGTGTGATGCATAGGATATGTTCTTTGCTGACAAACGAATAATCCCGTTTCTTCCAAAGTTGTTAGGGAAACACTTTTTTAGAACAGGGACATGTAGTGTGTTTTTGGGTGGCGAAAATTTCACTCGAATGTGAAAGCTGCGATTGATGGTGGTTTTCGTTAGAGAAATTGACTAATAGCTTCGAATCTGGCCAAATTGTTATGTATTATTTTAAATGATGATATTAGTGCAATACTTTGTTCAATTTTTAGTTTGAGAGTTAGCAGTGGTCTTTTTAACATTTGCAATAACTTGGAAAAACATATGCTGATGTATTGTCAAAGAGAGCATGCTTGGGGTGTGCTAACTGGTGTTTCGAAAACCGGAACAGGCACCTGTTTTATAAGTTGACGTTTGATCCCATGGTTGAACTGGATAATTATGTGATACGACAACTGATGACTCGTCAAGTTGTTCAAATGGGATAAGCGAGTGAGGATCTAAGACCTCAAAGTTAATGTGCTCACCTGACCTTTCGCTCGCTCTTAAGTGGAAGAATATTTAACATTACCAAACTAAGGCCAATGGTCACCACAAGAAAAGCCAATATAGATTTCTTAACTCCAGCATATAAATATTCAGATTTCTTAACTTCAGCATTCAAATACTCAATTAACTACACTTAACCAGCATGTCTTATATGAAATCCTAACATGTCTCGATCACTTGTATATTTCGGGCTTCAAGACTCCAATGTAAGGCAAGTTTCTGTACTTTTCGTTGAAATCCAGACCGTACCCCACAACGAAGTAATCCGGGCACTGTCACACAAAAGACATCTTTTTAAGTAAAATGGTCATATCTTTACTCAATATAATGATCACAACAACAGAAGTTACATGAATATAATGTCGATCCACAACTACTTCATTATGTATACTTTATATGGATACGTGGTTCTTTGCGGTTTTCAAGAACCAGTGAGCACTAGACACAAAATTTTAAATTACAGAAAGATGAAAATGTGTGAACACCAAGATGTTCACAAGGGGTAGTGTACAAACCATAAACCATTATTAGAAGGCATGTTGGCTAGATTGCAGCATTATTTTCATGGTGAAAAAGTTCAATCACCATATGATGCAGTTGCTGAGTCATTAAAGAAGGTTAAACGAACACAGAAATCACAAGGCATGAGGCGCTCAAGACATAGGGTTCTGGAAGCCAAGGCGCTAGCCTCATGTAGAAAGGTACACGAGGCCTCCAAATATATATAAAATGCATATAATTGAACTCTACATAACATTTTCTACATTGTTAATCCTTAAAAAGCAAATAATAAACAATAAAAAATAAACACAATTTAACAATATATAAAGACTGATGATTATCCTTATACACAACCAAATAAGGATAGTAAAACTGAACATCATAGTTCAAATATCATAATAATATAATATAGAAAACAGAAAGAAAAAATCAGTAAAGGCACACAACTGTCTTTTAAAAATCAGAATGCTTTTGGAAAAACTCTTCTAAGTTGTGTTGTAAAATGCACTGAGGCGTCACTGAAGAGTGAAGGCAGGCAGGCAAGCAAGCATGGTTCTTATCTTCACGGGAAGTGAAAACAGAGACTCCCAAATCCCAACAGTGTTACAACCAATCAAACCAAGTATAAAAAAGAGAAATAAATGTGTCTAAAGTGCCTGAAGCGCACCTCCCGACAGCTTCATGATATACCCTCGACTCGCACTAGTTAAAACGATTTCCTTGTCTCCTAGGTCGCCTCATGGCCCGTATATATTCAATCAACGTTAGCCATTGCTACTAAAGGGACGCGTGAGGATAATACACAAGTCCAGGTAGCGTATCCCATGACTTTTGAGTCTGCTTTGGGGAAATATATTCTCTAACGTGAGAAAAACTAGATGAGCAACTGATAAGTCGCATATCGCATGGCTATATGAGTTATTTTTTCTTCGACATGGTTATAGGGGTATAACACACCCGGGATGTCATCTAATAACAATACAGGGCAGCTTGTGAACCAAAATTTATCAGGATCAATAACACAAAATAATGATTACGGGGGGAATAAGTAAAGACTTGAGATGCAATTTTCTTAAGATTTTGATTGAAAGTCAACATGTCATGGTCTGTATAACCAATTCAAATGCTACCAAAACTAGACCAAAGCAACTCATTACTAATAAGCAATAATCTGTATCTATCGAATGTCTGTGTGTATGAGAGAGATAGAGAGAGAGAACCTCAAAACCACTATAGAACTTGCCATCGCCCAAGAGCTCAAAATGAACCTTTCTTCTCGCTGGTTTATCAAGAAGAGTACACACAGAAACCGAAGTTGCCCCTTTCGCTTCCAAGTAAGAAATGAGACGACAAACAGTGTTTCCTGTATCCACAATATCCTCCACCTGAGGCAAAAGAGTTCAACAGTTGTCAGTACAAACAATGTGAGCAAAAGCATCCATTAGATACCAAATACTTACACACAGATGACAAAACAAATGACCTAAACCTACTCCCCGTCTTTCCAAAAAGCAAACTTTATCCCTTATATACCACGAGCATAACATCCGTCTAGTATCTAATCCAATTCATTACAAATTCAATAGTTATCATAGTTGTTAAAAGGCATCGCCTCTTCTTGCGCCTAGGCCCAATTTCCAGGCAAGACGAGGCTATTGCACTTTAATTCTACACCTGATGGTAAATAAAGCATCATGTATTATTATAACCTAGATTCACAAATTCGTTACACATTTTGTTAAAAACTGCCAAAGTTGTTCTCAATTCATAACTAACGCAATCAAAATAGCTACCAATCAAAGTCAGCATGCAGTTCAATTGTAGTAGTACCAAAACGACGCCGTTTAATAACCTAGATTGCACAGTTTGTACCAAACGCAAAAATTCTTTCTTCTGAATCTATGAATCAATCAAAACAACTACGTAGTCAGAAACATGCAGTTGAATTGTAAGAGAAACAGAACAAGTAGTACCAAAACGACATGTTTTCCAGCAACATCGAGCTTGACATCACAGGAAAGTTTGGGAACACCGGAGGAAACAGTGCCAGAGCCGTAGGATTCAGCTCGAACGAAATCGACGGTGAGGGGCAAGTTGATGTTGCGTACGAGGTCGGCAAGGAAGAGGAAGGCGCCGGTTGCAACACCAACGATGACCGGAGGAGGGGAGGAGGAGAAGTTGTTGGTGATTTGTGAAGCTAAGTCGGAAACTTTGTGGGAGAGTTGGTCTGGTGACCAGAGGACGGTGAGTATGTCGTCGTGGATGGACGACGACGACATGTTGTTTTTTATGTATGGGCTTGAAAGCTTCGGCTTGGCTAGTGGGGTGCGTGTGTGGGGTATGTATGGTATTTGTAGCCGAGACCAAAACCTTTTTTTCTCAATCAAGAAAAGATAGATAGATGTAAAAGATAGTGAGTTTTTTTTTTTTTTTTTTTCAAAAGAAACGAGTATTGGTGGAAAAAGTATTTACTAAATTGGTGTTTCTTGAATAATATTTATCAAAATGTTGTTTTTGTCTCCTTTATCATCTCATTGAATAAAAACTAAATTACTAATTCTATTATTTATTTCTATTAACACTTTTATTTATTATTATTTGTTAGAAACCAATAAAACTAAATTAGTAATTTTATTATTTATTTATATTGGCACTTTATTTTCTTTTTGAAACCCATCTTAAGAGTTGAGGTTCTCCATTGTGTCATCTAATATTGTTTTATCTAATAATTTATATAAGATTAACATAATTTACTCAATTTATAATTATATCTAAATTCACTTTAACATATATTTTGTTATTTTTAGTTGTAACAATAAAAGTCTTAAGTTAGTTCGTTATAAAAAAAGGTTAGATACTAAAATAGTTTAGTATATTTGTTAATATAAGATTACAAAAAAAGTAAAAAAGTAGGCCATTGACCTATATATTGACCTATATATTGAAAGGGTTGTTTTATTTCCACATCCCTATAATCTTATTTTCACATCCTTATATCTATACGGGCCGTATAAATTGATACGGGCCGTATAGAATTTTTATGCACAGAATTTTATGCGGTGGAATGTTTTTTTTGTTTTTATATGTATACGGGACGTATAGTTATATACTGGTCGTATACATATTTGCATAATTTTGTTTCGAAGGTTTGCCAAGGGTTTTTAGTTTTGAAATCTGTATACGGGCCGTATAATGTTATACGGCCCGTATAGCCCGTATAGAAAAGTTAACTTTTTTGTTGCAATCAGGAAACCGTTTAATAAATTTTTGTATTTAAAATAGTGTTGTATATATCGGATTATGTTACGAGTTTGTAGTTAAACGTATTTATTATGTTTAATAAGTTTCCTCTTTGTAAAACGATAAATATGTATAGAAAAGTTAATTTTTTGTTGCAATCGGGAAACCGTTTAATAAATTTTGAAAATTTTAAAATAGTGTTCTATATATCGCATTATGTTACGAGTTTGTAGTTAAACGTATTTATTATGTATCATAGGTTTCCACTTTGTAAAACGATAAATATGTATAGAATAGTTAATTTTTTGTTGCAATCGGGAAACCGTTTAATAAGTTTTTTAAATTTTAAAATAGTATTGTATATATCGGATTATGTTACGAGTTTCTAGTTAAACGTATTTATAATGTTTAGTAAGTTTCCACTATGTAAAACGATAAATATGTGATATGATTATGATAAACTACGACAACAATTATTAAACAAACAACTTAACATCTAAACATAAGATTAATATTTATAATGTTTTACATCTAAAAAAAAAAGATAAACTTTTACAAAGTTTCAAACATAAAATAACAAAAAAATAATAATAATAATAATACAATAAGCAGCTACGGCGGTGGTGGTGGTGGTGGTGCAGCGCCAGCTCGTGGAGGTAGGGGCGCGGCAGAATGCATAGCCACAACCGCCTCGACCATCCACTGTACATTCTCTCTCACTGCAGCTAAATCCCCTCTGACTGCAGCTACATCCGACTCGACCTGAACGAGTCTCTCATCCACTCCCGGTGGAGGCATCACACGCTGTCTCACGCTGCGTCGAACGTACGGGCGATCACCCCGTAACTCCTCCGCAACTACCTGTGATCGATCGACAGTATGAGCGACCCCCTCTCCGTCGCCTCCCTCTCCGTCGCCTCCCTCTCCCACGCCCTCGCCTCCCTCGCCCTCGCCTCCCTCCTCATCACCACCCTCTCCATGGGGTCCCTCACCCACACCATAAGCCCAAACCAGCTGCCCTCCCTCGACCTCGCGAGCCAAACCCATCGATAGGGCTGTGTCCCTCCCAACCCTATCAAGCTGGCGTGTCTGGGTCATATCACTTGCCACCTGCGGGGACAGGAGGCGAAAGAAACCCTTCGCCAGACGGGTGACGAAGGCCCCACAGCTGATGTGGGAAGAGGGTCGCTTAAAAGCGTACTCGGCGAGATATGCGGCCAACTTGTACGCCAAGTTGGCCCTCCCGCCGGTAAGTAAGTCGTGCAAGAAGAATAGGTCACTTTGGGTGACCCATTCCCTGCTATCATGACGACCGGCGATCGTCACGGCGATACACTGATGTAGGTATCGGTGTAACGGGTCGTGAAGATCAGTTGCCCGTGCCTTCGGGGATCGCTGATTCGGTTTCGCGAACTCCCTGAACCCAATACTGCGCCAATACGGCCACAACAGGTCAGTGGACGTGCTGACTGGCGCATCAAAAAATGCGCGTGACCTTGAGTCCTCCTGTGAGTACAGACCCAAGGCAACAGCGAACTGAGGAAGTGTCATCCTCTGAGTCTTGCCGCAAATAGTAAAAGTTACGGCGTCTGTCGTCAAAAAATGCTGAAAACCCCCACCCCGGGTGTCCGTAAATGTAAAGGTAGATAAAAACTCTAAAGTAATCTCCATGTGGGCCCGCTTTGCGGCGGCATCAAATAAGCGGTCCCACGGGGAGTTAGCTGGCATGAGCTCCCGGACCCGACCGATCGCTCCAATATCTGTCAAAAACTGAAAATCTATGGTCCGAGGCGCATCCAGCACCATCTCCCGTAATTTGCCCAAAACCCTATAGGCAACCGTACCTCGGGGGATATCTCTAAGAAACCGCCCCGTCTCAGTAAAATCGGGCACAACCTCCTCCTCCTGTCCACGTCCACGTCCCCGTCCGCGTCCACGTCCACGGCCCCGACCCTGACCCTGACCTCGACCTCTACGGGCCGCACCAGCTGCTGATGACTCAGCCATATCGTCTGTAACAAATAACAATTACAACTTAGCAATCACTATACGATTATCGTTAACGTATTATACGAATACTGTTCTTGTATACGAACGTATTGTACATATGATATACGCTCGTACAATGTTTGAAGATTCAACAAGGATACGACCGTATATAAATATACGAGCGTATAATGTTTGAATATTCAAAAGTTATACGAGCGTATATAATGTATACGATCGTATAACCTTTGATTATTCAAGTGTATACGGTCGTATAAATTGTATACGATCGTATAATTTTTGAATATTCAAACATTATACGATCGTATACAATTTATACGACCGTATACATATAATAATCATTTACAATTTTCTGTTTCAATTTTTTTTTCAAATTGAATTATACAATCGTAATCGTTACGCCTATCTACGCTTTACTATACAAGACCATAATCTAACATGTTACGGAATTTAAAAGTTTACTATACGAAAACGTACCGTATAGGAAGAACGAGAAGAAAACGCCGAAGAACGCTGTCCAAGAACGATCCGAGAGAATTTTTGGTGGAATGTTGAGGCCGTATGGTGGAAATGAGGTCGTATAAAACTTATACGGTCTTTTTGATTTGTATACGTTGTATACGACCCGTATACAGTAATTTAATTTATTTTAATTCTGTCGTATACTTAATATACAATCACGGTATATGAGGCGTATATTTTTATACGGCCCGTATACAATTCATTATTTTTCATTTTTTTTCAATTACTATATGCGGAACTGACGAAAATACGGTCGGTATGCGTTAACGTTGATTCGTTTAAACGTTTTTTCAAATTCAATTTCAACAAGTTGCCAAAACATTTATATAACGTGTATGTTTATCATGACAAATTGTCAAAACATGCAAATTGATTCGTTTAAACGTTTTTTCAAGTTCAATCTCAAAAAGTTGCCAAAACATTTATATAACGTGTATGTTGATCATTACAAATTGTCAAAACATGCAAATAACATTTTATATTCATAGGGAACCTAAATCTATGTAATCCCTGGTCCTATATTCATCAACGATCGTATTATATTGGTCAATACGTTCCTTGTAATAGTGATACCAACTTTCTGCTGGCGTATTCCGTGTTGGTTGTCGCCAGTATCCTGATGGGGTTGGCATTGGATATTCCCCTTCTAATCTGACGTGAATAAAATGGTAACTGTGTACATGTACAAGCGCGACTGTTCGATGCGGAATACTTTCTTCGGCTGTTCTGAACATGGGAAAAAATGAAGCACAGCCAAGGTCACTTAATAAGAGACAAATGACATTCCACCGGTTTGCTATCAGAAGCCCCGTGAATGGCATTTGTAGCCACTTATGTCGAGGTGCTCCGTCTATATGGTTTTTTGACCAAACTAATGATTCCAGAACTTGTTGATACTGAACTTCATTTATGTTTTTCCAAAATTTGTGGAACCTGTTGCACTCATCATGAAGTTGCTCCCGTATGAACGGCCACTGCCACTCTTTAAGCGATAAGCCGACCGCTATAGATCGAAACCCACAATTACCATCACCCTGCACATTTTGTATGTGACTGAGGTGTGGATAGAAGCACGGTGGAATGAACTTTTTGAAGTGCATGAACATATTAACTTGTCCGACAGGCAGCAAAGGTAAGTCTGGTGGCTCTTCCTTTGATTTTGTGGCCTTCTTTTTCGTTTTCGAATTCTTAGCACCTTTCGTAATCTCACCGAAGAACATAGGTGTTTCAGTACAATAACTTTGTGACTCGACAAACGAGCTGTGCCTGGTAGGTTCGATATTTGACTCTTGTGTGCCAAACTCATCTTGTGTGCGAAACCCATCTTGTGAATCACTATACTGGTCCTGCGTTGTAAAAAAGCTGTGTCTTGAAGGCTCCGTAAACGAATCATCATTCCTTTGTTGCTGAGCTTTTAAAGTTGGACGACCCCGTGTGTTTTTTTTTGCACAACTGGTTGTTTAAGCTTTGTCTTATTGAGTTGTACCAACTCCTTCATCTTTTGAATCAAGTTTTTCTTGAGTCTTCTCGGCTGAGCACTTAAATGTTGTTTGAGAAGCGCAAATTCGCCGTCTAAGTCGAAAGAGTCCACCTTGCTCGGTTCCACTATGGAGTCCAAATTTAACTTTCTCCAAAAAGGGTCTATCAACTCCAACGGGATCATTTGACCTAAGAAACATATCAACAAACAACATAAAACGTCAATAAGATTTTGCGTGATGAAAGGCTATGATTATAAAATGTGGTTGGTCGAATAATGTTTTACCATTCGTTGTATACGCTTCCAACCGACACGCGCACGGCAACCCACTGCTTGTATACAAACGGCACGCGTATGTACGGTTATATAACTTTAATTTTTCTATTTCATTTACTTCGTCGGATATCAACTCTAGGCAGGCATGTGAAACCTTCTTTAGTAGGAGATTAAATATTAGTTTGTTATGATGACCCAATGTTCGGCTCCTGCTTGTTTCAATGCTGCCTTTGATTTCTGTCACCTGGTTTCTTATGAGCTTATCGATAAGTGGTACCACTTTCTCCAGGGTGTAATTAGAGTCGCCTAGGTACTGCTTCAAAAGGGCATGTTGACCCTCTGCCCTGTTCGTTGTACGTTGACCGAAGTTCAGATGTTGGTCGCTCCAGAACGAAACAAACCGGACTCTATATGGTTGTAACCAGATTGAATCCAAATAGTTCATAATCTCTGTAATCAAAGTCAAGTGCAGTTAAGACAAGTCAAATAAATACGATTATTAAACAAAAATTATATAAAACTTACCGTCGGTTTTTTTTGCGTGGCAAGTTTGATCGTATTCGCTCGTACCAGTAGTTGTAGTCATGATCGGTCGTTGAGTTAATTAGCTCGCCCCACTTGAAAAGAAACCTCTCCCATTTATCCTCTGTTTTAAAGCTTTTCCTGCAATGTTTGAAGATGTTTTGCTGTATGTGCCACCTACACAATGAATGTCTAGCCCTGGGAAACACAGTTGCACATGCGTTCATTAGGGCGCGATCTCTATCCGTTACTACTACACGGGGTTCCATAACACTGTCTAATGAGTGTTTCAACCTCTGTATAACCCATGTGAAGTTTTCCTGTTTCTCGTTGCTTACGAACGCATGAGCAATGCAAAACGACATCAACGTTGATGTAACACCGATAATCTGGACTAGAGGCATTTTGTACCGATTCGTCTTGTAGGTGGCGTCTATAAGCAACACATGCGGGAAAGCGCGCCACAACATGTTCGACTCCGGGTGGATGAAGAAAACATCCTCGACCCATTCGCCGTTTTGAGATGTTCTATGGTAAAAAACAAACCCAACCTTCTCCAACCGGTCAAAAAGTATCTGCATTGGAGTCTCGCCGACTTGTTCCATTCGACCCAATTTGGCTCGAGCGTTGTATATGGTGTTTCTTGTTGAGACATTATGGGGGTTCTGTTCTTTAATGGCAGCAAGAATGTCTCGTGGTTTTATGTTCTGATGCGTCATTTGCTCCACCGTCCTCTCTTCCGATGGAGTCAGCCTCATTAGGGACGGATGACCCTCTGGATACAGAAATGGTTCGTGGTTATGTTTACCTTCCTCAACCCTTAGATCCCAGTAACCTAACCTCTTTCTGTATGTCCCGACCAGTTGGAACTTGCAACCGGTTTTCCTAGTCCCGCTGCGTCTGACCGTCGTTGTTGATTTGTAATTGCCGGCACAATCGCACGTAAGCCAAATTTTTACCGGCTGACAACTATGGGGTTTATCGTAGATGGTGCGTTTGGTGACGAGGGCGTAGCCATTTACGCATCCGATGTCTCTACACCACTCTACCAATTCATCCATGCTAGCGAATTTCTAACGGAAACACTTATATGTGTCAATTAATGATTAACTCAAATGATTAACCCAGGTTTAGTTTTAGTATAAACGGGTTCAGGTCAGTTTCAGGTTGAACCTGCGAACCCGTTTGGATTAACAGGTCGGGTTCGGGTCAACATGGTCGGGATGACGGGTTGACCCGTTACACATTTATACTATATTATATATTTTTTACAATATATATAAATTAAATGGGGTGCGTATTTTTATGCCATGATTATAAGTTAAAAAGAGAAATTAACATAGATTTTATACCTTAAATATGATATTAAATACATATATATATATATATATATATATTTGTGTTTTTTAAGTAAATTTTAACTTTAATATATTAATTTCAGAAAAAAAATAAAAAAATTCGGCTTTAATGGGTCGTGTTCGGGTCAACCCATGAAACTTCGGGTCGTGTTCGGGTT
Organism: Helianthus tuberosus; assembly: GCA_030545235.1. Lineage (NCBI taxonomy): Eukaryota > Viridiplantae > Streptophyta > Magnoliopsida > Asterales > Asteraceae > Helianthus > Helianthus tuberosus. The sequence goes on from CM060414.1 coordinate 906,842, forward strand.
CTTATGTATGATATGATTTTCGAGTTCGGGTCGGGTTCGGGTTTGTGTAAAATTTTCAGGTTCAGGTTGGGTTGAACCCACCAACCCGCGAACACGACCCGTTGAGCAACCCTAATCTAAGATTTTAATAAAAACAACATCAAACGTAAAAACACTAAAATAGTTAACATACAACAAATAAACGTATAATTAAATGTTATACCTCCTTGTTTTGAAACTCAATACGTTCCTGTTCAGCATTTGGACCCTCGGGCGGTCCACAACTTATGGAGAATGAGAACTATCAGTCGGCGGTCCAACACTAACAGGAGGGGCTTCAAAATTAACCGGGTGTTGCGATGGATAATAACCAGCATAATTAGGCTGAATGGCATCCAACCCCCAAGTATCCTGACCTGAACCAGACGCAAAAATGGGATCGAACGGAGCATTCAGATCAAACATGCCCACTTTGTTATCTTCATTCCCCTGATTCTCCTCGTTACCAAACACATTAAAAAAGTCACCCCAACCCGACATTATAACGTAAATAATTTGAATACAGAGAAAAATAGAAGAAACGAATAGAAGTTGAATGAAAATGAATGAAATTAGTGTCGTTTATATAGACAATTTTACGGAATATTACATCGTTTCAAATGATTAACACGCGAATCGAGGAATCTAACGTCTAATCACAAAACTCGCACGAGATTCGAGGAATATAACATCGAATCGGAGAATCTTACGTCTATTCACACGTGAATCGAGTAATAATACGTCGCATCAAATAGTAATAAAATAATAAAAAAACGAAAATCATTGTATACGGGTCGTATAGATATATACGAGCCGTATAACATCGTCGTATAATATATATACGACCACAGTATCATCTTATTCTCACATGGTTGATACGGGCCGTATAAGGTTATACGGCCCGTATAGAATAAAGTGAACTGACAAAGGCTGCTGGCACAGCCTTTGTCGGTTCACTTTATTCTATACGGGTCGTATAACCTTATACGGCCCGTATCAACCATGTGAGAATAAGATGATACCATGTGGATTTAATAGGACCCATATTGAAAACAAAACTCAATGAACAGTAAACAAATTGAATATTGAATATAGTAATAAAAATAGAATTTAATTAATACTAACATCATTAAGGAATAAGCTGGTATCGGGTACCGGTATCAAATTTATCAAACCGGGTGTATTCTCGGTACCGGTTTCGTACCGGTAATCATTGGTTTTTACCCTCAAATACCGGTGCCGTACCAGTACCGATACCGAGCCGTACCGTACCAGGTATATTCGGTACCGGTACCAACTTTTGGGGATTTGGGTAACGGTATTTTCCGTACCTGTTGGTAACGAGCTCATCAAATCCTGTAGCAACATAGCAATGCAAGTAATTGCACCATTTAGATTACTTTTCATACACACGGTAAGTAAACTGTATTTCGTTTGAATGAGGTTTTATATACATAATGTAGGATCGTGATCTGACCCGAATGAGTCGTTCAGAGGTGTTCTTCTCTGTTTCAGGTGCGGAATAACAAGAAACAAAGGTAGATGCAGCTGATTCTTCACTTTAACTACTGTTTGTATTGATTATAACACGAATACAAGTAGTTCTTCACACCGGCAGCACCTCGGTATGGAATTGTACAACGTTACAAATGATTTCGTTCAAGGGCTATATATAGGGACTAGGTTTCGCTCATATGGACATGTCCACAAAAGCGAAACCCCCCATTGTACATATAAGCGAAACCATCTACTAGGTTTCCCACATACGGACATGTGATTTCCCACATATGAACATCAGTGATTTCCCACATATGGACATGTCCATATATGTGAAATCAACTTTCTCGGGAAATTACCACTACTACTCTATATTCCCGAACAATGTACAATCAGCCCTAAACTAAGACACGAACTAAGATGTAGTCGACAGACAACTGCACCAACAGACTCCCCCTTGAATGTTGACGGAATCTTCAGTGAGAGTCTTCAACATGACAGTTCTTCAATCTTGATCGGTCTTTTTCGGAAACTTCTTCCTGGAATCATGTACCTGGATCTTTCTCTGGTTCTAACTCTCGTCAGACTCCCCCTATCATCGATTTGGGATCGCAGTCTGGAATTTGTTATCACCTTTGAAATCAAATCCTGGTTTTTACAATTTAAGCTCTTCTCAGGTTCCGATGTATCTCCTGGCTTTCCGTAGCAACAGGATCAGAAACCTACACATCTCAAACATACAATTTACAAACCAACAATGTTGTGATTCAACTTAATGAATCAACTAAACATTTGAGAATCATTTTCATTTAAAATTGATTTAAAAATTTGAAACATTCCAAATTCTGATTCAACTTAATGAATCATCTTAAACATTTCAAACCATTAACCAAACCATCTGTTCATCATGATTAGCCGTTGAGATTTTGAATATCAGCTTTCCAACATCAGTTGTCGAAAATCTTTTTGGATTTTCCAAAATATGAAACATAAATGCAATAACAGAAATTAAATGCAGTAAAGAAATATGTGCAAACATATTTTTGTGAGTTTGCGTAAGAGGATCATATCAGGTTTTGTGACCAATCACTAGCACCGTTAAGCTTTAACATTTTAAGTTCTAAACGATTCACGTTGATTGACGATATTGTTGTCCACTTAAACTCAATCTAAAAACTTTCAAAATGCTTACCAATACGTTAAGGTATATTAATTATGCACTAAGTTCTTATGGACCCCACGATCTCAGCATATCCCCTCATCATGCAATACACTGACTCAAGTAATGCCTTTAAACTTTTATCAACTGTGATTTGTGCGAAAACAAAGCAGAATGTTTAAACATTAACAATCAGGTCGATACTTCCGTATACGCAGAGAAAGTCCAATGTTTAAACAAAATAAGAAAAATAAAACAAGTTGAAGTTGTTTAGGCTTTAACCACCAGGTCGATACTTCCGTATACGCAGAGGAGGTCCAAAGCTTAAACGAAACACCAAAGAAAATAAAGCAGAATGTTTAGGCAACAACATCCAGGTCGATACTCACGTATACACAAAGGATGTCCGATGCTTAAACAAAATAAAGAAATAAAACAAGTTTAAATCTTTGCAAAATGAAATGCAGAATCACAGCGACTTTTTAGCAAAGTTGTGAAAGTTCACAAACTTAACCAGTTTTATGTCTTTCGACAATCAGCAATTACTGAGTAGGCACACAGTCAAGAAGGACAAAACTAAGTACTATGCTTTCGACCATGTTTCCCACTAGAACTAGGCTTTTTCATTTAAGTTTGTATCGTTATCGCAAATCTACTAGTCTAGCTGAGCCTATCGTCACATCCTTAGTGAGACCGTTTATCACATTTTAACTTTCCATTTCTTTAGCGTGTTGTGACAGTCCACTGATGTACTATCATTTCCTCTTTTATACAACAAAACTCATTTTTCATTTTATCATGTTTTTGACTTTTTCAAATTTTCTAATGTTTTTGAATTTTCTGAAAAATATACTCCCCCTAAAATACAAATACATCTAAAGAAAATTGAAAACAAACTGTACAAGAACATGACAACTGATATCGAATTTCCTCAAATCTCCATCCACTTGGCATAAACAATCAGAACTCCCCCTCACAACAAACTATTTTCCCATTATGATCTCAAAACACTTAAGTTTGTTTTAATCAAAAAGGTTTTTCCGGAAAATTATTTTTGTTGATTTTGTAAAACCATTAGTAGGTTAGGGGTTTGGTTCATCACATTGTTGTTCAACCACTTGTAGGAAATCAGATACAACTTAATGTCCCTGATTTACCACTTGTAAGATCAATCAAATCAAGCATTTTCAACCAATCATCATCTGTTGGTTGAATTCTCAAAGTGCCGATTCCTACTCCTCGCTTACAAACCTGGGAGTTCCGGCTATTCACATTTCTACAAAAACAATTTTCATAAACAATGAATGATGCCGATTCATGATCCGCGATTACCAACTTGGGATCTCCGGCAAGTCAGGTTTTTCATTTGAACAAATTCACCCAAGCCTGACTGTCCTTGGGTGCTTTGGAATTCTTGTTCAACAATGGTGGAAAATTTGCATCATCCATTGTTAAACCTGAATTCTCCATTTTTACCTTAACCAAAGGCTCCTCTGGCTTTGACGAACCAGAATCATTGCCTGCACATGGCTTGTCTGACTTCAACACGTCAGATTCATCGCCTGAAGGTGGCTTGTCTGACTTTAACATGTCAGATTCATCGCCAACATGTGGCTCCTTTGTTTCCGAAGAAACAAATTCATCACCAATAACTTTCTTTTTCTTCTTTCCCTCTTTCGTCCTCAGATTTGTATCTGATGAATGCGTTTTGCTAAATTTGTCATTCTTTGGCGAGCAAGACGATTTATCAGAACTTTTATCTGTTTTACCAGTTGTATCCGAGGACAAAATCTTCTCGAGATACTCTCTCGCATTCTTCCTCTTCTTCCTCAGTCTGTCTTTTTGCCCCTGAGAAAGCTTCACTTTCTTTTCTTGAACTTTAGGTTCTTGAACCTTCTGTTCTTTGGGCTTGACATTGACTGGTTTCTTCACCTGCTTCTGAGATTCAGCCATCGATCTTCTCATTGATCTCTTTGAGCAATCTCTAGCAATATGGCCAATGATGTTGCAGTTAAAGCATCTCCTCGTCTCAAACTTCCAACTCTGGCAGTTAACAGCAATGTGTCCTTGATAGCCGCATCTGTAACACACTCTATTATCGTACCAATCACCATTTTTAGTCCAAACATTTAGATCAAAGCACTGTTTGGCTTGGTGATAATCTTTTCTCCTCTTGTTTGCTGGATTTAACTTTTGAGCACTGTGGTCCGACCTGCACCACTCATTATCAACAATTTTTGAATTTTCATTTTTTACTTTTTGTAATTTTTGATTGCGATTAGATGATTGAACTGATGAGCTTTTATTATCTTTTTGAACATTTTTTGATTTTTTATCCTTTTGTTTTTGTTCCACATTCTTCTTTACAGGTTTTTGCTTTGAGCATTCACCTTTCTCATTAGAATGTAGAACAGTTTCTTTAAACATTTCTTTTAATTTCAAAAATGTTTTCTTTTTCTCATCATCATCAGTTTTCTCATCACAATCTTCAACTTTGACATTGTCAAAGTTTGTGACATTGTCACTTATTGGAACTGAATTAATAGGTTTTGGACAAGGAATAGTTGAAGTATTCACAAACACCTTCAACTTTTCTTCCCATTCCTTGATTTTCTTTTGAGCACACTCTGCTTCTTTTTCAAGTCGAATAATCTTTTCAAGATGAGAATTGATTGCAATTTGTTTTTCAAGATTGTTTTTACCAAACAAATCTCTCTCATCTTCTAAAATTTTTATTTGACTTTGAAATTCTTTTTCAGGTTTTGATTTCTCTATTTCAAAAACTTTCAGTTTATTTTCAAAATTTTTTTCATTTTCTTTCAACTTCTGGTTTTCAAATGTCAAACTGTTCAAGTTACTTAACAGTTTGTCATTTTCAGATTTCAGCTTTACACAATTTTCCTGCAACTCCAGAATCTGTTTATCATCAGCTTGCTTCTTAACATTCAGCTTTTTGACTTCCAAAGTCAAACTTTCTGCATCTTTCATGAGTTTGTCATTTTCCGTCTTAAAGCTGTCACATGTAAAACACACTGAAGCAGAACTTGAAAGTTCATTCTTCACAGATTCTTCATTCTTTGACATTTCCTTTGTCTCTGTCTTGTATGTTCCTGCACAAACAATTTTAACAAAATCAAGAGGATTTAAATTTGTATTAATATAACACCCCCTTTTAAAGTCATATTTCATGTTCTGTTTTGCAGCGAAACACATACATATTCTCCTATCAATTTCAGTAATTACATCCAAATTGATTTTATCTAGATTTCCCAAATTCAATTTATCTATATTCTCTTTGATTTTATTCATCAATATTTTCTTCTTATCAGAATTTTCATAACTATGCTTTTGAAGTTTATTGATGAAATCAGATGGATGTAATTTTGAAAATTTTGGCTCTTGTTTTAATTTCTTTAAAACATCATCCCATTCGGCAGGTAAAGCATCTGCAAACTTTGATATCTTTTCAGTATCTGTCAATTTTATTCCAAACAATTTTAACTTGTCCATCAAGTAATCAAATCTCCTTTCCATCTCTTTCACGGTCTCATCCTTTTGACATGCAAACCTTTCAAGTCTAAGAATCCAAATCTTCTTATCATCTTGTTCATATATGCTCATTTGATACCAACCATATCTATTTAACCTTTCAATAAACTCATTCTCCTCTTCATCAAACATTTCTGCCATATTTCAAACAATCCCGACACGTTTCTCTCAAAACAACCTGTCAAGCGAAATTAGACAACTTAAGTGACCTAAGAGCGAAATCCCAGATTATCAGACACACGAGCGAAATCAGGATGATCACAAAAGCGAAACCCCAAATACCCTAAAAGCGAAATCAGGATTTGTGCACTAAAAGCGAAACCACCAATGTTCACAAAAACGAAATCAAGGTTTTGGATGTCCCTTTGAGCGAAATCAGGTGTCTGAGTTGTCCTATGAGCAAAATCAGGTGTATTGAGGGGACATATGAGCGAAATCCGGTTTCTGAATGATCTTAAGAGCGAAATCAGATGGTTCAATAAAACGAAATCATAGAATGTCCATAAAAGCGAAATTACTTCGCACATCAATTTGATCCATTTTTACTCTGTATTTCAGTCTCAAACTTTCAAGGGTTTGTCTATGTCCAATTGTCTATAATCTGTGAAATTTTGAGCAGGTTTTGTCCGATAAATCTCATTCTGGTGAAGAAAGAAGGTGTAGAAATCAGAATATCTCAATGAAAATCAGCTGAATACTGCAGAACTCCTCCTCCTGAGCTCTGATACCACTTGTAGGATCGTGATCTGACCCGAATGAGTCGTTCAGAGGTGTTCTTCTCTGTTTCAGGTGCGGAATAACAAGAAACAAAGGTAGATACAGCTGATTCTTCACTTTAACTACTGTTTGTATTGATTATAACACGAATACAAGTAGTTCTTCACACCGGCAGCACCTCGGTATGGAATTGTACAACGTTACAAATGATTTCGTTCAAGGGCTATATATAGGGACTAGGTTTCGCTCATATGGACATGTCCACAAAAGCGAAACCCCCCATTGTACATATAAGCGAAACCATCTACTAGGTTTCCCACATACGGACATGTGATTTCCCACATATGAACATCAGTGATTTCCCACATATGGACATGTCCATATATGTGAAATCAACTTTCTCGGGAAATTACCACTACTACTCTATATTCCCGAACAATGTACAATCAGCCCTAAACTAAGACACGAACTAAGATGTAGTCGACAGACAACTGCACCAACACATAACAACTTATTTTGCTTTATTTTTTGTCTTTTTCTGTAATGAATGAATTGTAGCATGTAAAATTAACTTGGATATTTAGATTATTGATGAGCAAATCGTATCAAATCCTGTAATCAAACCGGTATCGTATAGGTACCAAATTTACTATACCAAATCTTTTTTGGTACCAATTTGATACCCACCTTTTGGCGTTTTCAGAATCGTTACTTTTGGTTCGACACCGGTCTAGCACCATACCTGTATTTATTGATTTTTACCTTCATATACCATAATGTATTGTATCGAGCATTTTCGGTGCCGGTACCTAATTTCGATGATTTTTCGGATTGGTACTTTCGGTACCGTTACCGGTACCGAGCTCATCCATATTTTAACGTGTTAGCACCGTAATAACTGAACTGAAAACAACCGAATTTCTAACGTGTAGGACGTGTGGGTCCTATTATTATATATTAGGTTATTTAAAATCGCTTTTTTAGGACGGAGTTACTATCGTTTTCACGACATTTTCATTTATGTTTTGATATTCGGTATCTGCTTGCCGTTACTGACATGCGTTTTGCAGTCATTGGATCCCCGCCGCAATGTAGGACGTGGGGGTCCTATTATTATATATTAGGTTATTTAAAATCACTTTATTAGGACGGAGTGACTATCCTTTTCACGACATTTTTATTTATGTTTTGATATTCGGTATCTGTTTGCCGTTAGTGACACGCGTTTTGCAGTCATTGGGTCCCCGCTGCAAAGCGCGGGCGGAAAATCAACTAGTAAGAATAAAATTTGAAGTTCGTTTTCTATGAATTGACAACACTTTAAAGTAGTTTAATCGATAAAAAATACATGATATATTATTTATTTAGTAAAAAATAAAGAAAAAACATATTAGCCTAGATAAGAGTGATAAATAATTTTTTTATTAAATAATTGAAAATTAAAAAAAAGATCATTTTTTAAAGATCCGTAGCGAGTAAAGTTATGATGTTTGTCTAACTTTTTTATGTTTCTTATTTCATACTGTTTAATATATAAAAAGATAAGAAGTTTGTAAAACAAAATATAAAGAGTTGGTAAAATGTAAAAAAGAAAAACTATAATGGATTGATTGGAGTAAAACAAAGTATTATATTGATTGAATAAAAAAATTATAACAAAAAAATAAGGGTTATTGGATTTTATCACCCTCAACTATCGGCCTTTGGCCGTTGCCACCCGCAACTAACATTTTGACACCCGGCACCCCCAACTTGACTTTTTGTTTGCACTGGCACCACTCAGTTAAATCTGATCTAACTTGGTTAGTCATTTGTCCGACGTGGCACCATTTTGATGATCTGTACATGCTGATGTGGATGATGAGGTGTTATGTCTCATTTATCCTCTCTCGTTTATAACACAGACATCCCAAAAAACCCCTAATCTCCATTTCTTCTATTCATCCCACAAAATCACAGTAATCACTTCGATTCATCCCACAGAAACCCTAATCGTCTCATGTCCAAATGAATCATAAGTTCTAATCGAGATGAGTTCATCTTCCAATTCTTCGTGGAATGTGAACCGAACCCCTAAATTGTTCAAGGTTGATTTGGATGGAAACTTGTATTGTCATCATGAAATTGTTGTTGTTCTTTGCATCGCTGGTCCTAAAAGTGTTCGACATGGTGATCAATTTTATGGTTGCCCTCAATGGCCTGTAAGTTGTTTAATTATGGCTTGAACTTAAATTCTTGTTGAAACTGAAGTGGGAATATTGTTTTGTAGTTATCCGATTGCAAGTTCTTTTTGTGGAAACAAGATTTCGACAAATTTTTCGAAGCTCGTTCAAACTGTAGTTCAAGTCCAATAAGTTATGAAGAATTGAAGAATGAGAACTTGCAATTGCAGAACAAGTTGCTACTCGAAGAGAACACAATGCTGAAAAGACAAATTCTTGGAAAAAAATCCACGTGGAAGCAATCATTTGTGTTTACTATGTATTTTGTCATTGCCATATGGATGTACATTTTGAACAAGTGATTTAATTAGGTTGTACAATATTGGACTTATTAATGAAAACAAGTTGACAGTTGTTTAGTATGTTTATTTGCCAATTGACAGTTGATTTTGCATTGTACAGTCTTGACTTTTGTATCATTTGGTCTGTTTTGACCCATTTGGATGATTTGGTAATGACCAAACCAAAGTGCAGCCAACAGTGGTCTGTTTTGACCCATTTGGATGATTTGGTAATGACCAAACATAAGTCAACAGCCAACAGTGGTCTGTTTTGACCCATTTGGATGATTTGGTAATGACCAAACATAAGTCAGCAGCCAACAATGGTCTGTTTTGACCCATTTGGATGATTTGGTAATGATCAAACATAAGTCAATGACCAATAGTGGTATGTTTTGACCCATTTGGATGATTTGGTAATGACCAAACATAAGTCAGCAGCCATTTGGATGGTTTGGGCATGACAACACCTTGTGATCATTTGCATACTTGTGCAGCACCTTGTGATCATTTGTCATGATAGCACCTTGTGATCATTTGACCCATTTGGATGATTTGCTAATGACCAAACATAAGTCAATGACCAAAATGAGCCATTTGCACACTGGTATATCAGCTCCAAAATGATCAAATTACCACAACTGTTTTGACCCATATGTTAATGACAACAACATACCCCTGCAACAACTAACTGACATAAACAACTAACATATATATACCACAGCTGTCAAATGACCAATTTACCCCTGCAAGATTTAAAACTTATATAACCCACTGCTATATACACACCACACCTGTAAAATGACCAAAGTACCCCTGCAAGCTTTAAAACTTATATAACTCACTGCAATATACACACCACAACTGTAAAATGACCAATTTACCCCTGCAAGATTTAAAACTTATATAACCCATTGCTATATACACACCACACCTGTAAAATGACTAAATTACCCCTGCAAGCTTTAAAACTTATATAACCCACTGCAATATACACACCACAACTGTAAAATGACCAAATTACCCCTGCATCATTAACATGAACTTACCAAAATATTACATAAAACATTAAGTCATTACATTACATAGATTCATTACTTAACATTAAGCCTACATGATTCTTGTCCAAAACAGGCAATACAAAACATTAAATTGTCCAAACATAAGTCAAACATTCACCAACTAAGTACATCCTTCTCTGTTGCCCTTCCTTCTTGGTCTTCCTCTTTTAGCTGACAGTTTGCTCCCTCTTTGACTGGTGGGTTGGCTGTTGAGTTGACTTGTCTGTTGAGTTGACTGTTGTGTTGACCTTGCATTGATGATGTAACCATTGAATGTTTCTGCCATGTTGTTCACTATTACATCACATTTAGTGTGAGTTTTCAAGTAGCATCTGTTGAAACACGTTTTATCCTGTTTCAATAATGCCTCTACTGCATCAGGGTTGATTGATCTCATCTCATCAAGGCTTGAATGTACTCAGGTTCACAATAAGCCCTTGTAGCTTTCCAATACAGTTCCTTCAACTCCTCATCCTTAAATGTCTTGTGCCAGTTAGCATAGATGTGCCTTGCACAGTTTCTATGCTCTGCTCTTGGCCATATTAGTGCAACAACATTCAATAGACCCTGCATGATCATAAGTATTAATACTATGCAGAATATAACACAGGTATTTCTAGTAAGCATCATGAAAAAGTGGTACCTTCTGCTGATCTGATATGAATGTCCATGCTTCCCCACCATCATTTATTCCCAAACACTTCCTGAGCTCTTCCATGAACCATTCCCAACTATCATTGTTTTCCCCTTCAACCACTGCCCATGCCAAAGGATACATCTGATCATTAGCATCCCTTCCAACAGCAGTTAATAACACCCCCCCACATGAATGTCTTCAGAAAACAGCCATCTAAACAAAACACCTTCTTGCATCCGGCTAAAAAACCTTTTTTGACACCATCAAAACATACAAATAATCTAAAGAATGTTTCACATGTGGCTGTTGAATCTAGATTGATAAAACTTGGTGGTGCAGTTACAAGAACAAATGTTGATGTTGGATTTGTTTTTTTCAAAACATCCATGTATGCACCAATTTTACTATAATGATCCCTCATTGATCCATGCAACTTCTTATGAGCACAAGCTTTAGCCTTGTAAGCCAACCACTTAGTAATTATGACCTTATACTTCTGTTTTACAGCCAATACAATCTCCTTAGCAGACCAATTGGGCTTGGATCGAAACAATGGTAGGAGCTCATTAGCTATAAACCCTGCTGTTAGTTGTCTGTTCTTTATCATGTTCCTTTGGCAAGAATGTTTATTCTTAACTCTTTTTACCATATAACACTCTTTCCCTTTATGCAGTGAGCACAATATGAAAAAGGACACCCTTCTATACACTTGACAACTATACGGCCACAGTTGGCCGTCTCACTCTTAGCAAGGTACAAATTCCTACCATTAGTCACTGAATACCTTCTCACTGCCTCTTTAAAGGCATCCCTTGATTCAAACCTTGTTCATACCTTCCAAATGAATTTCTTCTAGTTAGTGTGTTCAGTTACAGATGGAGCAGCTTCCTTATACTTCTTACCCCTGATATCATCGTCCTCACTATCACCGGGTGTGAGAATGTCACCATCAGATTCCTCGTAGCTACTGCACCCCTTTATATGTGAACTCACTGCATCATTACTTCATGCAAGTTTCCCTCTGTTTCTTTCTCCTTTAAGTATTCGTCAAACAACTTTTTTTTGGCTTCACAATCAATATGAGTAGCCTTTCTGCATCTTGTGACTGTCTCCATTCCAAGTCCTCTCTATCTGACTCAGAACCATTTACCTCCTCCGGAACCTCCTCATCATCATCACTGTTTGCAAGTAGGTCATCAATATCAATATCATCATCTGACTCTCCTGATCCAGCTAATTCATTATAGTCACTTTCATCACTATTATCACCATATTCTTTGTCTATATCCACTGAAACCCTATCAGTTGACCTAGCAGACTTTTTGGATTGGGCTTTTTGCTCATTGGGCCGGAGAGCTAGGTAAGTGGGCCTGGAACATGAGTGGGCTTCATCTGCCAATATTGGACCTGGTTGGATCAGGACTTCCATAAATGGTTTAGTCCACTTCAAAACCTTACCAGCCAAGTGCAAAACATCTTTATCACTCTCAAAGTGATGAAGTCCCCCATCATCAGCATCCAACCCATACATATGCATTTTTCTAAAACTGTAAAAACCGAAATCCATTGCATAATCTACAAGTTCAAAGTAAGAAATGTGGTCTACATCTACTATAACAAGCTTTGATTCACCTCCTACATACTGTGCTTGACCAAATCCTACCTCAATGTGACCGCCATACCAAAGCATAACATCTGTTGTTGCCGCCATCTCAAAAAAATGCCTAATTTCAAGAACTCAGATAAGTCTTACCTTAGATTCGAGAGATTAGGGCTTCATTCTTCATTGTTGATGATCGCGATGACTGGAGAGTGGGTTTGATGACTGAGAAATGATCTGAGTAGGGTATATAAATGAGACATAACACCTCATCATCCACATCAGCATGTACAGATCATCAAAATGGTGCCACGTCGGACAAATGACTAACCAAGTTAGATTGCAGATTTAACTGAGTGGTGCCGGTGCAAACAAAAAGTCAAGTTGGGGGTGTCGGGTGTCAAAGTGTTAGTTGCGGGTGGCAACGGCCAAATGCCGATAGTTGGGGGTGATAAAATCTAATAACTCAAAAAAATAATAATAAATAAGAAGTATTACGTTGGGTTTCAAAAATAATCAAGTATTAATAGAAATAAATAATGAATTACTAAATTAGTTTTTATTCAATGAGATGAGTTGAGGAGAGAGACAAAAACACCATTTTAGTAAATATTTTTCAAGAAACACCATTTTAGTAAATATTTTTCAATAAACTCGATGTAAATGATAGTGAGGTTTTTAAAGCTCGTGTCGTCGTGTATATTGGATGTTTCATTTGATTTTTGCAATTGACATGTTTAATTGTTTATTGGGGTTCGGCTTATGTAGAGGCATTGTGTTGGGATGTATGTATTTGGATTGTTACGGTTTTGTTAGTTGTGAATAAAAATGTCTTTCAAAAAAAAAAAAAAAAATTTGTCTCGGGTAGTTAAGGGTTAGCTTAAAAAATTGTAAACGTAAATATCACATTCGCAATCATCATCGAGTAAACTCTCAAAAGAGTATATGATTTAACTAATTCTTTATTTATTTGCTAATCATTATTTTTACTCATTTAAATAGGGTCGTATTATTGGCACACTTTGCTAAATTAAATCGACACCACCAATACGGGTCGTATAGGCCTATACGACCCGTATTAGGGTAACTTCAATTTCCAAGGTCAGTCAAAGGCTGACACTGTCTTCATATGCTCTTCTAATACGCATCGTATAGGGCTATACGATGCATATTGGTAAATGGTTGTCTATCAACTCTGACAGACAGGGTTCACATGCAAACCCTATACGGATCGTATATACCTATACGATCCGTATCAAGTACGAGGTTGCTTTCTGTCACTCAACAGTGACATAAAGTGATGGAAAACATGACAGTTAGGATTTCATATGAAAAGACTTCACCCTCCTGACACATCTTTGATATATTAAAAGTAAACCTCAAATGTGTATCTTTTTTATAATTTGTCACAAACTTTGGCTTTAGTAGATAGCTTGTGCTATTACCAAAAAGATAAATATTGGAGTATGTTTAGGTAAAAAATGGTTTTGAGTTTTTCAAAATTAATTTTTTTTGTAAGAGATTTAATAGAGTGGCGTATAGGAGAAGTGAAGAGGATACAACTATTAAGCTAGTGGTATAAGTGTTTAAAGCCATAAGTTAACCAATGTAGAGAGAAAAATACAAAAACTTTATGAAGTTTGCTTTTGGTGGACAAGTCACCATCACGTGACTCTTATGGTACACATGGAAATTTATCTTTCTAAAAAGTTGATTCAAAGAAACATTATAGCTTTTCTCTTTATTGGTCTTCTCTTATAATTATGCTATTAAAAAACCTTATTAGGCTATTAGGCTAGTTTCATAACAAAACCTTATTAATTCAAACTAACAATTATCCTTAAATTAAATATAAAAGACTCCATAAATAATTCACCAAGAATTATCTATAACACCTCTGGATCTTTATCTCCGATTAAGGTTTCACATCATGCATAATCAGTGTTTGAAAAACCAATTAGATCAAATTTGGAATCCTTTGGGTACCAAAGGCCAAGATTTGGTGTGGATTTGAGGTACTAAAGCTCGCTTGAGTACTATGACTCATAATCGCGATTTTTGCAACACTGACTATGAGATAGCTTAGGGTTGTTGTACAAACACAAGCGGGAACATAATTTCGTTAAGGTGTAAATCATACATTAAGGTGTCAATCATACACTTTGGTCCAGCTAGATCAAATGTCACTATTAAAAAAAAGAAAAAGGAAATATATTGTTACAGAGTGTACTTAAACATCCGAATGCACCATCAATAGAGGATCACTTGACGACCTCGTATCACTGCAAAACAATAAACCCAACAATGAAAATTAGGATTCTTCCCTCCCTAGACTTACAATGAAAAAAAAAAACATAAACTGTTTGTTTGTTGAACTTGCCTATTCCTTTTATTGAAAAGTATAAGGGAAACAGGCTCCCCAGGTGAGAGGTAGAACAATTCCCGCACTATGTATACACAGACACCAATGCTGCCATATACAAATAACATTAGTAGTTAAACACCTCCTAATAGGAACATCAGACTTCATATATATGTTTTAAACCAGGCTGTATCATTTTGACGATGATACTAATGTTAAATACTTACCCGCTAAAACATACGACTAGAATTATCCAAAAAACAGCACTTGTCCAGCTTGATTCCTTATATGCTATCCACACCTATCCAAAAAACAACACTTATCCAAATTAATCAACAGTTGTATATTCTTCATGTTGAGGAGATAAAGATGACGAATGGAAATCTACCGAGAATACCACAATGTGGATAGAGACATCAATCAGCGATGTTATCATGCAACTGCGAAGGTTTATTTAAGTCAGATCAAATTACACACAGAAAAACATTCTATTTATTTTAGGCTTTCCCAGAAATTAAAAAGAAAAAAGAAGAGGTGTTTACGGTGTGAGTAGTTCCACATAGAATGGAAATCCCTCAATGGTAAATGCATAAATTATTAGTCCCAGCATGTAGCAGCCCATTGCAGTAACAATTACTTTTGCAATTACAACAGAGGATCGTGTCGTGTGTTTCATGGCATCCCTAAGAAATATATATGGTAACAACATTTGGATGAGAGTCATTATAACATACACCGAGTAAGTTGAACAAAATATAATGGATTCCTTCCAGTGTCCTTTATTCTTACTCGTTTTGATGTTTAGCGAGAACAAAATATATTGAGTCTTTTAAAGATTCTTCAGGTGACAATTTGAAGAACTGCAAAGCAATGTATCCACAGGTAACAACGCTGTAAAAGGGAAGAAAAATGGAAACCTAAATAAGTGCCAGCACCATGGTGAGTTACAATATTGAGATGATTATACATATACAACACCTGCTGATAAACTAAAAGAAGGTTACCTTCCACACCAAAACATTACAAATACAAGAACAAGTCTCTTGAACCAGCTTGACTCCTTGTAGAAAAACCAAGCCTAAAGAAAGATTACCAGTATACAATCACATTTTAGTCCAACTGATTCAAGAGATAAAAAAGGATATTACTTTACGGGTTGTGCTAAGCTAAACGTATCCCCCTTATAATATTTTCCTGAATGTACTAGCTAGCTAGCCTCCCCATCTTTATACACCCGTATAGAACCATACCATCTATATATATCCAGTATACATATGAAATCAAATTACATCAAGAAGGGGATGGGGACAAGCATATAGCGGGTTACGTTACGTGTAGCCAATGCCTTACTCTTATCTTTCTGTAGTTAGTAATTTGGGGCTATTATTATGTCTGTATTAATTGCTCTTGATACACGTATCATCATCGCTATGCTTCATCGATTTGAGTTTTCCTTAATTGTGCGCGTTCTAGTTAAAAACAAGCAGGGTGCAAGCAAATGAAATGAAGTTGCTTACCACTACAGGAATCATAAATTCAAAAAAATCTGTCTCTACCACTTGTGTCCACCTGCAACAAACAAATTCATTCTGTATGATATCACATCAAACAAAGGAGATTCTTCATCACAATCAATAGATAATACAAAAGGTTAATTAATTTAAAAAGGCCTATCAGTATCAGTACCAAACCAGATCTAATAAAATCCACAACCTAGCTAGCTTACAGGAGGACTGGCGGAGCTAGACTTTAAAACCAGGGGTATCCCAAAAAAAAAAAAAATTACGGTGTATTCATATAAAATCCTTTATAGGGGTATCCTCGTATTTTTTAGGGGTATCCTTTATATAAAATCGAAAAAAAAAAAAACAAAAAATTAACACTGCGAAACACTACGAACACGACTTTGAGCCGTAGCCCATGCTACGGCTCCTAACATGCCGTCTCCGCCCCTGAGGAGGAGGGCAGTAGTCAGTAGATCTATATGTGAATTTGAAATACATCTACCAATTGAAATAGTTATTTCACCTTAATTGTATTCAGTTGAAACTATAATAACTTAAACTGGACTTTGTATTTGAGAAAACAAAAACATGATGCCTGGGTTCACAACATTTTGCAGTGAGTGATCGGAGCATGAATAATAATGCTACAAACAAAAAGTGCTGGATCTGTAATCTAAGCTTGTAAATTAATTACCATGCGGTTGGGTCAAAACAAGAGGAGTCACCATCCATGATTAATGTGTAAGCAACCGCAGCTGCCATTATACACGTCAATGCGATGAACAATACTGTTAGCATCGACGGTGAGGCTGCCATTATTGCTCCGGCGTCTTCTATGCGTGTAGTCAAACAGAGTGTGTGTTTATATTTATTCCTTGTTATGTAATACGTTGACTACACGATAATATTAAGGGAATATTAAATTGAAAGTTATGTCAACACCTTCCATGTGGTCTTGGATTTCCGGGAGAGCAGTTGGATCTGCATTTCTCATTTATTTAATGCCTCTTAAAATATGCCTGCCGGGTTCGGTTTGGTGTCAGGTCAGAATGGATTGATTTCAGAGAAAATTACGAAACTAGCCAAGAAATTAGTCAAATTACCAAACTAGCCAAGTGATGCGTCTTTAGAAGGCCATTCACAGTTCCCAATGCCATTGACGCGTCTGCATGGCCATCTAATGCGTTTGCCAACAATATGCTGACACGTGTGTTACAATAGAGTCGTCCACCTGCAGACAGACGCGTCCACCTGCAGACAGACGCGTCCGATGCGTCTGGCTTGTTCGGTTGCGTTTGTGTGGCTGGTTGATTTCTTGATGCGTCCCGTTCAGACCCGTAAGAGTGGTAATGTGTCCTCCTACAGACGCATGCGTGCTGTCAGGTTACTCCGGTCACCTTCTCCGGTCACAACACCACTCACCTGCTATCTTGTTTTCGAAGTGAGGGAGAGAGAGACAAGGAGCTAAGATTGTAGTGATCAACCGTGCAGACGCCTCCGGCTCCGTCTCCGACGAGTTGCAGACGCCTCCGGCTTCGTCTCCGACACCTGTAACTAGGGGGCTCGATTTCAGATCGTTGTTCCGGCAACCATGGCGGCGGTTGGGATTTGGGGGTGGAGATCCGTCGTGCCACCGTCGTAGTCGGCCGACCGGACACCCTCCATCTCCGCCTTCTTCTTTCTCTCCCTGTGTCTCTATGTTATGATATCTCACTATAAATTACACCTTGGAGTTGCAGGTCTTTTAATGGAGGGTTTGGGAAGTGAAGAAGGAAGATAAATGAAGGAATCATGTGAGAGAGAGAAGAGGAAGATGCGTCTGACATATCAAGAGTTTTTTTTTTTTTTAAGTAAATAATAGGGATTGAAAGAGACAGCATAGGAGACAGACTAGAGTGTAGGGGTGTAGGGACACATGTCCATTTAATAAAGAAGGACGCATAAGAATGCTAATGCCCCTTTCTAATGAGGCATGAGCTGGCCATTTTTGCAAAGTGGGTTTGGTCTTTGGCAATTCTTGTAATTTTCTCTTGATTTCAGGGTCCTCTTCGAAAATTACAATTTTTTTTTTGGAATTAAAATTTTGGGTCCTATTCGCAAATTACCATGTATTATAAACTCATCAATTATTTAATCACTAAAATTTATGTGAAAGTAATTTTTTTTGAACGACGAACAAAAATGAAATTATTTATAAAAACCAAACAACTGTACAAAGAAAAGGGACCTAGCTAGCAGCTAGGAGACCTCACCGAAACATGGTTGTAAAAATCCCGACTAGTCTCCGATTAGTTGCCGATTAATCACTAATCGGAGGATCGCCGATTAATGGCCGATTAATAGCTAGGCAGTCAATGGCGGTCCTATTCTAACCAAATTTTGGCTAAATGTCGGCCAAATTTTGACCAAACCATATAAATTCCTTCCAATTACTTAAAAAAATGGGTTAATAAGGTGGTAAAACATGTCTACTTTAAAAAAACTACATATAAAAATGTGTATGTATATATGTAACGAAAAATTGCATATAAAAATCTCAATCCGATTAATCCCGATTAATCGCTAGTCGGTACCTCACCCCCGACTAGCGTCTAGCGATTCTTACAACACTGGCTAAAACACAGAATTTGGAGACACACGACAAACACCCCAATAAGAGCTTGTTTGTGTCATCTATCGATTCAGTGCATATATATATATATATATATAGGTAAAGTGTACTGTACAAATGCCCTTATCGTACATTACGTACGCTACAATCTCAGCCGTCAGATCATCTTCCCGCATTATAAAAATCGCATGTTGTTTTCTTTTACAACAATTTCGCATGTGGTAATTTTTGATAAATTCGCATGTTGTTTTTTTGTACCAATTCGCATGTATATGTTACTTTTTGATTTATAAATTCGCATGTGTATGTGTTATTTTTCATTATAAAATAGCATGTGAATGACAGAAAAGTAAAGTTACTGGGATTTTGATGTATGTTACTTTTTTATTATAAAATTCGCATGTGCATTGACTTTTAATTTAATTTCGCATGTTTGAGTAATAATTATGATTCAGTGTTTATGTTACTTTTTAATTATAAACTAGGGTTAAGACCCGCCCGCGTTGCGGCGCGGGTACATCGTAAATATTGAATGGATTATTCCAAACGTTATATGATGCATTAAAAAAAAGGGGAGATGCACGGTACCCCTGACCGCAGAGGGGAATCCCCCCTCCCAAGCTAGCTTACCGGATCGCTCCATGGCGGTGAAATTACCCAGCCGAAGCTGGGCACCAGTGTCCCTCAGACTCGAACTCGGGTATGAGCCCGGGCCAAAGCCCTCCTCGAGATGAAGATTGCCAACTGCGTTGCAGGGCAACTTCCGTTATATGATGCATTAACCATATGAAAACACACATTTCGACGTATCCAGTTGAACTCAGTATAACCTGTATAAGCATTGTGATTGGATCAAACGTAAAGTAAATGGAATTCATTTCGAACAATTATAACGTATTATATGTGACCTAACTTATACAAAGAAAACGTAACGGGTATGAAGGAAAATACGCACATGTAATCGAAAGGCATTAATTAGAGGTTTCGAAAAAATGGGAGAAAAAGAAATCATAATTTGACTTCACTCGGTTCGAAACAAACTTTACGAAACATACATAAAATAAACACGAAAACATATTATATTTGACCTGAATCATTTCCCAAAAAAGTTTACGTCGAAACGTAGAACAACTTGAATTTATACGAAAACGTACATAGAAATATGCACGTAAAAATGGTTTCTTTAAACGAAAACGTATTATATTTGACCTCATTCGTCTATAAAAAAAGTTTACGTCAGAATGTAGAAGAAATCATATTTACACATACCCGTACATAAAATATGCACGTAAAAAATAGTTTTTAAGTAAAGGAAGTATAGGGGTAAACTGAAACAAAAAATTAGTCAAAAAATTAATAGGTAAAAAACGTTCGTAAAACCGTGCCAAGTAGCACCAATGCCACAACCACATCGACTTTCAACATCGTAAAAATAAAATGATAAAAATTACACTGAACGAAAAGCAGACTAATCGTTGAATCACGCACACCCGATACAGTGTCTTAATGCGAAGAAATTAATCAGAAACGTAAAACGTAGAAAATAATAACTTAGTCGATCTACGACCCGCCCGTTGCGGCGAACTTTTCAAAAGGGGAAAAATGGACGCGTTTCGACGGGTCTATCAAATATGAAAAAATAGATCAAAAACGTTGAAACTCACATGCACGCTACGACATGTTAACTCGCAAAATTTAGAACGAAACGTAAGAAGAAAAACTTGCGAAAGATAAAAAGTATGGGGTACGAAAGTTGTAAATAATAAAGTGTCGTGTTAAATTATAAAAGATGGAAAACTTTGGGGTAAAAGTAAAAAAAAATGAAAAGGGGTTAAAATGTAAAATATGAAATGTTTGGGTTAAATGTGAAAAACCTAGTTTTTTTTTTTGAAACACTCCCCAAGCACATGGTACAAGTATTGATGCACATATAAGTTGGTTATTTATATATGGAATAATTCGCATGTGCAATGGATTTAATTTTATTTCGCATGTGACAAATAATTAGGGTTCAGTGTGTATGTTTGTATGATTCGCATGTGCATGTTGAACATACAGAATTGCAGAAGAGTCGGTTGGAGAAGAAGAAGGTACCGAACTAAATTACTGGGATTTTGATAGAGAAATTATCAATTTTATCATTCGCGGTTGTTTTTATGTATATTTATTTGATTAATTTAATGATATAAATTTAGTTTCGCCCGCGTTTGATGGATTGAAGATCGTACGGCTGTGGGCATCGCGTACATAATGTAGGATAAGAGATATTGTACATTAACCGGCCTCTAAATATATATATATATATAGGGGACCGCTAGAATGAGAACCACCTCCAGTTGTAAGAACCGCGAGAACCACTTTCTGGCCTTTAGATCAAGGAGATGGATGGATGAGATTGAAAGTATTTAAAAATAATATTAAGTATTTTTTGTCTTATTATGTCTCTAATATTATAATCCAAAAGAGTATTTAGGTAAAACCACCCTATTTTATCTCTTTCACTTTATTGTTTTTTTATTACTTTATTCTATTATTCTATTACTTTTTTTAAACATAATTTTTTTATTAAAAACATTTTTAAATTCAGATTTTTTTAAATATTTTTTTATACTTTTTACAATTTCAGTTTTACGTTAAACTTTTTACGTTTTACGTATTTTTGACGCGCCGTTTTTACGCCGGGTTTTTTCAAGCGTCGTTTTTTTAACACGCCGTTTTTTTAACGCGCCGTTTTTAACGCCGTTTTTTACGCGCCTATTTTTTAACGCCGTTTTTTACGCGTCGTTTTTTAACGTCGTTTTTTTACGTTTTACGCTCCGGTTTTTTACGTTTTACGCGCCGGTTTTTTACGTTAATGTTTTTTTTACGTTTTACGCGCCGGTTTTTTACGTTAACATTTTTTACGTTTTTACGTTTTACGGGCCGGTTTTACGTTTTACCTAAAACTTTTTACGTTTTACTAAAAAAAAATTAACGATTTACGTTTTACCTAAAAACTTTTTACGTTTTACGTAAAACCTTTTACGTTTTACGTAAAACCTTTTACGTAAAACCTTTTACGTTTTTACGTAAAAAAGTTTTACGTTTTTACGTAAAAAAGTTTTACGTTTTACGTAAAAAGTTTACGTAAGACTTTTTACGTTTTACGTAAAAAGTTTTACGTTTGACGTAAGACTTTTTACGTTTGACGTAAGACTTTTTACGTTTTACGTAAGACTTTTTTACGTTTTACGTAAAAAAGTTTACGGTTTACTTTAAAAAGTTTACGGTTTAAGTTTTTTTTCTTTTACATAAACTTTTTTTACACAAAAACGAACGCACCCAGAAAATCGCACACTCGGGAGGTGTCTCAGATACTTTGCTATCGTCATCGACGTCTCAAAAAAAAAAAAACCCCAACAAACAAAAATCAAAAGAACGCGTTTTGGCTCAGATTTTCCGATAATCAGAGGCTGCAAAGTGGGGTTGCGGGTTCAATCCAAACGGATCAAAATATACGTTTTTTTTTTCCATCATCACCGCCCCAATCCAAACGGATCAAAACCCACATTGTTCACTGTTTGAAATATACCAAAAAGCACCATATTCAAAACATTCAAAGGCAACAGATTCAACAGATTCAAATATTCAAAAGCACCATGAACATCATTAAACCGATTCAACTGTCTCGCTAAGATTCAAAGATTCAAAGATTCAACAGGTTCAAAAAGCACCAGATTCATCAAAATCAAAACCCAACAAAAACACTTACCAAACAAACACATGAACATCATCATAAAAACAAACCATCAAGAAAAGTAAAAAACACAAGGGTGAAATTACTAGATTCAACAGAATCAACCATCAACAAGTGGTGATAAAATGTCAAGAAGTTCAGATCTACGAAGAACTAACCACCACCATCACCGATCTCTGCCCCAAAACCCCCACCGGTCTCCCCACAAACCACCACCGCCTTCCGCCTCTGCGGAACTCCGACCAAACCACCGCTTTCCGCCTCTGTTTTGGGCCACCGGTATCACGAGCCGCCACCACAGTTGGGGGTGGCCGGCGATAACTTTGGAATCGAGAAAGTGGGGGTGAAGAAACAACACTAAAAAATGAACCCTGATTGAGCCAACGTGACAAAAACGAGAAATTTGGGGTGGCTGGTGGTGGATCCTGACGGGGGTGGCAAATGGGTGGAGGTGGCGGAGGAATTGTGGCGGAGGAATTGTGTGGCAAATGGGTGGAGGTGGCTGAGGAATTGTGGCAAATGGTGAGAGTCTGTATCTTTTAAAGAGAGGAGAGAAGAGAGAGGATAGATGAGAGAGGAAAGTCAGTATCTTTTAAAGAGAGGAGAGAGGAGAGAGGAGAAATGATGGATATGACATATGGGGTAAATGACCAAATTACCCTTTTTGTTGGCTGAATGTGATTGGTGGAGAGTGGTTCTCACGGTTCTTACAACTGGGGGTGGTTCTCATTTTAGCGGCCCCCTATATATATATATATATATATATATATATATATATATATATATAGGGTGGGGTTCGGCTACAAAGTCTATTTTTCCTACAAAGTGTACAAAGTCATAAAACACCACAATTTCAGCCATAAAACACAATCAAAACCCGCAAATAATAAAGTGAAGATCACTAAAACACAATATCAAAACCCTATCAGTCCATAA
This sequence comes from Helianthus tuberosus, assembly GCA_030545235.1. Lineage (NCBI taxonomy): Eukaryota > Viridiplantae > Streptophyta > Magnoliopsida > Asterales > Asteraceae > Helianthus > Helianthus tuberosus. The sequence goes on from CM060414.1 coordinate 930,733, forward strand.
AAACTTCAAACACACCATCGTAGAACTATGAATATAAAACACAACATGATAATCAATATAAAACACACTAATGTTAGTCATTCCATAATCAAAGTCTTATCATCCAAAATACAACATAAAATTCACAAATATGGCGTTTTAGTAATCTCCACTTTGTTATTTGTGGGTTTGAGTGTGTTTTATAGCTGAAATTGTGGTGTTTTATGACTTTGTACACTTTGTAGGAAAAATAGACTTTGTAGCCAACTCCCACCCTATATATATATATATATATATATATATATATCTAGCTTATACAACGTAAATTCTATACAAAATTAAAAAGATTTTGGCCCCTGGAGGATTTGGGGTCTGTGTCGTCGCCCACCCCGCACCCTCTCCGGGCCGGCCTTGATTGATTTAAAAATGTATTATTTTGGTTCCGGTGAAAATGAATTCAAGTTAAAGTTGTGTTTTTAGGTTTGTGGGGGGTGGTTTTAGGTTTTTTGGGGTGGGGGGGGGGGGTTAAATTTTAGGTTTTTTTTTATGTTTTATTTATTTATTTATTGATTTTTGTTTTGGTTTATTTTGTTTTGAGAAAATTTCACTTTTTGTCCTTTATGTTTGCACTGAATTTTGAAACGTGCCCTTTAAAAGTTTTAGTTTCAATTTATGTCCAAAAAACAAATGTTTTATATCACTTATGTCCTTTACACCAAACTGAGTTAATTTACTCAGTTATGTTTATTTAATGCAAGGGTATAATTGTCATTTGAAGTTTTTACTTTATTCATCGCCCTTATTTAACCATTGTATGCATCTTCTTCCTCAATTAGTTTAGGGTTTCGTAAGCTCTCTTATCATCTGCATCTTCTTCCTTCGGTTTTCTTTCAAGGTGTCGATAATGGTGTTTTGTGGGTGTGGAAAGGAAGCAGCGATTCGAACATCAAAAACCTCCAAAAATCCAGTCCGTAAGTTCTATGGATGCCACGACAAGGTAAGTGTTCAAAACTTTGGGTTTTTTATGTACTGAACTTGCAAGAACAAGCATGAAGATAAGTGGGTTTTTTTGTTTCATTTCTTTGTTTCAGAATAGAAAATGTGGGTTTTTTATGTGGATTGAACCACCAAAAATGTGTCAAACTTGCATGGACATCATACCCGATTTGTTGAAGTTCAAGAACGAATATGAAGAGCAAAGACAAGACTAGAAGAAAAAGCAAGAAGTTGGAAGAAATACCTAATTTGCAGCTGGGTCTTCTTTTGTGTCTATGTTTTTGTATTCCGTCAATGAAATCAACTGTTGTAGGTATAATGTATTGACTTTTGTTTAGTAATGGAAGTGTAATGACTTTTGTTTAGTAATGGCAATGTAATGAAATGGTCTTGTAGATTATGTTGCGGCTGATTGTTGTCTGTTATAATGGCAGTGTAATGACTTTTGTTTAGATTGGCCAAATGCACAATCTTCATAACCCACATGCACAATGGCCAAAAGCACAAACTATTGTAGCTAATGACCTGTACGATACCAATATGAAAAAAAAAAACGACCAAATGCACAAACTGCTGTAGCTAATGACCTGCACAATGGCCAAATGCACAAACTGTTGAAGCTAATGACCTGTACGATACCAATATGAAAACAAAACAACCAAAATGATCAAAACACTTAACATAAGCAATACCAAAATGGCCATTTAAGGCTGATAATACATAAGTGTCAGTTCCATGTTCAAATTCATCAAAAAAACAGGTTCCATGGTCATAAACATAACTGCTAATACATACTACTAATACATAAATGTCTCCTACACCTTCTTGCCTTGACAAGTTCTACTGTTATGACCTATCCCCTTACACTTTCGACAAGCCTTCTGCTTTTGGACATCCTTCTTCCCTTTCAGACCTTCGCTACTTCCAGGAACAAGAAAGTGATAATACCTTTCAATATCGCTTGGAAGGCCAAACTTGTCCACGATACAATCCAATTCATGCACAAAGAACTTATCTTCATCTAACAAGTCAATAAAATTGCACTCTCCTTCAACATAAGCCCTATCGGGAAATCGGGTGAATCTGCCACTGTGATGAAGCTTAATGGTGAACAGACTTGGGAACCCCACTGCATTATGCAATGATCGATTAGTATTATTCATAATTTCAATAAACGAAACTCAAAACCCTAAAAATTACCGTAGAAGGCATCGACTTCAGATTGGGATAAGTGTTGTCGGATCATGACTTGTCTTCCATTGTTGTCTGAATTAGGGTTCATCGTTGAATTAATTTGCAGAAATTAGGAGGATGATTGAGATCGATGAGTGAAATTAGAAGGATAATTATGCGTTGTGAAGAATATAAAGGGACACAGCTGCAATCAAACTTCAAATGACAATTATACCCTTGCATTAAATAAACCTAACTGAGTAAATTAACTCCGTTTGGTGTAAAGGACATAAAGTGATATAAAACACGTGTTTTTGGACATAAATTGAAACTAAAACTTTTAAAGGACACGTTTCAAAATTCAGTGCAAACATAAAGGACAAAAAGTGAAATTTTCTCTTTTGTTTGTGTTCACACTATTTTTCAAATTCTCTCCTTAAAACTAGTTCTCGCATGAACCTTACTATATATGTATAGATAGGGTAAACTACATTTTTCGTCCTTTATGTTTTTATCTAATTGTAGTGGATGTCCTTTAACTTCAATCAGTCACAGACCTTCATTTGTAAAACATATTACACCTTAGGTCCTTTAACACTAAGTAGATTAAATTTTCTAGTTATATCCGGTCATGTGCATTGCACATGAAAGTAAATTCATCTTTTTTACCATCTTAGGGCCTATTTGTGTAATTAACTAAAACTTTTGAACCAAAAAATAAAATACGCATGATTTACTTTTTAATCCCTTTATCCTTCCAGGGCCGGCTCTGGGCCCGGCAAACCCGTGCCGACGCCCGAGGCCCAAAATTTCAAAGGGCCCGAAAAGTCCTTATAAGTTTGTATATATTTATTAAATTATATATTTAGTATATTCATTCGTTTATTATGCAAAAAAATATTTGTGGTGTAGTGGCAAAAACCATCTCAAAATAATTTAAAGGTTTCAAGTTCTAGTCTTTGCTCCATCATTATGTTTTTATTTTTGTAATTCATTTACTCTTAACCATAATTTTGGACCCAATTCTTTTCGTCGCCCGAGGCCTAAATTTTTTCAAGAGTTTTCGGGGACGGCTCTGTATCCTTCCATCACCACTAGGGGTGCAAACGAGCCGAGCCCGAGCTTGACCAGGCTCGAGCTCGAGCTCGATTAACTTTAGGTGAGCTCGGGCTCGAGCTCGGCTCGATTCGAGCTTTGTTTTCAAGGCTCGAGCTCGGCTCGTTTGTATTTTCTCAAGCTCGAGCTCGGCTCGGGCTCGGCTCGTTTATTATCAATTAATTAATATATTAAATAAAAATAATATAAATAATAGACTTTTTAGGCTCGTGAGCTCGATAAGTGAAGCTCGGGCTCGTTTACTAAATAAGCTTATTTTTAGGTTCGAGATCGGCTTGTAAACAAGTTTGAATAAGCTCGGCTCGACTCGGCTCGTTTACACCAAGGCTCGATAAGGCTCGACGAGCCTAACGAGCTTCACATGCGAGGCTCGAGCTCGGGCTCGATAAACAGACGAGCTTTATTTTAGGCTCAAGCTCGGCTCGGGCTCGATAAGGCTCGGCTTGTTTCGAGCTTTTTCTCGAGCCGATCTCGAGTAGCTCACGAGCTGCTCGGCTCGTTTGCACACCCCTAATCACCACCATCTTCAACTACTCTTACCATAAAGGTTAAAAATCAAGATCAGAGAATTTAATTACCTTTAATTAAAATGTCGCATGTTTTTCTTTTTCGTTTTTCTTTATAACTAGTTCTATACCCGTCCGGTATAAGGATGTAATGACATTGTAAGCTAAATAACAGCCAAAATGCGTTTAAAAAAAATTCAAATTATGATTGTAATAACACGGCTTTGTAATCATATTTAACCAACCAATAATTATAAGATTCACAAATAAAACAATAGCATTTGGCGGTTCACCCATACTACCATACTGATCAGAAACCTATGATGACCAATTACCTTACATGCTCAACCTATGTATTATGCCACCCCCTAGAAGATAAGATAAAAAACAAATTATAAACCAAATTCGGGTCCACTGACTCTCAGATATGGTAGTCGATAAACACCAGCCTTCACCTTCATGACATAACTGTCACAAGAAATAGTATTGATAAGCTTTAGCAGTTTAAAAATCTAATATTCATCAGAATAAAAGTCAATCCCAATTCAAAAAAAAAAAGGTTAAAGAAGTGTTGATTTAGTTTCATGCTGTGAAGTAGTATTTATAAAGATTGACATTCAAATGTGTTGAATTGGCCCGCCAACATCATTTGGTTCTTTTAACCTCAAATTATAATTGATTAATTTATATGATAATGTTTTAAATATATCAATCTAAAGAGATTATAAGCATTTAAAAATGCTTTAGGTCACTTTCAAGTTTCAACCAATCAACTTGTTTCATATTTCTAAGTACGTTTTTTTTAATTTACCTGCAACCCAAAGTAACTTGCTGCCTCTTAAAAAAAACAAAGGTCGCATTTGTTTGTGGGATCTCATAATATAAACTAGGTTTTGCCCGCCCGCGTTGCGGGGCATTAAGCCGAATATTTCTTTCTCATAGCATGTACGTATGTGTTTTAGTTACTTGTACATACTACTCATAACACGACCTCAAAAAAATTTACATCGAGTAAAGAAAGTGAAACAAAATACTACCATACTTTTGCTAAAAAAACTAAATCGATAGAAAAACTACCGCTTTGCATGACGAATAAAAATTAAATCAAGCCAACCAATTAAAACAAAACACTACCATAGTCTTGTAAAAAATATTAAAACAAATTTTATACTGGGAGCAAAATCGTAAATAAACACAAAAAAAATCATGTCGAAATGTAAATCAACTTAAGTTTATATCGACACGTAAATAAAAATAAAGACGTAAAACTCAATTAAAAAGTATTTAGAAAGTTAAGAGGTTGTAAGAGTAAATGCTAAATTAAAGGGTAAAGGTAAAAAAGAAAAAAAACCATAAAAAGAAAAAGAAAAGAAAGAAAGAAAAAAGAAAAAAAAAATTGATAACACCACTGTAGCAAAGTGGTGTTATCAATTGATATATATAATAATTGTTGCGTATTCCTTTTCAAATAAAGACAATAACCACCCATGACATCAAATTCTGTGTGTGATGTTTTTAAAATATAAAGAGTATAAAAAGTGGTTATGAGTGTAGGAGAAAGAAAATGCTATTGTTCATCTGTATATTTGGGGGGACACTGTTCACCCCCTATAAATTTTTAATATATTTTGAAAGTGGTTGTGAGTGAAGGAGAGAGAAAAGGTAATGATAAAGGTATAAAAAATATTATTTAATTGAAAAAGAGAGAGAAAATGTAGTGTTTTTAGTGTAATTTAGGATGAAAATATGGTAGGATGGATGTGAATGTTAAAAAGCAAACAATTATTATAAGCTTACATTTGGAGTATCGACAACATAAAAAAAGACAGATACTAAAAGCACTAAAAAAGATAGGCTGGTGTCTTTCCGTTTCAATCACAAAAACACATATACCTTTAACAAAAGAGTGAATCGCAAGTTTTGTTATTTATCTATATACTAAATTTCAGACGGTGTTCTTTATCTTTAAAATTAACGAGTTTTGTATTTATTGTTTCAAAATCTTACACGGTATGTCCTTTGACCCTAACCTAGTTAATTTTTTCTGTTTACCCTATTGTTTAAAAAACGTTTTAAAGAAAAAAAATTAAAACATGATATATAAACTCCATCTTTTTCTCTCTCTAAAAAATACTCCTCTCTCTACTCCTTCTCTCCTACCACAATCTCCTTCCACCACCACCTTTGAAAACTCTTAATCAGGGCCGGCCCATGGGCAAGTGAAATCAAGCTAGGGCTTTAGGCCCCAACTTGATAGGGTCTCCAGCTAAAAAAAAGTTATATAGGGTGTTTGCGATTTTGGGCTTAAAATAATTTGTCTGAAACTTTTGGTTTCGTAGATAGCTTGTCGTATTACCAAAAAGATAAATATTGGAGTATGTTTAGGTTAAAAATGGTTTTGAGTTTCTCAAAATTATTTTTTTGTCAGAGATTTAATAGAGTGGCGTATAGGAGAAGTGAAGAGGATACAACTATTAAGTGTTTAATGCAGTGGCGGATTTTGTCCGTTGAACCTGCCAGGGCCGAAAGTCACGGGCACTAAAATTAGCACTACGGCCGAAAAACTTGCCAGGGCCGAACATAGTATATATACAAAATTTCGATCGAAATGCGAAAAATTAGCACTACGGCCGAAAAACTTGCCAGGGCCGTGGCCCTGCCACTAGTCCACTAAGATCCGCCCCTGGTTTAAAGCAATAAGTTAACCGAGAGAAAAATACAAAAACTTTATGAAGTTTGCTTTTGGTGGACAAGTCACCGCCTCGTGACTCTTATGGCACACATGGAAATTTACCTTTCTAAAAAGTTGATGTATTAAACCTTGTAAAGTTCAGCGGTTTTATTATTTTGGTTCAAAGCATGCTTATCAAGATCTCATTCTTGTAACTAAGTTGTAAACGTGGATTTGGGTATCGCGTAGAGCAACTAGAAATGAAGATGTGTGTAAGAGATCTAGAAGCTATCATTCCACGAAAAACGTTATTCCCGACCTTATTAATTCAAACCATAGTTGTTAAAAGCCATCGCCTCTTGCGCCTAGGCCCAATTTCCTAGCGAGGCGAGGCAATTGCGACTTAAGTCAAGGCAATTGCGCTTTAATTCTCCAAGTGATGGTTCATGCACAGGTTCCGGCGAGATTCCTAGATTCTTGGGAGTTTTCGGCCAAATTCTCTAAATTCTGTCAAGATTCTAGCTAGATTTCTACTTATATCTAACGAAACTACTTTTCTACACTAATAAACTAGAATTTTATAACGTTTGGTACTAAATTGACGATACTAAATGTTATATAATAGCCTTGGTTTATTTTATTTGAAGAATAGTATTAATTTTCTATTATATAAAAATATTTTATGTTTTTTTATTGTTCTTTTTTTTTTATCAGGCCCGCGCTTTTTTTGCGCCTAGGCCCCAGGCGAGGCCTATGCGCCTTGAGTGCGCTTAACGCTTTTAATAACTATGATTCAAACTAACAATTTTCCCTAATTTAAGTATAAAAGACTCCATAAATAATTCACCAAGAATTATCTATAACACTGATCTTTATCTCCTTAATTCAAGATTAACGTTTCACATTGTGCATAATCACTATTTGAAAAACCAATTAGATCAAATTTGGAATCCTTCGGGTACCAAAGGCCAAGATTTGGTGTGGATTTGAGGTACTAAAGCTCCCTTGAGTACTATGAGATAGCTTAGGGTGGTTGTACAAACACAAGCAGGAACATAATTTCATTAAGGTGTCATACACTTTGGTCCAGCAGATCAAATGAAAAAAAAAAAAATACATTGTTACAGAGTGTACTTAAACATCCAAATGCGCCATCAATAGAGTTACAGAGTGTAGTTATACATCCGAATGCTCCATCAATAGAGGATCACTTGACGACCTCGTATCACTGCAAAAACAATAAACCCAACAATGAAAAATAGGATTCGATACGAAAAAAAAACATAAACTATTTGTTGAACTTGCCTATTCCTTTTATTGAAAAGTATAAGGGAAACAGGCTCCCCAGGTGAGAGGTAGAACAATTCCCGCACTATGTATACACAGACACCAATGCTGCCATATACAAATAACATTAGTAGTTAAACACCTGCTAATAGGAACATCAGACTTCATAAACCTGTATCATTTTGACGATGATACTAATCTTAAATACTTACCCGCTAAAACATACGACTAGAATTATCCAAAAAACAGCACTTGTCCAGCTTGATTCCTTATATGCTATCCACATCTATCCAAAAAACAACACTTAATCAACACTTGTATATTCTTCATGTTGAGGAGATAAAGATGAAAAGTTAGTAATTACGTAAAGTAGCAAAAAATAAAAAATGACAAATGGAAATCTACCGAGAATACCACAGCGTGGATAGAGAGATCAATCAGCGATGTTATCATGCACCTGCGAAGGTTTATTTAAGTCAGATGGAATTACACACAGAAAAACATTCTATTTATTTTAGGCTTTCCCAGAAATTAAAAAGAAAAAAAGAAGAGAAGTTTACGGTATGAGTAGTTCCACATGGAATGGAAATCCATCAATGGTAAATGCATAAATTATCAGTCCCAGCGTGTAGCAACCCATTGCAGCAACAATTACTTTTGCAATTACAACAGAGGATCGTGCCGTGTGTCTCATGGCATCCCTAAGAAATATATATGATTTGGATGAGAGTCATTATAACATACACCGAGTAAGTTGAACAAAATATAATGGATTCCTTCCAGTGTCCTTTATTCTTACTCATTTTGATGTTTAGCGAGAACAAAATATATTGGGTCTTTTAAAGATTCTTCAGGTGACAATTTGAAGAACTGCAAAGCAATGTATCCACAGGTAACAACGCTGTAAAAGGGAAGAAAAAATGGAAACCTAAATAAGTGCCAGCACCATGGTGTATACCTAAATAACTTACAATATTGAGATGATTATACATATACAACAACACATGTTACACTGCTGATAAGGTTACCTTCCACACCAAAACATTACAAATGCAAGAACAAGTCTCTTGATCCAGCTTGACTCCTTGTAGAAAAACCAAGCCTAAAGAAAGATTACCAGTATACAATCACATTTTTTCAGTCCAACTGATTCAAGAGATAAAAAAGCATATAGGGGGTTACTCTATCTTTCTGTAGTTAGTAATTTGGGGCTATTATTATTATGTCTGTATCAATTGCTCTTGATACACGTATGCTTCATCGATTTGAGTTTTCCCTAATTTTGCGCGTTCTAGTTAAAAACAAGCAGGGTGCAAGCAAATGAAATGAAGTTGCTTACCACTACAGGAATCAAAAATAGAAGATAATCTGTCTCTACCACTTGTAACCACCTGCAACCAACAAATTGAAATAACATTTTGCAGTGATGAATAATGCTGTTGGAATTGATTACTAACAACAATGATATCTGAGCTTGTAAATTGTTACCATGCGGTTGGGTCAAAACAAGAGGAGTAACCATCCATTATTAATGAGTAAGCAACCGCAGCTGCCATTATACACGTCAATACGATGAACAGAGTCTTCAATTCTACTAGCATCCACGGTGGTGAGGCTGTCATTTTTTGCTCCAGCGTCTGTGCGTGTAGTGAAACAACAGAGTGTTTGTACTCTTATATTTATTCCTTGCTCCGGGCCGGCCTTGATTGATTTAAGAAACATAGTGTTTGTTTATATTTATTAGTTGCTCCGGGCCGGCCTTGATTGATTTAAGAAACAGTGTTTGTTTATATTTATTCGTTGCTCCGGGCCGGCCTTGATTGATTTAAGAAACAGTGTGTTTGTTTATATTTATTCGTTGCTCCAGGCCTTTAAGAAACATAATGTTTGTTTATATTGATTCGTTGTTCTGCGCCGGCCTTGATTGATTTAAAAATGTATTATTTAGTCTTCATTAATGGTGAGTTATTATCAAGAGTAACTTGCAACAACTATTTCTTTATCTTTAGTGGCAATTCATTAGTAACCGGATCTGGCTGTGGATCCTGCTGCTGTTACTATACCCGAGCCGGTGGGAGCAGTATTGCAGGTATCCCCTCTTGCTCTAGTTGGTCCTTCGCCTCCCGAACCAACTAACCAACCCATCAAATCAATAAGTGTGCCAACCGTACCAGCAAGCGTGATAACCGTACTAGTAAGTGTGTCAATATCGGTTCGTAACTGCTGATACGCCACCGCTCCCAGACCAGGACCTGGAACAACATGGCGTGGATGCTGAAGCGGCCGGGGGTGGTGGCGGTTGTGGCAGCTGTGCGATGTGCCCATATTGTAGGAGGAGTATTTATCGTTCACGTTCATTAGCTTTAGTGCTATATATGTATTTTCTGTTCGATGAATGAAAGTGTGAGTTCATAATTTATTTTCACCGGTGCACATTTCGATTCCAAACTTTCGTTATTTCCGTGATTCTTTTGTAATCATTCTTTCGAACCCTTAACTCGTTTGATGCCACGCTGAAACATAGTTCAATTATGATGAAACATCTTCTGATATCCAGCACGGCTTCCGACTGACTTTAGGGGGTGATTTTGTGATTGGGTTGTTGTTGTTGGATGATGATGGTGTGGAGAAGTGTTTGATTGCTTTGGTGAGGTGGGTGATTAAGGGGAGGTAGTATGCATCGTTAGGGGTTAGTGAGTTTGTGTAGGGTTGTGCAACGGTTCAGAACCGAACCAGAACCGTTTAATTCTAAATATAAGAACCGGAGCCGAACCATGTTAACGGTTCCGGTTCGGTTCTCGCCTAAATGGGTTCTTGCCAGAACCAGTTGTCAATTTAATCCTAAAACTAACAACAAAATAAAAAACAATTAAAACAATAAACCGTTTAAAACATATAACTAAAAGTTGCAACATCCAAAATTCAAACCAATCAGAATAAAAGTAGTAATAATAATAAAATGTTTTAAACCGAAAGTATACAATGTGAAAAAACAAAAGTTAACTAAAAAACTTTTAATTAACCATAAAAAAACTTTATTCAAACATTATGTCAAAACTGTTTTTATATTCGTTAATACTAGATACATTTTTTAAATATAATATTACTGTGTTCCCGAGTCTCATTTAACAGAGGGAGGGGAAGGAAAATGAATTAGGAGAGAAAAGGAAGTAAGGAAAAGAGAATAAATCAAGCATTTTATGTGTTCCTGAGTTAGGAGGAAAAGAAAAGAAATGAACAATTTTATCATTATACCCTTTAAACATAAAACATTTTAATTAAATATGAGGGTAATTTAGTAATTGATAAGATTTTCTCTCATAATCTCTCTAATTTGGGATGATAAATATAGGTACAAATTTTCTTCACTTTCCCCTCGTTTCCCCTCCCATTCTATCCTTAAAAAATCTCGGGAACATGGTTTTTTCATATTTTCATCTCTTTTCTTTTCCCTCTTCCCCCTGTTAAATGAGACTCGGGAACAGAGTGTTAAAGTTTAGATGAATTAATAGGTTTTCAAATATATTATTTAAATTTAAACCCAAACCGGTTCTAGCGGTTCTTTAAACGGAACCGTCGGTTATAACCGGAACCAAACCGGGAACCGTTTTCTTCCAAACTTAAGAACCGGAACCAGACCCTAACTACAAAATACGGTTCGGATCTGGCGGTTCCGGTTCGGTTCCCCGGTTCATAACCGTAAATTGCTCAACCCTAGTTTGTGGTGGTGTTATGCGATAGTGGTGGTGTTGGTAGTGTTAGGGGCTGTTTGTTTAGCTCTTAATGGTTCAGATCTCTTACTGGTTCAGATCTCTTACTGGTTCAACATTTAGTGGTTCAGACTGTTTGTTTCGTGAGCAACTGTCTGAATTGTTAAGACCTCTAATCTGAATTGGTTAGACATTTGCCCCTGAATGGTTAAGTATTATACTGATTCTTAATGATTCAGACCTCTTACTGGTTTAGCACTTAACCATTCAGACGTTGCCAATAACTATTTAATGTTAATGGATGAATGAGAAAAGGGGAAAGGTCAAAGAAGTGTGGGTGGGGTTGGGTCCACATGTATTTGTTGTTGTTTTGCCTTTTAACTTGGGGTGGTTTGGTCATTTTACATGACTTAACTAGAGAATTTAATGATATTAATGGATAAAGACCATTGGAGCCATGAAATGTCACCGATGGGGATCAAGGGTGTGAATTGGGGGCATATGTAAAATCCTTACAAACCTTAGAAACCTTCCATTCACTTAACTCTATACATATATCCTTTTCTATAGATGAGACTTTAACTCTTTGCACACGATACTGAATTCTCATAACAATTGCTTTTATTTAAATAATATTTATAAATTTACATCGAGATAGTTGGACATACACACCACAAATTTTCCACCAATATCTCAATAAGCCTAGAACCCTCAACTTTGTAAGTAACAACTTAAAACCACACCTTCATATCGTTACTGCAAATGTTGTATTTATACATCTGTATGCTCATTCAATAAAGGATCACTTGATGGCGTATCCCTGGAATCAAATCAAGAACATTGAAAATTTAGATTCCTCCCATGTGATATATCTTAGTTCACTCAATATGCAAACATCAGAAACATGTGACGAGCAATGGTGAAAATGACAAATACAGATATGGAAACAAAAATAAATGAATCAGGAATCACTTTAAGAATACATATATAATGTGCATAATATTCATGTAAACCGTGCACACAAATAAGGTTTAGAAGCATATATATGATCTTCATTAGTTTGACATAAGATTGTCATCCATTGAGTAGCAACTAACACACATAAATGTTGCTAAAACTATTGACAATATTGGTTTCGTTCTTTAAAGTTACTCATCTTTTTTTTTCATCATTGAAAGGTGGGTTAAACATGATCTGTCCTATATGTATATATATTGCCATATTGTACTTACCTGTTAGTTTTGTTGAAAAGTATATCAGAAAGAGGCTGCTCAGGAGAGAGAGAGTGAAGAGTTCTCGCAATATGTATACGAATAAACCAATGCTGCCAACAACAATCCAAATTAATTAAACACTAAGAATAGAAAAATGTTACCTAGTTTTTTAGTTTATAATAATGTAGAAAACCGATATGAATGTGGAACTTATATCACTTTGAAAGTTACTTAGTTTTGATAATTACTTACCTACTAAAACATACAAGTACAATTATCCAAAAGACAACACTTATCCAACTTGTCTCCTTATATGCTATCCATACCTGAAATTATAGATATATTCTTGTTGTGGAGATAAAGATTAACAAAATGTCAATAAAGCACAAAAACTGATGAATGCGAGTTACCGAGTAAACAACAATATGGATCGAGATATCTATAATCGCTGTTATCATGCACCTGTGAGAATTCATCAATGTCACATTTAGTGTAGTTTAAACATAAAATAATTTTATTTTAGTTTTTCCCAGAATAAGAAAAAAGAAAAAGAAGTTTACGGTGTGAGTAGTTCTATATGGAATGGAGATCCATCAGTGATATAGGCGTAAATTATTACCCCCAGCAGGTAGCAGCCTATCGCAGTAACAATTACTTTTGCTGTTATAAGAGAATATCGTGGCATGCGTCCAGTATTGACATCCCTAAGAAATAAATATAATAAAATTATAAGTATAGATCTTAGTTAATTTGCTTTCAGTTAGCCGAGTCTAGGTCAGGTTGGGTTAAAATGTTTTTTTTTTCTTTTTCAACAACTCCTAGATTTTATAGGATATACACCACAACCTATACCTTAAACGATTTGAACTCCCAACCTTTTAGTTGTGGAGAACACTATTTGACTACTAGGATGTCCTTAAACAATATGATTTTGAGTGTTGTGAATCACATGCTCCCGAGTTATGGAAATCAGGGTTAAAGCATAATATGTATGAACTTAATTAGCATTTCTAATAGTGTTCTAATAGAGTGTTTTTTTTAGGTAAACGACGACAACGAGAGGAATAGGAGCAGGTCTAGTCTTGGTGTGACTATTTGGGTTTGAACAATATGGATGAGAGTTAAGATAACATAAAACAAAGAGAAAAGAGTATATGCAGATATATATTCTCACGAAGTGATTGTAATATTGACAACAGGCCTCATTTTAAGCAGGATATATATGAATTGTCCTCCATTCTTACCGGTTTTGACGTCTCGCTAGCACAAAGTATAATGGATCTTTCATAGACTCTTCAGGTGACAATTGGTGGAACAGTATAGCAATGTATCCACAGTTAACAAAGCTGTAAAAGGGAAACAAACTAGAATATAAGACCAACTCAAACATGTACAGATTCCATCATGTATATAGAAATTACCTTCCACAAAAAAATGATATAATTATAAAACCAATTCTCTTGATCCAGCTTGATTCCTTGTAGAAAAATAACGCCTAAAGATTACCAGTATACAACCATTCAATATGAATTAGCTAGAAATCTAAAACAGAAACATGTGCACTCCAAACAAAATATCACTCTGCTCTAACGAGTTATAGTATAAAAAAACAACGCAAAGTAAAGTGACATCGGATTAGCATGTGATTTAGGTATTTGTGTAAAACAACGACATGATCTGACAGTTAGCTTTAAAAGGTAGTTTTGTTAGCATAAATATGGGTTATTATGTTTAGGGAATAGTTAAATATCAAACAAACAATAACTTAGCCTTGAAAATTGTTGAAAAGTATAGTATAAATACTTAAATACTTACATTATAATTCTACTTAAACACTTTTATTGTTTACATGTCTAACTGGGCTTCGCTATACTGGTGCTGGACTTGAAAGGAAAGGAGCATACATGGGCTTGGGATACTGAGGAGTTAAATGGGCTTGGTTGTGTTATCAGAGATTAAGTGTTATAAAAGATCTGATCCTGTGGCTTAAAGTAAAGATAAGGAGATAAGAGAGTCTAATCCTATGGTTGATGTTTGTTCGGGTCAGCTCCGGATAATGCAGGTTCCAGTTTAATATAAATGAACTCATCAAACAGATAAGTTCATTTATTCTCTATATTCGTTTAGTCTCCCTCACTTGGGGGGCTCTGATTAGTTCTGATTGTGTTCGTTGAAGATCTTGTATTAAGATATTGTTTACATCAAATTCTTTGTATTAGAGTGTTGCAGATCATCAACAATCATCATGTTGATGATCTGCTTGTGAGGTTACTTTGAGAGTTATTGTTGGTCTTGTTATTTTGTTGTTTTTGAGTCTTTCAGTGGTTAAATAAGAGTTTCTTTAGATCCATGTATTTTGACATGGTATCAGAGCCTTAGCTGCTCTTGATTCACTTCCGTTTGTCTTCAACCATGAGTTTCAGAAATTAGGGTTTCTGAAAGTTTTTTGGGGATTTGATATATACTGTTATTCTTGGTGGTTGTTTGAGTATTGTTACTCAGATCTGATGGCTCTTGTAGTCTTGGTGGATCATAGGTTTGCTGATTCTGGATCTAGTTTATCAAACCTTGAAGATCTATAGAGTCTTGGTGTACCTGAGGATTTACCGATTCTAGAAGCTGCTGTTTCGATTCAAGGTTCAACCATCGAAGGTTGTAAAATCTTGATCGAAACCGGAGAAACCCTTGCTAGGGTTTGCTGACTTAGTGAGATTGTTCTTTGTTGTAACTTCTTTACTGTTTTCTTTATTCTCTTGCATTTAGGTATATTGTTGTCGGAGTAGTTGGGCCGGTTATTGATTTGGGGACACATAAAGGGTACACAGAAAGGGTACATTCTGTTGCATTTGTGTGTTACTGTCTAGTATTCAGACTCCCGTGCAAAGGCTTGGGAAGGCACCTTGAGTGACGATCCTACTATCTGGTCATTGGCACGGTTCCGTCTTTAATGTTGTTGTTAATTTATAATGTTATTTGTGATCTGAGATTGATTATGTGTTGTGGTGTTTTCTCTTGAATCTTTGTATTTGTGACTTGTTTCTTGTCTGTCTATATGGCTGATATATTGGACTTGTTTGGTGATACTTTGATTAGTAAGCTTGAGCCTGATAATCCGTTATATTTACATGCTAGCGATTCAACCAATTTAACTGTGGTTAATGTTAAACTTAAAGGAACAGAGAATTATACAGTATAGGCTAATGCCATGACACTAGCATTAAGGGTTAATAACAAAATAGGTTTTATTTATGGAAATTTAGTTAAGTCTGAAGTTAATGCGGTTTTAGCTACTCAATGGGAGAGATGCCACTATGTTGTTTTAACTTGGATCTTGAATTCTGTGTCTGAGGATCTTTATTTGGGTCATGTATATTCTAAATTTGTGTCTGATGTGTGGAAAGAGTTACGTGATACTTATGATAAAGTTGATGGTTCCGTAGTTTTTGATTTGTATCAAAAGATTAATTCATTCTCATAAAATGGCATGCCTGTAGCTGAATATTATCACAAATTGAATATAATGTGGAAACAATTAGATCAAATTCTGCAAATACCTGTTTGTACATGTGATGCTTCTACACAGTTTAATAATTTTTATCACTTGATCAAACTTATGCAGTTCTTAATGGGACTTGATAGTGTTTACCAGTTTGTTAGAACTAGTTTACTCATTAGGGAACCTCTTCCAAGTGTTAAAGATGCTTTCTCTATTGTAACCAGGGAAGAGTCACATAGAAGTTCAAATGTTAATGTATCAAAAGAACAAAATGTTGGTTTTTTTCTAAAGTAGATATTGTTATTAATAATAAGAAAAAAACTGTTAAAGGGTCAAATCAGAGTCTAAAATGTTCAAACTGTAACAAGCTTGGTCACTCTATTGACAAATGTTTTGAACTTATTGGTTATCCACCCTGGATGAGGTCTAAGTTTAGTCAAGTAAAGAAGCAGGCTGTTAGTAATAATGTGATTAATGCTGGTACATCTGATGTTAATAAACTTGATAGTGCTAGTCTTACATCTAATCAGGTAACGAAATTGTTAAGTTTGTTAAGTCAGAAGTCAGATGAAGGATCTATTAGTTGCAATATGTCAGGCATGAGTTCAAATTTCTTTTGTTCTTCTAGTATTAGTAATTCTGTCTATTTCTTCACAAATCTAACTAGTTCTTTAAAAGATATGGGTTGGATTTGTGATTCTGGTGTCAACCAACATATGGTTATGAATGATAAACAAATTAGAAATTTCTGATTATAACATTAAAGTTAATCATCCTAACAGTACTAGTGCAATTGTAACAGCAATTGGGGATATAAAATTGAATGATAAAGTCACCTTATATGATGTGTTTGTAGTTCCCAATTACTGTGTTAACTTAATTTATGTGAATAAGTTAGCTAAATATAGTAAGATAGTAGTCTCATTTGATGAAACATCTTGTTATCTTCAGGATTCGTTAACAAAAAAATCCTGGTGATTGGTAACTAACATGATAGGTTATATTTCTGTGGTGAGTCTTCTGTGTTTGCTTGTATGAACTATAATAGTCCAAATAGTACAAGTCTTTGGCATGATAGATTAGGTCATCCTTTAGAGGTTGTTTTGAATGTTCTTAAAAATGATCTTAATTTAGGGAGAGTTGATAAACATGGTCTGTGTGAAATTTGTCATAAGTCTAAGCAACACAGAGATTTTTTCCCTTTAAGTGACCATAAAACAAAATAATTAGGTGAACTTATCCATTGTAATGTTTGGGGTCCTTATAGAGTTAAAAGTAAAGAAAAGTATAGGTATTTTCTTACAGTTGTTGATGATTATACCAATATGTTTGGGTTTACTTAATGAGATATAAAGATGAGGTTTTTGAAAATGTTAAACATTTTGTAACTTTGGTTAAAACTCAATTTGAGAAAGATGTTAAGATTTTTAGAAGTGATAATGGTACTGAGTTTGTTAATAATCAACTTAAAGAGTTTACAAACAGAAATGGTATTATACATCAAACTACCTATGCTTACACTCCTCGAGCATAAGCATTTACTTAACGTAGCTAGGGCTTTCCTTTTTCAAAGCAATTTGCCTTCACGGTTTTGGTCTAAATGTATTCTGACTGCTACGTATCTGATAAATAGGACTCCGTCATCTACGCTTATTGGTAGGTCTCTGTATGAAATGGTTCATGGTTTTAAACTCTCTTTGTCTCACCTTAGGGTATTTGCTTGTTTGTGTTTTAATACTATCTTAAACAACAATGATAAGTTTAGTAGCCATGCTGATAAATGTGTTTTGATTGGCTATTCAAACGAAAAAAAAAAGGATCTAAACTGTGGAATTTAGAAAAAGAAAGTGTTATTTTTTTTCAAGAGATGTAAGATTTTATGAATCAATTTTCCCTTTTAAAAATATGATTTCTAGAAAAGAGTCTAGTTCTTTAAATACATCTAATTTCTTTAATTTGTATGAAGAAAATGATTATGAAAGTGGCAAGGGTTTGGGTAATCCCAATGATGAAAATGGGGTTCATCATATAGATTCTAACATTCATGAGCCTCAACAATCTGATAGAGTGTCTAAGGCTACTGTCGATAGAGCTGGTAGTCATTCATCTAGTTCTTAGGAGTCTTGAAGATTTTATAGTCAAGGGGAAGGTCAAGTATGGTCTTTAAAAAGTAGTCAATTATTCACATTGGTCTGCATAAAACTTTTGCTTTACTTCTGTGTTGAATAAGTCTGCTGAACCCAGACATTTTTATGAAGCTTGTAATGATCCTAACTGGATTAACGCTATGAATAATGAGATTGAAGCTTTAAATAGGAATAAAACTTAGGATATTGTTGAATTACCTATAGGGTATAGTAGAAAACCTATAGGTTGTAAATGGGTTTTTAAAATTAAATACAAGTCCTCGGATGAAACTGAAAGATATAAGACCCGACTTGTTGCTAAAGGGTATAGTCAAAGAGAAGGGGTTGATTTTGATGAAACCTTCTCACCTGTGGTTAAAATGGTTACTGTTAGATGCGTTTTAGTTATGGTTGTTCATAATAACTGGTCTGTTTATCAGTTAGATATAAATAACGCTTTTTATATGACGATCTTCGTGAAGATGTGTGTATGAAATTACCCGAAGGGTATTTTTTCAAAAGATGATACAAGAGTGTGTAAACTGAATTAATCGTTATATGGCTTGAAACAAGCTCCTAGAATGTGGAATGCTAAGTTGATTAGTGTTCTGATTGAGTTAGGGTTTGTGCAAAGTAAATGTGATTATTCATTGTTTGTTAAATCTAATGAGTCTGTGTTTACTGTATTGCTTGTGTAGTAATAGTGAAATAAAAATTGAAAATGTGAAAATTTTTTTGTACAAACCAAGTTTTTGATCAAAGATTTGGCTCTCTAAAATATTTTTTAGGAATTGAAGTGCTAAAAGTAAATGGTAAGTTGTGTTTGTCCCAAAGAAAATATTGTTTGGATCTTTTAGCAGATTATGGAATGACTTTTGTTAAATCCTATTGAACCAAATTTTGTTGTTACTGCATTATGTGAAAAAGAAAGTAGAAACTTGATAAATGTTACAGGTTATCAAAAGTTAGTTGGTAGATTAATTTACTTGTCTCATACTAGACCTGATATAGCCTACTCTATGCATGCTTTGAGTCAGTTCATGCATAAACGCACTAGAGCACACCGGTTGTTAGCTGTTAGAGTGTTGCGATATCTTAAAGGTGCGCCTGGTAAGGGTATTTTTTTGGTAAGAATTCTAGTATGAACTTGGCTGCATATGCAGACTCCGATTGGGGTAATTGTTTGGTTACTAGGAAGTTATTTACAGGTTATTGTATCTTCCTAAGAGAGTCTTTGGTCTCTTAGAAAAGTAAAAAGCAGGCAACGGTATCACGATCCACAACTGAAGCTGAGTATCGTGCGATGTGCACTGCGACATGCGAAGTTATGTGGTTAATTAATTTACTTAGTGAACTAGGAGTTAAGGTAAATGTTCCAGTCTCGTTATTTTATGATAATACAACGGCTTTATCAATAGCAGCAAATCCAGTTTTTCACGCTAAAACGAAACATTTCGAATTGGATTTGTTTTTTCTAAGGGAACAAATACAAAAAAGGTTGTGTTAAAACTGTTGGTATTGAAACACTTGATCAAATAGCGGAGTTTTTTTTACCAAAGGGCTGCTTATTTCTCAGCATAATAAAGTGTGTGATTGGTTGCATTTACTGGATTTTGTAACAATAAAAGTGAGGGGGATGTTGAAAAGTATAGTATAGATACTTAAATACTTACATTATAATTCTACTTAAACACTTTATTGTTTACATGTGTAACTGGGCTTTGCTATATTGGTGTTGGGTTTGAAAGGAAAGTTGGGATACTTAGGAGTTAAATGGGCTTGGGATACTTTCAGTGGTTAAATAAGAGTTTCTTTAGATCCATGTATTTTGACAAAAATTTTAAATAAACTTGCTTACCATTATAGGAAGTATAATCATAATATAATCATACTCTGCCACTTGCATCCACCTACCATAAATTTGACAAACGATTGAAACATTCATCATTAGAAGAACAAATATATAGTTCTAGCCTGTTCGCAAAGATTACCATTCGCTTGGCTGGAAACAAGAGGCTTGGCCATCCGCGGCAAATGAGTAAACAAGCACAGCTGCCATTACCCATGCCGATATAATGAAGAAAGTCTTCAATGCTACTAACATAGACGCTGATGCCACTGCCATTATTGCTCTGGTGTCTGAAGAAACAAAGTGCGTGTAATGTAATAAGGATAAAGACACGGAAAGCTCTAAAGAGATAACTTATATTTTTATCTGTTTTCTTCGTGTCTGCCGTATGAGAATTGTGAATTATCATGTGAGTCATTGTATTTATCAACCAAATAAGTAAAGGACAAAACTACATTTCTTGGATCACATCAATCTAGTTTTTTTTAATGCTTATACTAGTGTGATGTTGAATTTTAGTCCTGGTAATGCCCAACAATTAACAAGTAGGTGTGTTTAATAAGTCCAATTTGTGGCTTCACGGGTTGAACCCGATACAAACTCAAATTTGACACGAACACGGATACAACACAATCTAGAAAGTTGTGTTAGACTTGTGTCCCAAAATGAGATTAGTTTTTGCAGGTTGACACGAACACCACCCTTACAACAAAATGAAAATAAATGTATAGCGAATAGTATAACAATTAAAGTAAAAAACGTGATCCTTATTTTTTTTCTTTTACGTTTTAAAATTCAGCATAAATTACCCTATCAATTTTAGCGATCAGATAAAACACACATTTTATACATAAATTTGTAAAAATAAACCAGTTAAAAAGGTCAACTCGCTAACGAGTGAGGTTGACACGAACGCGACCTGCTTAGACAAACCTGTCCGCATGATTCAAACTGAAACAGGCCCCCACTTAAACTAAGTTGCAAACTTGAAAATTCCATATGAAATTCGTGCTCTCTCACATAGAAACGATGGGATTTAATTATTTTGATTTTGTGTTTCTTCGTGCCTCCAAAATGTAAATTCAATTCTGCAGTTTATAATATCCTTCGTAGAGTTCTTCTAAATAAGCAAGGACAAAATTACGTTTCTTGGATTTCAACCGTCTAATTTTTTAGTAGTTATATGACTAGAATGTTGAATTTTATGAGCCAAATACACCAAGTAATTCACAATTTAACATTTTTTATTTGTTGACTTGAACGAAGATTCCAATCCATAAAATTACAAACACATTTATATTAAGAAACATAATCCTACTAGACTTCTAATTTAAATAAAAACTCCATAATAATAAACTAATTAATATTATTAACTCTTTAGTCCTCAACTTTATATTTCCTCTAAACTGACCCTTGAAATCTACAGAACCACCCTTGAATTTGATGTTAATTCATTAGAATATGTACCATAAAGATATAAATATATGGTAGTTTAGTGAGTTCTTATATTTTATGAGTTGTGAATAAAAATGTAATAAATTGATATTATAACTTTAATAAATGCTTCTTAGAGTTAATTAGTGAGTGTTTGAAACAATTAAATGAGATGTGGAGAATATGAGTATGATCATATGAAGAAAATATGAATGCAATTTAATGTCTTTAAGAGTTAACTAGTAATAAGGTCACGCGCGTTACCGCGCGGGTAAATCGCAAACATCAAATAGATTAGCGCAAATGTTATGTAATGTGTCAACCATATAAAAATGTGTGCTTTGACGTATCCGATATAAATCAATGTAACTTATTGTTAAAGACATTAACATGGCTCAGTTTTAATACTCTTTATTGTTTGTTATATTTTTAATTTCTTCTTTGTTTGTTGCAAGGCTCTATGGATCTCTCTTTGGATTTCTCTTTGGGCTGCTCGTTGCTGGGCCTCCTGCTGCTGGGCCTCCTTCTTTGCTTCGCTGCTTGTCTAGAAGCACCTCTAGGGTTTGCGGCTCCTTTTGTCCAGCTATGTCCAGGCTGTATCTGGCTGGTCCCTTAGTGGCATATCAAGTGGCTGTCAAAGATTATTTCCTTCTTGGTGTTTAGGTTTTCCCATAAATGGGTCGCTGCCCTCATTGTTCGAGATACACACACAGATCATCCATCTTCAAATTTTCTTTTTCCTCTTGCAAGTTATTTCGTAAGAGTGTTAGTTTTTACATCATCACATCGATTATTGTATTTGTCAATCTGTGATGACTATATAATTTGTATTGAGATTTCGAGTTCAATAAAGCTTCACTTCAGTTATTATTCTTGAGTTTCTGACACTTATATAAGTGAAGGTTATAGGCTGTGATTTTTTTGGCGAACCCTAACTTGGGAACCCCTCTCGGTGAGATTGTTCCTTTCTCGTGTCTAAAGGTTTAGGTGGCTCCTACACTAAGACCTGCGTTGGCACCTTGAGTGATGAACCAACGATCTGGAACACTGGTGTAGCTTCTCCGTTATTATTTGCTGTTTTAATTTGTGATTCGTGAGTTACTTGGTTGGTTCTCTTCAAAAATTTTCTGTTAAGTGCTCTTTGCTTGCTTGATTGCTGTCTGTTTGTTCTGTTTTCTGATCCTGTTTCGTTCTGTTCTGTGTGATCATGACTGATAAAACGGAGTCCTCTGTTACCTTAATAAGCAAACTAGATGCTAGTGATCCTTTGTATTTGCATGCTAGTGACTTTAGTAATCTGTCTATCGTTAATATCAAATTAAAAGGTACTGAAAATTATGTGGTATGGTCGAATGCTATAAAACTTGCTTTAATGGCTAAAAACAAATTAGGATTTGTTGATGGAACCTGTGTTAAATCTGAGTCTAATGATGTCTTAGCTAGTCAATGGGAAAGATGCAACTCTATTGTTTTAACTTGGATTCTAAATTCTGTTTCTGATGAGTTATATGTTGGTCAAGTGTACTCCAAACTTGCGTCTGAAGTTTGGAATGATCTTAAGGAGACATATGATAAGGTTGATGGTTCTGTAGTGTTTGGGTTATATCAGAAAATTAATTCTGTTAGTCAAAATGGTTCTAGTGTGTCTGAATATTATCATAAAATAAATACTATGTGGAAACAATTTGATGCTATGCTTCAGTTACCATCTTGCACGTGTAATGCTTCTACCAAGTTCAATGAGTTTAGTCAGTTAATAAAACTTATGCAATTCTTGATGGGATTAGATGATGTTTACCAACCTGTCAGAACTAATCTATTAACCAGGGATCCTCTTCCATCTATTAAAACTGCCTTTTCAATTATATCTAGGGAAGAGTCACATAGGGTTTCAAACAGTAGTCTTAAAGTGCCTAATGTTGGTTTTGCTGCTAAAACAAATCAGTTCAGTGATAACAAAAAGAGGTTTAACAAAGGTCCTAATCCCAACTTGAAGTGCACTCATTGTAACAAGGTTGGTCATACTATTGATAAGTGTTTTGAGCTTCATGGGTATCCTCCAAATTACAGGTCTAAATCTAGTCAAACCAATAGTCAGTGGTCTAAATCTAATAATTCTGTGAATAACTCTGTTAGTGACAAATCTGTTAGCAACTCTTTGAATTCTCTTACCTCAGATCAGTTCACTAAACTTCTAGACTTGCTTAATGACAAAAAGACAGATGATGGGACTAAGACAAATGTTGGAGGTAAATGCCATAATGTGTTCTCTTCTTTAGACTGTTACAAGAGATTTTATTGTTTTAATAGTAAAACTTGGTCCCAAGGTAATATGAGTTGGATTATTGACTCTGGTGCTAATCAGCACATGATGATGTCAAGTGAAAAAATGTTTAATAAAGTTGATGTGTCTGATTATAATATACCAGTCAAACACCCTAATGGTACTGATGCCAAGGTCACTATAATAGGGTGCTACAAATTATCCAATTCTGTTATCTAAAGAGATGTCTTTGTGGTCCCCGAATATTGTGTCAACTTAATCTCTGTGCATAAATTAGCAAAGGATAA
Source organism: Helianthus tuberosus (assembly GCA_030545235.1). Taxonomy (NCBI): domain Eukaryota; kingdom Viridiplantae; phylum Streptophyta; class Magnoliopsida; order Asterales; family Asteraceae; genus Helianthus; species Helianthus tuberosus. The sequence goes on from CM060414.1 coordinate 954,861, forward strand.
TCAACTTAGGGTTGTGTTTGATGAAGGTACTTGTTATATTCAGGATTTGTACTTAAAGAAAACCCTGGTGACTGGTAGACAAACTGATGGCCTTTATTTCTGTGGTAATTCTTTCAATTCTGTGATTGCCTGTTTTAATAAAGCTGAAACTATAAAGCTCTAGCACTCAAGACTTGGTCATCCCGCCAATCAAGCCTTAAATGCCTTAAATCTTAAACCTGATAAAAATAATATTGATCCCTGTGAAGTTTGTCATAAAGCAAAACAACACAGAGTCCCTTTTCCTCTAAGTGAACACAAAACCTCTAAAGTAGGTGACTTAATTCACTTAGATGTGTGGGGTCCCTATAAGGTCCCAAGCATAGAAGGATTCAAATATTTTCTCACCATTGTAGATGATTATTCCAGGTCCGTTTGGGTATACCTGATGAAATCTAAAGTTGAAGTTTTTGAAAACATTCAAAACTTTTATAACCTTGTGAAAACTCAATTTGAAGTAAATATTAAGGTGTTTAGGAGTGATAACGGAACTGAATTTGTTAACTCTCAAATGTCCACCTTTGTTAAGTCACATGGGATCATTCACCAAACATCTTGTGCTTACACTCCTCAACAAAATGGTATTGTTGAGAGGAAGCACAGACACTTACTCAATGTTGCTAGAGCTCTATTGTTTCAGTCAGGCGTGCCTTTAAAATTCTGGTCTGAATGTATTCTCACTGCTTCATACCTAATTAACAGGACACCTTCTTCTGTGCTAAATGGTAAAACTCCTTATGAGTTACTTTTTGGATTTGAACCTTCTCTTAGTCACTTGAAGATTTTTGGTTGCTTATGCTTCTTTACTGTTCTAAATAATCCTGATAAACTTGATGAGAAAGCTGAAAAATGCATTTTTATGGGGTATTCAAATTTAAAAAAGGGTTACAAAGTTTGGAGTCTAGATCAAAAGAAATTTACCTTCTCTAGGGATGTCAGCTTTCATGAAAATGTTTTTCCCTATAAAACTAAGTTGTTTTCAGAATCTGATCTAGACAACACTGAATCTTTAAATAATTCAAACTTTTTTGATCTTTATGATTCTTCAAGTGACACAAATCCCAATGATGATGAGAAGGTGGAAACTGATTCAGTTGCTGAGACTCAGCAACACAGTAGTTCAAATGATTCAACACCTCATGTTGATACTCAACAGTCATCCTCTAGTGATGACATGGCTGGCTATCAACAAGTGGATGAACCTGAACCTAATCCTGTGAGGGCTGAGTCCAGTAATAGCAATGAAGAATCAAACCTTCCTGAGGGTACCCATACCACCACTAGGAAATCAACTAGTTCTGTGTCTATTCCAAAAAAATTTGGTGATTATGTGGTCGAAGGCAAGGTTAAATTCGGGTATGAGAGAGTTGTTAATTATGCTAACTTGTCTCCTGATAATGTGTGTTTTGCCTCTAATGTTAATAAAATTCTTGAACCTAGTTCATATCAAGAAGCGGTTAAGGATAGCAATTGGGTAAATGCAATGAATGAAGAGCTTAGTGCTCTTCATGAGAGTAACACTTGGTCTATTGTTGAACTTCCTAAAGGGAGAAAACCTATAGGTTGTAAGTGGGTCTTTAAGGTTAAATATAAATCAAATGGAGAGGTCGAGAGATATAAAGCTAGGTTGGTGGCTAAAGGGTTTAATCAAAGAGAAGGCATAGATTTTGATGAAACATTTTCACCAGTTGTGAAAATGGTAACTATTAGATGCATAATCAGCCTATCTGTTCAAAATGATTGGCCTCTCTATCAACTTGATGTTAATAATGCTTTTCTTTATGGAAATCTAAAGGAGGAAGTTTACATGTCTATACCTGATGGTTTGAATGACAGCCATCATAATAAAGTTTGCAAATTAAATAAATCTTTATACGGGTTAAAACAAGCTCCACGAATGTGGAATGAAAAACTCGTAAATGTGCTCTTGAAAATTGGTTTCTATCAGTCAAAATGTGACTATTCTATGTTTATCAAATCTGATAATAATGTGTTCATTGTTATGTTAGTCTATGTGGACTATATTATATTAACTGGTAACAACAAACAAGAAATTGATAATGTGAAAAAGTTGTTACAATCTGAGTTTAAAATCAAAGATTTGGGTTTGTTGAAATTCTTTCTGGGAATTGAAGTTATTAAATCTAAGGAAGGGATATGTCTGTCTCAGAGAAAGTATTGTATGGACTTGCTAAATGAGTTCGGTATGAGTGGATGTAAGCCTGCTTCATGTCCTATTGAACCAAACTACGTGGTTACAAATTTATGTAAAAAGGAAGAAGCTAACTTTGTTAATGTCAATGAATATCAAAGGCTAGTTGGGAAACTAATTTACTTATCCCATACCAGACCTGACATAGTATATGCGGTTCATTTTCTTTCTCAATATATGCATAAACCAACCTCGGCACACTCTCAAATTGCTTTCAAGCTGTTGAGGTATTTGAAAGGGGCACCTGGTGCTGGGTTAATGTTTAAAAAGGGTGATAGTTTTGAGCTGTCCGCTTTTGCGGACTCAGATTGGGCAAAGTGTATTGATAGTAGAAGATCTGTTACAGGCTTTTGTATATTTCTGGGAAAGTCCTTAATTTCCTGGAAAAGCAAAAAACAAAGTGTCGTATCTAGATTCTCTGCTGAAGCAGAATACAGATCTATGTGCGCTGCTTTGTGCGAGGTAACGTGGTTGGTAAATGTGTTACAAGAATTGCAAGTTAAAGTTAAATTGCCCATTGAGTTAAAGTGTGACAGCACTGCTGCGTTGTCCATAGCAGCAAATCCCGTCTTTCATGACAAAACTAAACATTTTGAAATCGACTTGTTTTTCCTTCGTGAAAAGATCGCGTCTGGAATAGTCAAAACGGTTGGTGTTTCTTCGTTGGATCAGTATGCAGATTTGTTCACTAAAGGTCTTCAACCAGCTGATCATCAAAAAATGTGTAAGTTTTTAGGTCTCTCTAATCCTTTTAGTATTAAAACTGAGGGGGGGGGGGTGTTAAAGACATTAACATGGCTCAGTTTTAATACTCTTTATTGTTTGTTATATTTTTAATTTCTTCTTTGTTTGTTGCAAGGCTCTATGGATCTCTCTTTGGATTTCTCTTTGGGCTGCTCGTTGCTGGGCCTCCTGCTGCTGGGCCTCCTTCTTTGCTTCGCTGCTTGTCTAGAAGCACCTCTAGGGTTTGCGGCTCCTTTTGTCCAGCTATGTCCAGGCTGTATCTGGCTGGTCCCTTAGTGGCATATCAAGTGGCTGTCAAAGATTATTTCCTTCTTGGTGTTTAGGTTTTCCCATAAATGGGTCGCTGCCCTCATTGTTCGAGATACACACACAGATCATCCATCTTCAAATTTTCTTTTTCCTCTTGCAAGTTATTTTGTAAGAGTGTTAGTTTTTACATCATCACATCGATTATTGTATTTGTCAATCTGTGATGACTATATAATTTGTATTGAGATTTCGAGTTCAATAAAGCTTCACTTCAGTTATTATTCTTGAGTTTCTGACACTTATATAAGAATTTAAATCAAATAACAAAATCCAAACCGGGTTGGTTCATTTAGTGGGGTTCCACCTAATTACTACACAACCTTTACATTTTCATTAAGACTTAGTGGAATCAATACGCATAGTGACTCGTATGTCAAATCATAAACCAACTAAAAACCTACATAAAAATAAGCACGAAAACGTATTATATTTGACCATGTTAATTAACATGAATTTATATTGACATGTACATATAACTATGAGCATGTGAGAAAATAAAGTGTTTACATCAAAACGTATAACAACCTAAAACATACATAAAAATAGGCATGAAAATGTATTATATTAGACCCGACTCATTTTTAGGAAAACTTTAGGTCGAAGCGTAAATGTGTACCGTTTACGTCCAATGCCCATACATGAATATGTACCGAAATGTCTATAAAAATAAGCACGTTAGGAAATAATTTTTCTTTAAGTTAAAGAATGAAAATAAGGTGCTCGCGTGTTGTGGCGTGACATTTAAGGGCACATTATCGTTCGTTAAGCGTGTTGGCACAGTGACATTAACGTGTTTAAGCACACGAAAGAAACGTATAAAGATACGGTACGATTAAACGAAATGTATTAAGTTGTGACGAACCAACTACCCGTTTCGAATTTATAGCAACATGTAAACGTGATATAAACTAAAAACACAAAGGGAAAAAAAGAAAAAAAATAAAAACCAAGGAAGTAAAAGTGAAAAGTTAGAAATTTAGATGATAGATTTGTTATTGTGTAAGTTTTAGGAGGAACACAAATTAGTTAAAAAAATGAGGGAGCCAAAATGGAAAATTTTGAGGGAGCCAAAATTGAAATTACATCAAAGGACAAAATTGTAATTTGAGTTGGGTTGCCGGTGGCCTTTGCCACTGACTTTGTACTTTAAGTAATAGTAGAATTTGATTTTAACTAGTATTAATCCCCCCGCGTTGCGGTGGTGGCATAAAATCGTGACAAATAGCACCAAGGCCACAACACCGACAACGACCACCAACACTGGAGTTGCGACGTGTTAATGCGGAGAAATTAGACCGAAACATAAAACATAGCAAAATAATAACTAAGTTGATTTAGTACCCGTGCATCACGATGAACCTATCAAACGGGAAAAATTAGACGACCATAAAAACGTTAAACCACACATGCCCGTTGCGTAATGTTAACTCGCAAAGTTTAGAACCAAGCGTAAAACAAAACGTAAACACGTTGAACCACACATGAACTTTACGTTGTGTTAAATCGCAAAATTTAGAACAAAACGTAAAGCGGAATTTTAGCGAAATATGAAGAGTATAGGGTAACAAAGTTGAAAGTAAAAAAATTATGAGGTTAAATTGACAAAGATAGAAAGCTTTGAGGTTAAAAATAAAAAACCAAAATAGTTTTAGATTAAAATTGTAATTATATCAAACTTTTTTGAAAACCTCCCTAAGATCATGCGTTGTGGTTAGCTCAATAATGCCCCTACCATGGGGCGTTTTCTGTCATGTGGCAGTCCAGTCAGCATGGGGGCATTATTGGGCGTTATTGCAAAAGTGCCGTAGTGGGAATAATGCCTAATAACGCCCCTTCCAATCATCACACAATTATTTTTTTTAATTAAAAACTTAAAATACTTTATTAAATTAAAAAAAAAATACAATACTAGAAATAAAAAAATCAGAAAAAAAGTAAAAAAAAAAAATTACATTGCCAAAATCTAATTAAAATTAATTAAAACTTTAGGGACTGAAATGAAAAATCTTTTTTTTAAGGACTTTTGAAGTTTAAATCCATTTTTTAAACTTTAGGGACTTAAATGCAAAATCCTTTTTTCTAAACCTTCTTCTTCCTTTTTTAAACCTGCAACTTCTTTTTCTTCCTTTTTTAAACATCGAGAACCTCCTGCAACTTCTTCTTCTTCCTTTTTTTTTTAAATCCATCTTTTGTTTTTTTAATTAAAACTAAGTATACACACATGGCAATGTCTTATTGGGCAAAGAAATCAAGTTTTGGGGGGCTTCGGCATGTTTCAAAGAACGCCAAATCCAATTTTTCCGAAGAAAACGCCGAAACACGCCCGGTGTAATGGCTAGTCTGCGTTTTCGGACGTTTTTTTTTATTTTTTTTATAAATCACGCCCCATTACGGACGGTCTAAGCAAAGAGTACAACTACTCTATACATCACAATCTTGTTAATTTATAATGGGTAAATATTCAAAATTAAATGGTGTCAAATTGCATGATAGGAGCACGTTGGAAACTGGAAGTCTAGACTTCAAAATTGGGCTTATGTTGGGCTGTTTGTTGGCATGTTGAGGATCAAATGGAATTAGGAAGCTGGCAGCCCACTACATTAATCTAAATAGCCCACATAATGAACAAAAGAGAAAAAAAAAACAAAGTTTTGACGACAATTCTTTAAGAGGGGACCTCGGACGGCAGTTTTGGGAGCAGCAGAGAGTCAAAGGCAACAGCATTTGACGGCAATTATGGGATACACGCAAGAAATTGATTGTATTATATTGCACACGAGTCTATGAACTCGTCCGGTACATCTAACACAAACTCAAAAATGTTAAGTAAAGTTACCAACCCTTAAACGACCTGGGAACCCCTATTTATAATACATAGGGCGAACCAATTACAAAGCGGGCCACAACCCAACTGTATTCTATCTAGACAAGCCCAAAACATCATAACTAGCCCACAATACCAACCCACTACTAATTTGTACAAGACAAGTGTAAACCTACTAAATTATATCCTTACATAATCATTAATCTATAGCAAAAGCTTCAATATATATATTGAATCACAAAAACATGAATTTGGTTACAGTCGCTAGAGAATGTAAAGAATTGCTAGTCGCCAGAGAATGAAAAAATCACCAATGTTGTTTTGTGTTACCGCTGGAATCGCCGGAGAATATCAAATATCGCATGCGCTGTTTTGTGATGCCACTAGAATCATCACAAAATGAAGGAATCGCTAGATAATATCAAATATCGTCGGACTTGTTTTGGGTTGCCGTTGGCAGTTTGGCACGAGAGAATGAAGGATACCACGAGGTTATTTCGTGGAGAATTGCACATTGGCTCTGTTTAAATTGACAATCCTGAGAACCAAGCCGCTGGAATCTTAGGTTTTAAGGAGAATATGAGAATAAAGAGTGAGATATATGTGTAGTTTAGAGTTTGAGTTGCGTATATATGTAATTAGGTAAGTAAATAACGAGATATATGTAATTATCGTTTTTTTTAATATGCTTATAAACAACTCAAACCAAGTTGTTTTACACGTGTTAAAAATGAAATAATCTACAATGGTTTTGAGAGATGAGAACTCGAAGATTACAATTATGGGTTGATATATCGATTGCGACAACAGGTTCATATAAACTTGCAAATGTTAGGTATATATTTGGACTCTCTTGTTGAAATTTTCTAGTTCTGTCACTAAGATGGCCATGTTTTAGGACAAGCGAAAATTATGTTAACAATGTTAGTAGCATTTAGTTCTGGCATTTAGGGCCGACTGACCATGATGGTGGTGTTTGGTTTTGATAGACTGTAGGTGATAGCGTTGCTAAAGAAGGGGAAGGGAGGGAGTGTATGACAAATAGTCTTGGGTAAGAAGTGTTTTTAGATTAAAGGACTTAACCAAACAAATTAACGTCATTCATTTAGAGAGAACATATGTAAGCCAAAGGTCTAAGTAGTTATAGTGTAGGATAAACTTGTAACTTTGGCCAAACCATAGAAACCAACAATATCTTTTAGTCCCACATGATAAAAAGAAACAATACCACCACATTCATGTAATATTAGTTAGTGTTTATTGATAATCAATACGCAAAACACACAATATCCCTTCCCTTATCCATCATTTCTTAGAAAAGAAATGTTGATAGGGCACTTACACATTGTCATGCTCCATCAGCAAAGAAGCATTCAACGTCATATCTCTGCAAGATTCAATATATATAAGGAAAACTGTAAGGTTTTACCAAAAAAAAAACCTAGAAAGAGATCATGTAATGTTAGGTCATGTGAATAATCAATCAAAATCAAAAGATGAACACATAAGACACAGATAAATAATAGATATGACAACCCAACTTCTCTGTTGGACTTACCTGCCACTTTTGTTGAAAAGTATAAGATAAGCAGGTTGTTCAGATAAGAGGTATAACGACTCGCGTACTACGTATGCACACAAAGCGATGCTGTAAAAAAACAATAAAGATGAGCAGCGTATCTATTGCGTGACTGTATCGAAACTAGAGTTTATGATAAATCAATACGTTTGAAATAAACTATAACCAATGTATATTTGTTTATGATAAATCAATACGTTCAAAATAATAAACTATAACCAATGTATATTTGATAAATGCTACTTACCCGCCAAAAAATATGATTAAAAGAATCCAAACCAAAGCATTTATCCAACTTGATTCCTTATATGCTACCCACACCTAAAAGGCAACAATACTAGTGTGTATATTCTTGTTATAGTGAATAAATTAATGTAAACTTAATTAAATCAATGAATACCGAGAAAACCACGACATGGATAAATAAGTCAGTTAGCAATGGGACCATGCACCTGCAAACATTTATTAAAGTTATTTTACATCAGCAATAAAAATAAAGTGATTAAAAAAAAGAAGGCTATATAATTAATATACATACGGTGAGAATACTTCCGCACGAAATGGAGATCCATCGGTGATAAACACAAAAACGATTGCTCCTATCAACAAGCAGGCAAGTGAAAGATAGATTGCTCTTGTTGTACCAACAGAAACTCGACCCATTGCATCCCTAACAAAATTACATATACATAAAAACTAAAGTATAAATTTAAATGAAACAAATTTCATGATCATATAGTTTTACCCTTTAAGAAAACACATTATAATAAATTAAAAAAAAATCACATACGCTGATTTATGGGGTGAAAGAGAAGAAAATTCTTATTTAATCAATAGGGTAAATTACGTTTTTGGCCCCTGTAGTTATATCACTTTTACTATATTAACCCAAAATAAGAATTTTTAACATATCTGCCCTCATGGTCTCTATAACTAACCATTTTGGCCCCTAAGTCTAACCATTTTGGCCCCCATGGTCTCTATAACTAACCATTTTGGCCCCCATGATCTCTAGACTTATGGGCCAAAATGGTTAGTTATAGAGACCATGGGGGCAGATATGTTAAAAATTCTTATTTTGGGCTAATATAGTAAAAGTGATATAACCACAGGGGCCAAAAACGTAATTTACTCTAATCAATATTATCACAAACTTTCGCGGATTAAAAAACACAATATATATATATAAGACTTTTGTTCGTTCTAACCTTTTTTGACGCCTCACCAGCACAAAATAAAAAGGATCTTTTGAAGATTCTTCAGATGACAACTTGAAGAGTTGTAAAACGATGTATCCGCAGATAGTAACACTGTTGGAAACAACAGGAGGTATAACACGAAATAAGAACACGATGGTTTTTGTGCAAAATACTATTCACAACCTATTTATACTAAACTAACATGTAAACAAAACTAGCCTAATTAAGTAGACTTAAATTAAGAAACCATACAAATCAAATTAAAAAAAAAAATGTAAGATTATATAAAGGAAAATATAATGACTTAACACCAACCTATTCCATTCTTATAAATTATTTATGTGGCAGGAATATTCTAAGAAACTTGATCATATGTGTTGCAAAAACAGCAAATGCAAAACAAAAAAGAATAAGAATAATATCTTATGTTCAGGTCATAGATATAAACTCAGTAATTGCTACGAAACGTTTAATGGAAAAGTGTTTGAAAACATATATTACATATAAACAAAAATAAGATTAATTACCTTCCGAACCAAAATAAGATAAATATAAAAACAAGTCGCAGGATCCATCTTGATTCTTTGTAGAAAAACCAAGCCTAAAAATTTACAAGTAAGTAGCCACATCTGGTTAGTTAAGAAACTAAAAAAGAGAGAAAACAAATCCTGAATTCTTAAACCACACTGCACTATAAAGAAATAAGAAATGAAAAATGTAAATTCTGTTATTATGCTGCTTCACTTGTGAATCATTTATTTAATAACTTTGCTGATTCCAGTGTGTTTGTTATGTAATCATTGTGTTATGCCTCTAGCAACTTGCTGGAGTTGGCTTTGTTTTTGAATGGAATAAAATGTCTCCTTGGCTGTTAAAAAAACATTTAACATCCGCCCCAAGTGTTGCAAATATTGAGTCAGCCTTTTATTTCATTAATTGAGTCTTTTGGATCAGGAGGGCATTAACTTGCACCCCTAAGGTTTACATTTTTAGCACCCTGGCTACATTACCCTTTATCGGTTCCAGTTTACTGATAGCCTTTTTTCTCCCGTTTATGAGTCTTGAGTCGTATTGTGTTACGGGGTACATGTGTTGCTTAAGTTATTGGTGTGTCGAGGTGGGAGGTAAAGAAGATAGGTTTCATGGCAGCAATTATTGTACATTACAAGACCTTTTAAAGGTTGCGTTATGTGCAACTTTACATCAGCAACACCCCTGCCAGGTAAAACTCGGCGTTGGGTTAGCTTTTCAAGTTTTCATACATGAAAAGTTATTATTCATCCTCTAACAAATTCTTGTGAGTGTATAAAAACGAGAAATATAATGAAATAATTGTTTGTAAGTAAGATAGAGATAAAAATAATGGACGGAAGGTGAGCGATTTTTTAAAATGAGAGAAAAATTTAAAAGGAACCTTTTTAGTTAAATGATAGGATGGAAGATAATGAAGGGGATGTGAATGCTATTAGTGGGTGGGACAATGTGATCATTTCAAGGGTGTTATATTGTTGAATATTATTAAACAAAATTTGGAGTGATATCCCAAAATAACCCTAACTCTTTTCCATAGTTTGTAATTATTTTGATAAATTTATAAATCTTCACCGGGGTTCCGTTACCCAAAAAAAAGAAAAAAAATGAGGTTTATATATATATATTTTTACCAACTTCAAATTAGGCATTATGACACTCGTAGATGTCATGCCATATATTAAAATGCAGAAGAAGTTATATGATGGCCATTCAAAAAAGAAGAAGATATATGATAAAGATGGCCATTAAAAAAAAAAGTTCTATGATAAAAAAATGCTTATGTGAAAAGGAAAAGAAGTTTAATTCACAAGTTTTTAATAAATTATGGTCTTCTTCTATAGGATTTATTTAAAGAATAATGTCTACAGACCATATATTATATTAATATTAAGAGTTAAATGTCGTTTTAGTCCCTATGGTTTGGGTCATTTTGCCAGTTTAGTCCAAATGTTTCATTTTTCGTCTGTGTGTCCAAAAAAGTTTCACCGTTGTCATTTTAGTCCACTGGGTTAACATCATCCATTATTTCTATTAACAAGAAGCACAATTCGGTCATTTTATATGGCCGAATTGCCCTTCTAGTTAACAGAATTACATATAAAATGACCGAATTGTCCTTCTCGTTAACATAAAAAATGGATGAAGTTAACCCAGTAGACTAAAATGGCAACGGTGAAACATTTTGACTCACAGATGAAAAATAAAACCTTTAGACTAAACTGACAAAATAGCCCAAACCAGATATACTAAAATGACATTTTACTATAATAATATTAATATACACGTATATACACTAAAACAATGACAGATAAGACTTAACATCATCAGTTTTAAAAAAATAATAAAAAATATTTCCGAGATCATGATTGCTGATATCAGTAATAATATATTACTTGATTGTCAAAATTAGAAATGCGATCATCCAGGAACATTAAGCAATTGTTTAAAAGATTAGATTATGGATGAAATGAATTTTCGATCATACGGCTATAAGAGAAACATCTATGCAAAAATCAAACAATCCCAATTGCATCCACCTGCAACAAATTTGACAACAAATTAATCAAAATATACTCACACATAACCAGCCAATCATATATTTTTATTTTCTTTCTATTCCTTGTAATTTGTATTGTAAGAAATAAAAAAAGTAAACGTACTTCGTGAAGCTACATATATTAGCTCGCTAAGTTAAATATTGTATCCATGGTTGTAAAAATCCCGACTAGTCTCCGATTAGTCGCCGATTAATCACTAATCGGATGTTCACTGATTAATGGTCGATTAATCGCTAGGCGGTCAATGGCGGTCATATTCTGGCTAAATTTTGGCCTAACGCTGGCTAAATTTCGACCAAACCTTATAAATTTCATCCAATTACTTAAAAAACGGGTCAATGAGGGGTTAAAACAAGTCTACTTTAAAAAAATACATATAAAACGGTGTGTGTATATGTATAACTAAAAATTACATATAAAAATCTTGATCCGATTAATTTCGATTAATCCCTATTAATCCCGATTAATCGCTAGTCAGTACCCCACCGCCCGACTAGCGCCTAGCAATTCTTACAACACTGATTGTATCCCATACTCCATGTGTGTATATATAGAGGTATGTTTAAATAAGAAATTTGTTTTGCCTAAGATGGATGTGAAGTATTTTTATCTTATCGTAACTTGTTTAAACGAACGCCGATTGAATTCATTCAAGCGGCGTTAGAACCGGCTTGTTGAACTCTACCATCTTAGCTTTTAGAGTTTAGCTTTAGGGTTTTATGTGTTAATTAGCTTTACGGTTTTAGGGTTTTGTTTTATGATTTTAGCCTTTAGATTTAATTGTGGGTTTGGCTTTAGGGTTTAAATTTATGGTTTAGTTTTAGTATTTGTGTTTTAAAAAAAGGGTAATGCACGGTACCCCTGACCGCGGGAGCTTTGCTCCCCAGTTTGCAACCCGACAATGCGCACTGGCGGAAAATCATCCTCTGAATCAACTCGCTCGGGATCGAACCCAAGACCTCCACGCAATGGAAGGCCACGAGAGACTTAACAAGGAGGCCGGTGGCCACTGGGCCAAGACCCAGTGGTTTAGTATTTGTGTTTTAGGGCTGGTCATAACGCAGCTAGAATGAGTTCAACTGAAATTCATTTGAGCCGGACATTGAGTTCTAAATATTTCTCACCTCTTAGGCAAAACAAACTTTTATACACACACATACTAGAGTGGTGCCTGCGCAACACAATAGAGAAGACAAACACTGATAACACGTGTTAATTTTTTTAAATTAAAAAAAAACTATAATAATACCATACTAAAAAAACAATAAAATGCTCGTATTTATGGTGTAATTAATTTATAAAAAAATTGACTTACAAATTATGATTGTTTCTAAATAGTGGGAAGTTGATTTAAAGTAAACAATATGTTTTAAAGGATTTACCGTATGTTTTAAAAGTTCTAATTATTTAAACACTTAAAATCATATAAATTATATTTTTGTCACTTTAAATGTATTAGGCATTGGGGTGTTAGGTGTAGAGTAGAGTAACACCTGAGGCATTAAAGGGTAACATGACGTGTTAATTGGTGTTACACATCACTTCCTCCTTGTATTAGCGTTAAAAAGGTTATCTGTTAACATCTCAACCGGATGTTGAGAGATTGAATTATTTTTTCCCTTTTTAAACCAAAAAGCACCATAAATAAGGTTATGTGAAGTTAATAGGATTAAACCAGATCAATTGAACTTTAGAAAAAATGGATAATGTGGCACCGTTAAGGAGGGTTAAAGTATACCTTAAGATTTTTAATGTATTTATATGGATATAGATAAAGAATCGTTGTTTATCTAAGCTTTTACCTGGCTTTTGGGTCGAAACAAGAAGCGAAGTAATCAGCGGCAAATCCATAAACAAGTGAAACTGCCATGACACAGGCCAATAAGCTGAACAAAGTCTTCAGTGCTGCTGTTGTTAACGACGCCATTATTTTGCTGTAAATTCTTTACTCTGATGTGGATGAGCATACACCCTTTATAAACCCATACTCGCATTAAATTAAAATATCTCATAAGTCAAAACAAAGGAGCTACCATCATCACAAGTTAAGAACTGATAAGTCAAAACAAAGGAGCTACCATCATCACAAGTTAAGAACTGATAATTCTATAACGCTCAATAAAAAAATTCTATAACATTAAATAAAAAAAAAATCTTCATATCGAAAGTTGTTTGGCTTTTACGATAATTGTGGAGGATCACATGATATCTCCGGCTTTTCAGATGCAACAGATCTATCTCTATAAAATATGTTATCTTCCCTATAAAATATATAAAAAGTTAAAAAGAGATTAACACCTTGGAATTTATAATTAGAAAACATCTATAACTACGCATTCGTCCCACAAAAAAATCCTTATTTCCTTTTCAGAAGCTTAGTAAAATTTTTTAACTTTTTAAAACTCTATTGTTCTGAATATATTTATTATTAATGTAGTTATCAACACCTAAAATAGATTAGTCTTTCTCCACAAGTTTTCCTATATTATATACTAGTGGGAATGTCCGCGCGTTGCGGCGGGTTTGTCTGTTTTGTCGCCTCGTAGTTATTGTTGGGGTTTGTGGTGTGTGTAAGACGTTTGTAGGTTATTTGTTATGGTGGCGTGTTAAATAAGTAGGAAGCAACAACCTATTCACATTAGAAACTCAGGACCTTAGGGTGTCCGGAGTGGGCGGTAAAGGGGGGCGGCAAACTCGGTTTACCGAGCGGGAACACCGCCGCCGACCCCTTTACCGATCGGCAAACATAAAGGGGCGGGGACAGCTTGCCGACTCGGGAATCTCCATTTGTTGACCGTTGTGCTTTTTCCAACGGTAATAATACCGTTCAAAGTAAAAAAAAAATTATTTTTTGTTTCAAAACATTACAGTATATATACAAACCAAATATCTTCATTGTCATCCATTTTACTACATTCAACTCTACAAACTTTCAAATATTTTGATAAAAATGGAAGGCTCAAACAAGGGTGAAGGCAAGAAGAAAATGGTAGGCTCCGGTTCGAAGTCGAGGGCTCAAGATAAACGTGGTTCGGGTGGTACTAGTGTCCCGTTTCATCCGCACCTTGGGTTTGCGAATCAAACCCAACCTCCATTTTATTTTAACCAACCCATGCATCAACCTTTCGGTTATGATACCCAACCCATCCAAAATTGGATGCAACACGGTCCGACGATGGCTCGACCCGGTTATTATGATTACCCCCTAGAAGCACAAAATGTTTTTGACTTGTTTGCTTTTCAAACCCCAATGTCACAATCACCGAGAGACTTACAAAATGACTACGATGAGGAGTTCGTGCCGGAAACCCAAGAACAAGAGTTAGATGAGGATGAAGATGTTGCGGTTGAAGAAGTTGTAGCCGAACCGGGAAGAAAAGGAATAGCGAAACGGGAAAATTGGACGCATAGACAAGAAGAGGCGTTGGCAAAGGCTTATGTTCATAGCACTTTGAATAAAAAGAAAGGCAATCAACAAAAGGCGGATGGGTTTTGGAAGAAAGTTCTAAACCACTACAATGAAACGGTCGGAGGGAGTAACCGAACCCACCACCAAGTTCGCTCAAAATGGATGCCGATGCAAACAAAAATTAACACATTCAACGGCATATATCATCAAGCGGTAATTTTTTTTATACGGTTTATTTTTTAACGAATTATTTGGATTAAGTTGTTGATAATTTATTATTTTAGGATCGTTTACGTCCTAGCGGGGAGGACGATGCTTATGTAATAAAGCAAGCGCTAAAGGATTACAAAAACAAAGAAAAAATTGACTTTGCTCATATTGCGGCTTGGGAGGTTCTTAGAACAAATCAAAAGTGGTCGCCGGTACCTTTGTTGAATGAAGAAAGCTCCGGCTCGGGTCGAAAAAGAAAGTCTTCGGATTCGGGAAATTATGCACGAGGATCACCGAATGTCGAAATCTCGCGCCGATTCGATATTCCCGACATAAACGAGGATCCTTCACCACCACCAAGACGACAAACGAGGAAGGACAAAAAGGACAAAGGGACGTCTTCAACAAACGAAGATCCAAGAGATATAACACACAAATTCAAAGAGTACAAGGCCATGAAAAAAGAGATAATGGAAATTAAACGTATACGAGAAGAAAAATACTTGACCTTGGCGGATGAGCAACGAGAGGCGTTGCGACAAACAATGTTCGACAAGGACTTGGAGACGTATAATCGGCCTGCCGACAATGTTCACCTTGCTATGTTGGCAATCACACTCGCTAGAAAACGTGAGATCGCAAAAAAATATGGATGGCCTTGTGATTTTTAGTTTTTTTTTTAAGTTAGATTTTATTTAAAATGTAATGTTTTATGTTTATTTAAGATGTAATGCTTTATTTTTATTTAAAATGTAATGCTTTATTTTTATTTATAAAAAGTTTATGTTTTTTCCATTTTATCTTAAATTAAAAAAAAACAGAAAAAAAAAAGTTTACCACTTCAGCAAGTGTTTAAACCATTGCCAACACTTTTCAGCAAAGTTTAAACACTTTTTCCTGATTGACATGGCGCGCTCTGATTGGTCGGTTTTTTAGTTTACCACTCCAAAGTGTTTAACCACTCCTTACACCCTTAGAATTTAAGGTGGGGTATTCACTTTTATGTAATGTTAAATGTAGATCATTTAAAAAGTTAATATAAAATTAACACTTTTATAAAATAAAAAAAAGCGTGTAATGGGAATAAAAAAGGAAGCATGATCTCATCTACTTTATCATTTGAGAGTTTAAGCTCGAGCTTATTGTAAAGCTGGAATTCGGCTTTTAAGTAATTTTTAAGCCCAAGCTCGAGTCAGACTTGGCTAATTTAGTTTGGTTATTTGTTTATATAATTACTATTATATGTAATTATAATTAGAAATTTATAAATGACCAAACATGCATGTGAGTGACAAGGCCAAACATTGCAAGTTATTTCTAAGAGCATAGTTATTATGATGATTGATTCTTTACACATACAAATGAGGCAAAACGGCAATACCATCAAAAATGCAATTAAACATTTCCTGCAGAGAAGTTATCAACACTCCTATCTTCATCTTGTTTCTCATATTTAGGCCGCCGCTGGCTCATTCCCTTAATAATCTCGCCACCAGGAGTACCTTTTGTACCACCCTCAAATAAGAGAACATGTTGGCAATCAACATGGCTAGAATCATCTATCCCACCATTGTCACCGCCGTCTAATACCGAGTCCAGTGATTTCAGCACACTATCCTTCCTACATTCTGAGTAATGCTAGCAAGCTCATACTTCTCCACATCTTGTGAAGCACTCTATGATGTTAAACACAAATACTAAAATTAGATGGGCCCAAAACATAGATGTTGCTAGAGATGCTCATAAACTATTGAAACCGACCCAACTAACGTAGCAATTCATCTAGTTTGACCGGCTTGAACCTTGGAACCGACTGTATAAACCAAACCACCTGTTTAACTTTCTCTTTTTGGAACATGCAGTTATTTATGTGTATTTATATTCATGAACATCTTTTCACTATAAAATCTGTAATACAAAGTAAAAACTATCAATCTCAAAAAGATCAGTTAGAACCGCCAAACTGCTAAATTGCTAAAACCGGGCAGTCTAGCCAACCCACTCAACCTGCTGTTTTGGTTTGTAGTTTTCCTAAACCAAAGTTGGTGGTTTAACCCATAACTTTCATCAAAACTTGTCGAACCGGGCCTCTAATTGTTTCTTTAAATCGTGCAGCTCTTACCATGTTATATGTGTGATTGTGTGATAACAAACATGTAAGGTTGTCGAGATAATATAACTGGTGATTGTATTCATGTAGTTGTATGGTGAAGATGCTTTACCTCTAGGATCCACCTGGTATGCTTAAAAAAGTTAGCATGCTAGTTGACATCCAAATCACTCCATCTTGGCTGCATGAAAAATAATCCAAAATATCAGATGCGTCAGGACTATAGATAAGTAATATTTATAAAACATAAACAAGGTACGAAGGATGCATCTACAAAGTAGTGATCTATTTCACCACAGGCTTCATCTGGTATTTTTGATAACCTGCTTGTCTCTCTATATTCATCATAAACCAGTTACTAGAAAAATATAACCAAATAGTTTGTTGTTACAATCAACAAATAAAAATTAAACAAGATTAAGAGAAGAATGTTTATAAAGGTTATAACCTTGAGGCTCTTGTTAAAACCTCGTCTGTTTTATAATCATGAAGCAGCAATCGCGGCGTATCCCGTTTTCCCATTTGGTGCATACCATATCCTAATTGCCAAAAAGAAAATACAATACCTGTAACATTTCCAGCAAATTATGCTTGTTTAGCTTTTTCAAGGCTAGCTGCAATCACAATCAGCAATTAGCAAAAGTGTTTCTACAAAATAAAAAGTAACCAGCAGTAAAGTAATTAACAACCAGAATATGAATAAGGCCTGGTCTATTCGCACACGCTGTTTGTCTTTTTGCACACTCAAAGCGCCCCGCTATGGCCAAAGCGGGGCGCTTTGAGTGTGCAAAAAGACAAACAGCGTGGGCAGGAGCTTGTGTTGTTTTATTTTTGAAATAGGTGGGATGTGGGTTAGTTTGGTAGTGTTTTTTGGAGGAAAAAATTGTATTTGAGTTTTATTATTATTATAAAATATTAGTTACATATAATTCATAGTTGTTTTATAATTACGTTTTTTTACGTCATTATTTTTATAGAACGTATATAATATAAGTGCGTCTTTATAAACTGTTAACCTTGTTTATTTTGTTAAATTAAACGAACACATTAAATAAAATGTACAAAAAGCCATAAGAATTAAACGTAAACAATCCAAAACCAACGTGATGTAAATAGAAGATTAACTGCAATATATATATTTATATATATCAGTTTGTACATACAAAACAAAAAGGTACAACTGAGTACATAATACATAACAAATCACTATACAAACAAACTAAGGTACTAATCCTCGTGCGGTGGGGACGGTGGGAGGGGAAGTGGAGGCAACCCAACGAGCTCTCGTAGAGAAACGAGCGTCTCGACGATCCAGTCAATGCGTGCGCCCTGGCGTCTGAGGCGCCGGTCGAAGTCCCGAGCCACCTCACGCGCTACAGGAGGCAGGTCATCGTAAACGTGCTACGGGTACTGTGGCGGCTCAGGAGCTGGCTGAACTGGTGGTACCGGGATCTCCTCGACATGCTCCTCCTGAGCCGGATCCTCTAATACAGGCTGAGCCTGAGCCTGAGCCTGAGGCTGGCCCGGGAACTGATCGAGTCCCAGAGGCTGTAGCTGAGCCTGCCGAGCGGCCGCCTGAACATCAGGAGGGGCTAACACTCCAGGCCTCACCTCAATAACAACCGGGATGACCTCCGGCACCACCTCCGGATGCCAAATCAGCCCGTCACGGCCCCTAAACCTCAGACCAACATCAAAGGTACGGGTGATCTGCATGGGAGATACTGACGCGCGGCCCAACCTGGTAGACGGGACCGGATCGGACAGCTCCGTATCATGCTCGGGCACGAGCCCTAGCGAGTGTGCAATGGCGGTGATGTATGAGCCAGTGTGCACGTACCCGCGGAGCTGCCGGTGGTATGCTGTGGCAAAGTAATCTGCCAGGCAGGCTACTAGATCGCAGGGCTGGCGGCGCAGTAGGCAGTATAGAAAGAAAAGGTCACTGAGGTTGACCTTCTCCCTGCTGGCACCCCGCGGCACGATAGTAGGCGCGATAACATGGTGCAGGTATCGGTACAAGGGGTCTCTAATGGTGGTGGCCTTTTGCCAGGATTTCCCAAAGGGAACCCTGGAAATGGCCCTCCAGAAGCTGATAAGCGTCTGCCTGTCCATCGCCGTAACCGCCTGCGTATATAAATCAGTATCAAGCTCGGGCTCTGTGTACAAACCTGTATGGACAGCAAACTGCCGCACACTCATCTGAAACTCCTGACCGGCGAGACGGAATGTAACCTCGTGGACTGGAAAAGTCGGGTCCTCCACGTAATCCGCCGGATGCGGCGCGTATGTAAACGTGGAAAGAAACTCAACCGTAAGCTCAGGGTACGAGTCCTCCATCGCTATCTCAAATAGGCGCGACCAAGGAGTATCCAGTCCAACTATATCACGCGCCCGCACGGCCTCTCCCACGGTCTCCAGCAGGTCCCAATCTATCCCTACGTGCTCCCCAATCTCTATGGTGCGCAACCTAGCGCATCTCCCCCTCGCCCGTGACCCCTGCGGAAACTGTAGGTACGGACATGCCGGCTCTCCCTCCTCTCCCACATCTACCTCAGCCTCCATATGCTCAATCTCGTCATCGGATGAATCCATCCCTGCACGTTGAACAAATAATATTAAATATAAAATAATAAACAAATAATATTATTTAAACAATTTAAATAATAAACAAATAATATTAAATATAAAAAATAATAAACAAATAATATTACTAAACAATTTAAATAATAAACAAATAATATTATTAAACAATTTAAATAATAAACAAATAATATTAAATATAAAATAATAAACAAATAATATTACTAAACAATTTATTAAACAATTTAAATAATAAACAAATAATATTAAATATAAAATAATAAACAAATAATATTATTAAACAATTTAAATAATAAACAAATATTATTAAACAAATAATATTAAACAAATAATTTTAAACAAAAACAAATAATATAAAAAAAAATAAACATGAACCACAGCGCCGCGCTTTGGCCTCGGCGCGGCGCTTTGGTTCTTCGTGATGAAGAACAGAACCCAGCAGATCCTCCATACCCGCCCCAATCAACACATATTTCAACATACATTAAACGAAAACGATTAAGGGTGTTCGATCTTACCTTTTAGCGGTTGAATGCTTGAAAACGAAGATCTCCGGCTCAGAATGTGTGAAATCGCCCCTTAGTGTGTGTTTTTGTGTTTATGTTTGAAATGGGGGAGAAGCTGCCCCGCTTTGGTTTAAACGAGGGATCGAAGCGCCCCGCTATGGCCATAGCGCGGCGCTTTGAGGTCAAAGCGGGTCGCTTAGCTCAAAGCGGGGCGTTTAGGGCCTTTTTTTATTTTTTTAAAATTGTTTTTAATTCACAAACGCGTCGATAATAGTCTAAATTTTACTTTTTTTCCATTATACATCATTTTTTATTATATATGGACTATACTGCAAGTTCCGGATCAAATCGGTTACGTGTGATGTCTTATTCCGTTATATCGTATCATTTTGGTTTGAAAGCACAAGTACTCCTGTGAGAGGTGTTATGTGTATCAGCCGCATACCGTACATGAACATGACGTATTTTTTCATTAATTGTAGTATTATGATGTATATTGTCATTTTGGGTCGTACAAGTGCGTATTGAATCTGATTGGGTCGCGCCGGTGACATTCGGTTTTTAACGTGATGTAACGCATATATTGAACAAACACAAACGTGATTATTATTAAACACATTTAACATACATCGTGAACATATGGGGTTACATTAAGGTCAGGGGCACGATACGTAAGCATTTCGTACGCGTTGATCTGATCCCTGTATAATGTATGCCAGGCTGCTGCGCGCTCTGTTCTGTTCGCTCTCCAGAGTGGGTTTGGGGGAGGCATTAGATAACAACCTCCAAGCTCTACATGTATGAAATGCCCATGGTCGACGAACACAACCGCAACCACCTGGTGAGGTTCCTCAGCTTCGTTTGGCCCGCCCAGCAGAGGGAAAATTGTATCGCTCCCATGCATGTCGAAGGTGTGAACAATAACACCGTATCGTTGGTCAATAAGAAACCCCGTGTCAGGCATCGTCATATAATTTTCGATATCTGCTCGTCCCACCCCCTTGAAATCGATCCGTCTAACCAGCGCATCATAATGTCCTATGTTTTCCGGATCGAAAACCTGCCTCCAAAGCGATTCGTTCGTACGTAACTCCTTTATAAGTTGTTTCCGGATCATCAAATATGAATTTTGTTTCACTCCTAACCCAACAGCCACCGATCGAAACCCACAATGACCATCTGGTTTCACGTCCTTTATTCTAACGATGTATGGATGGATCACTTCGGGAATCTGAGATGCGTAGTTGCGGATCGCTATATCCGTCTTAGGACCGAGCTTGATCATCGGGAAATCAGGGTGTAGGTTGATCGGTTTGGTATTCTTTTGTCTTCTAGAATCTTCGGGTGATATGTACGAGCTGTAACGGGGATGATCGTCTGAGGCCTCGACCCAAGTTTCTTCCGACGGAATGTACGAGCTTTTTCTAGCGGCTTCAACCTTTCTTTCTTCCTGCGTTTTCAATGTTGGGCGACCACGAGTTTTCTTCAGAACAGCATGAGGTTTTTTGTTATTGTTCCCTGGATTGAGGATTTGCTGAAACTTTTCAAAGAAGCTCCTTTTCACTTGAGGGGGTGTTGGATCGATCTGTTGTTTCAATTTTTCAAATTCCGCATCTACATCGATATCCTCTATCTTAGTCTTTGCAGGCTTGAAGTCAAGCTTCTTCCAGAACACGTCTATGTGTGTGATACGGATTTGCTGACCTGTGAACGAAAACAAATTAGGTGGCAAAATCATAACGAGAAAGGTCAAAGATATTAATTACCATGATTTTCCAACTTTTCCAAACGACAGGCATATGGCAAACCACAGCTGGTAAAAAGTTGGCAACCACAGCTTGCACCGTAGGCTCTCAACCCGTCTTCCTTACGTTTTAGTTCCCTACTCAAAAGCTCAATCGCATATATTGAAACCTTTCTGAGAATATATGCAAGCATGGGCTGATTCTTGTGGTGCGTCATCACTTTTCGGAGGCTTGTTTCAAAGCTACTACTAATCTCGGCGTATTGTCTATCAACAACATGATCAACATACAGTACAAGTTTATCCAGTGTGTTGCGATGACTTGGAAAGTGACTTTTTAGTGTTGCATGCATGCCCTCAACCCTGTTGGTCGTAGTTTGGTGAAAGTTGATAGTTTTGTTAATCCAGCAAGATACAAACTTTTCACGGTACGGATCCAACCAGGATTTCTTCAAATAATCAAAAACCTCTAAAATTAAAAAAACGTAAATAGTCAGTTTTTGTTATTATATAAAATTTGAACATAATTATGTAAGAAATACCCACGTTCACGGTCATCTTCTTTCAGCTGTGCTTCAAGGTTTTCCAAGTTATACCTGTATATTTCCTCGGTCGTAGACTCGCACAATAACCAAAATCTACGTACGAATTCTTTCCACTCCTTGTCAGAGAATTTCTTCTTGCTGTTCTTATTAATATTTTGTTGAATATGGAACCGACAAAGATACTTATGCGCTTTTGGAAAAACTTGTTCACACGCGTTCATTAGCGCAAAATCCCCGTCTGTTAAAATCATGCGCGGTTCCATACATCCTACCAGCATAGACTTGATCCTCTGCAACACCCATAGGTAGTTCTCTGACTTCTCAGCGGAAATTACCGCACAAGCAGCCGTAAACGATTTGTTTGTCGACGTCATGCCTACGACCTGAACAAATGGCAGGTTGTACATGTTCGTTTTGTAGGTGGCGTCAATCATTAGCACATGCGGGAAGGCACACCACATAGTGAATGATCTTTCGTGAACAAAGAAGACATCTTCAACTTCGTTCGATATCTCATTCGTGCGCATGTAATAAGTGTAATTTTTTTCGAGAAGAATGTTTTCAAGTTTTTGCATCGGAGACTTACCGACATTTTTTTCGGCGTTGATCTTCTGAACAGCGTTGTGTATATCTTTCGGAATAAGCTTTCTAGCCGGATTGTTTTTTGTCAGCGTTCGCCAGATACTTTGGTTGGGAATGTCTTGCTCTGCCAGCTCCTTAACCAGTTTTTTATCCTCCGAAGAAAGCCTTCTCGCATACGCGTGACCCTCTAAGTGTTCAATAGGAGTGTGGTTATGCTTCGCCTTCGTCACCTCGATCCTCCAAACACTTCCGGATGATTCCGAAAACCCGATCATCTCGAACGGGCAGCCTATTTTCTTGGTACCCGTTTTCCTCTGTGTAGCTATACTCTTATGCTCCCCACCAAAAGTACATTGAAACCAAATCTTGTAATTCTCTCCTCTTTTATTCGACCTCTTAGTCACAATGAGGTAACTGTTGTCTTTTGCCGTGTCTTGTACCCAACGCACCAACTCTTTACGTGACGAAAAGGTCCGCGTTGTATCAAACGAAAATGTAACCGGGTAACAGCCTTCCTCGTCAACAGACACATCCCCCGGCTCACCATCGTCACCGAGGTCCGGCTGGCCAAAGTTGTGCTCGCCACCGTAACCGAAATTCGAATAACCTTGTAAGCTCTGTTGACAACCGTAACTGTCGTTTGGATAACACTCCTGCTGTACAAAGCTGTGCTCGCCACCATAACCGAAATTCGAATAACCTTGTTGTGCGTAAGGGTCCTCCACAGGGGTATTCAAATCCAGCGTCACCGTGTTATCACGATAACGAATGCCAGATACAACCTCTGCCTCCTTCAAGTTGGACGAGACCGGTTTCTCATACGAGTCAGAAATAACGGTCCCCTCGTAAGAATCAGGAACAACTGACTCGTCAGAATATGGACCGAAAAGATAGTTGCTTAACCACGACATCGTTTTTTCAAGACACGTAACTAATACAGCAAAACCGCGCGTTATTTTGAAGAAACACAAGTAATTTGGAAATCGACAAACAACAAAACCCCCGGGTTTTCGACATTTCAAAATACTACCTGTAATTACAACGGATGGGGAATAAAGGCAATACAGACCTTTGATCTGAAATGAATGAAAATTAATGTCAGGAACTTAAGTTGTGTCTGCTATTTTTGATCTGAAATGAATGAAAATATATATATATCGAACATTGTCTCTGTCTCAGAGGTTGCTTTTATAAGGTAAAATGGGTGAAATTTGGGGTCGAAGCGCCGCGCTATGGCCAAAGCGCGGCGCTTAGGGTTAACGACAAACCTCATAATCAGCTTTATGTCTCTCAAACAGTAACTCATGTCTCAAACGTCAATCAAGTCACCTTTTGTCGATCTAAGCGCCGCGCTATGGCCAAAGCGCGGCGCTTTGAGGTGTGAAAATAATTTTGGCCGTGTGCAATTAGCATGACCCTATGAATAATATGATAGTATCTAAACATCTTCCCATTTCACAGATGGACTTCGGTCTACGATAACAGTATAGTTTGTTTCTTAACATTTCAAATTATATGATTTTATTCATCATAGCATAACCAATAGTCAATTGTGGGTGAATTTTAGGGGTGAGGTACCAAGAGCGGCTAGTGTGGTTGCCGTGATATCATCGAACCTGTATCTGCAAATATTCCCTCTTCAGTGGCCTTTCTCTTATGTTCCCTATCATTTGTGACCACTAAGATGGGCACCACCAAGATGATTCTGACTGGGCTGCAACTCTAATAACTGAAAATAATCAAAGAGTTAACTCTAGAGAAATATAACTTTGGTTTCTGAATATGATCTTTCAATCTTACTTAACGACAGGTCTTATTAGTTTCATGTCATCATAGAGTAAATTTCTAGTGTGCTTGATGCCAAATAAGTATTCTATACATTCTTATACAGTTATCTTACATAAAAACAACACAAAAGATATTTAACCTCTGTATTGCGATCATTTGGAAAACTCGGTGAAAAACTAAACTCTCATACAACACCAACAAATGCCAGAAAACAATTGAGACGTCAAGACAGTGGATGAACTAACCTGTAATGAGCCTGATGGCGAAGAACTTGGCCAAAAGGAACAGAAACGTTACGTGAAACCCTAGCCCCTTGAATTCGTGGCCACCATACTTCGTTGCCCTCGTATGAATATGATGAAGCTATATGTAACAATCATAAATTGGTTTCAATCTCACATAATTGACATTACAATGGTGTTGGTTCGTTTCTTCTTTCCTGGTGCGTGTTCTCAACAGAAGAAGAAGGGATGCGTGTTTCTTAATTACTCTCTCTCTCACACACCTATATTAATTGTAGGTTATAAAGGTGTTGAAATCCCTAAAATGCCCCTAAAGTGTCTTAAAATTTTGAACAATGCACAAGTTTAGCCCCTCTAAAATAGCTTGACTCTCTTGTACATGTTGCTTTAAAATATATACACAATGTAAAATTACCGTAAGGGTAGAAAACCCAGTTTCTTTAATAAAGTAGTAATATACACATTAATTAATAAGATCAATTTATTTCTCCATATTGTTCTTTATATTCCTATTGCTATTAGGCTAGTTTCACAACACGTTATCAGCACGAGGGTGCTCGAATTATCATTGGTTTAATCGTTGATTAAAGTCATGGTTATCTATCCTATGTCATCGATGGTGTTTTGTTGATGAAAGTTTTGGCAGCCTGAGGTGTTTCAAAAGAAGATTGGATTTTGTAGACATGACGATTGAAAAGTAATAGAAAGATTATTTGCTTTAGTACTTTCAAAGTAAGTTCTTTTTTCCATCATACATGTTTCTATGCATAAAGTACTACTCCTATAGTTATATTACTGCTTGTCGAATATGCCTTATTTTTCAACTTTTTATATTACCTTGTTAAGAATGACCGTTTACTACTTGACCAGCATGAGATTTTTGGAAGTCCATTGAACAGGGGATCTTCAAATCCTAATAATTTTTGTTAACCTTTTCCTAAATACAAAATCATCACGGTATTTAAAAAAGAAAAATTAGTTTAATATATATGTTAACACATGCTATAGAAACCTAGTTGAGAAATTATTTATTATTGATTTCTTTAGCTTATTCTTATATATTTGCGGGTTATATTACGAACGTATTGATTATTATAGTTTGAATAATTTTTTATACATGTTTAATAGACAAACTTTATGTAAGGACCTGCAAAAAATGTCCAAAAACGACCCGTAAGTGAAAACCCGGACCCCTGAAACCCTAATGTGCATGAAAAACCAAGAAAACAAGATTTCTGGGTTTCACGCGGGCCGCGTAAAAGATAAGCATGGTCTTACGCGGGCTGCGTCAACTTAAAGTTGACTGGATAAGCATGCCAGGCCAACGTGTCGCACACGTGGCGAACCTAGGTGTGACACAGAAGCCCTAGTTATAGACTAGGTGGCTCTCGCGGGCCGCGTAAAACTGAAAAAGTTGCTATAAATAGCATGGCTCTGGGACTTGAATCTGTGTTCGAAAATTTAGATAAAAAACGCTTCTTACTGCTCAAATTCGAAGTTTTACGTAGGGAAACGCTGCTACGATACAGGGTACTAACTCGATCACTGCTACGATATAATGTCCGATTGATTGAAACTGATCCGATGGATGTTTAAGTGCTGCCCGTATTTGGGCTATGCCTTTGTCATTCGTCGTGAGGGTTTTGATTTCGTTAGCTTATAGTAAATGTTGTATTAAGTTACTGGCCTAGTTTCGTATGCATTGCTATTTAAATTAGGTTACCAAGCTAAATCAGTAGGCTAAACTCTGCCCGTTTAAACTTACAATGTGAGTCATTCTTCTTTTTACCAAATTGTTTCCAAAATCCTATTTATTTTCAAAGTTATAATTACAGGGATTAAGTCTTTGTAATCTTCAATTACTGCAGGTATGTGGGGTTTTGTATACATTACTTGATACCTGTCACCATTGGACAACGGGTTAGCCAGTGGGTGATCTGACCATAGTCACAGACACTGTCAAGTGACAAATACCGATTTGGGGTAATTGGTTGATAGAAACATTGTAATCACCCTTAATACTGTAGATTATAACAAGGTGTCGTTTTGTGCAACTTGAATGACTCGCCAGTATTTCCCTGCTGATAAAATCTTTTTAAAACATGTTTCAGGTGATCTGCTGTGATCCAGGAAAAGTGTTGTATAGCACTACAAGCTTGAGAAGGTGGCTCAATAAAATAAAGAAACATGTTTTTGTAAAAACAGGGATTTCTTAGTGAAATACCCTTTATTGTAAATTATGGGTGCAATCCCCAATTTATGAAATAAAATAATTGGGCGTTTTCAAGTTTTAAAAGATCTTGTTAAACTTCAGCTGTCAACTCAAATAATAAATACCACGGGTTTCTGTCCCGCGGCTCCTGGACCGGGTAACACCGGGACGGGGGTCGTGACACTTTACATGACTTTGAAAAGACTTTCTTTAGAAAATATACACTTGTATGGTGTATGGTCTTATTTGATATGTTAGTAATGTCAGTGGATAGTTAATAATATCAGTGGATAGGTTGAGGGGGGTTAATTTTAAAACACAATAGTGTAAGGGTTGTATTGTAAACAGTTGTTGAAAGGTAGTTAAAGGTAGTTACCAGCTAACCGTTTTGGTAGCTTGGTTTTGGTCTCTCTCTCTCTAGTTTCTCTCTCTAAAATCCAGCTCTTATCATTGGCATCAGAGCCACTGACCCTCGTCGGAGCTCCGGTCACCATCACCATCGCCAAATTTGTGCAATTCCGATCAATCTTTAGTTCATTTCAATTCCTTATTCTGTTCTTTGAAGCTTGAATTGATCAATCGTGATTAATTCACTCCTAGTTTGATCAATTTGTGATCAAATCATCCTTGATTCCATTCGAATTTTTGATTGTTTTTGTTCAGTTCGTTGTTGATAATCATGACAACTGGTACACGGCAGCAAGAAATGGAGAAACAAATTAGGGATAATCAGCTAACATTGGGAAAATTGGAGATCATTGTACAAGATCTTCAAGCCAATTCTCAATTGGTTAGTGATAACATGCAAACAGTCACCCAAAATGCTGAAGAAAATAAGGCTGCTGTAGCACAAATCTAATTGCAAATACAGTCTAATTGTTTCTTTAAATCGTGCAGCTCTTACCATGTTATA
The DNA here is from genome assembly GCA_030545235.1 of Helianthus tuberosus. Taxonomy (NCBI): domain Eukaryota; kingdom Viridiplantae; phylum Streptophyta; class Magnoliopsida; order Asterales; family Asteraceae; genus Helianthus; species Helianthus tuberosus. The sequence continues at coordinate 983,220 of CM060414.1, forward strand.
TGTGTGATTGTGTGATAACAAACATGTAAGGTTGTCGAGATAATATAACTGGTGATTGTATTCATGTAGTTGTATGGTGAAGATGCTTTACCTCTAGGATCCACCTGGTATGCTTAAAAAAGTTAGCATGCTAGTTGACATCCAAATCACTCCATCTTGGCTGCATGAAAAATAATCCAAAATATCAGATGCGTCAGGACTATAGATAAGTAATATTTATAAAACATAAACAAGGTACGAAGGATGCATCTACAAAGTAGTGATCTATTTCACCACAGGCTTCATCTGGTATTTTTGATAACCTGCTTGCCTCTCTGTATTCATCATAAACCAGTTACTAGAAAAATATAACCAAATAGTTTGTTGTTACAATCAACAAATAAAAATTAAACAAGATTAAGAGAAGAATGTTTATAAAGGTTATAACCTTGAGGCTCTTGTTAAAACCTCGTCTGTTTTATAATCATGACGCATCAATCGCGGCGTATCCCGTTTTCCCATTTGGTGCATACCATATCCTAATTGCCAAAAAGAAAATACAATACCTGTAACATTTCCAGCAAATTATGCTTGTTTAGCTTTTTCAAGGCTAGCTGCAACCACAATCAGCAATCAGCAAAAGTGTTTCTGCAAAATAAAAAGTAAACAGCAGTAAAGTAATTAACAACCAGAATATGAATAAGGCCTGGTCTATTCGCACACGCTGTTTGTCTTTTTGCACACTCAAAGCGCCCCTCTTTGGCCATAGCGGGGCGCTTTGAGTGTGCAAAAAGACAAACAGCGTGGGCAGGAGCTTGTGTTGTTTTATTTTTGAAATAGGTGGGATGTGGGTTAGTTTGGTAGTGTTTTTTGGAGGAAAAAATTGTATTTGAGTTTTATTATTATTATAAAATATTAGTTACATATAATTCATAGTTGTTTTATAATTACGTTTTTTACGTCATTATTTTTATAGAACGTATATAATATAAGTGCGTCTTTATAAACTGTTAACCTTGTTTATTTTGTTAAATTAAACGAACACGTTAAATAAAATGTACAAAAAGCCATAAGAATTAAACGTAAACAATCCAAAACCAACGTGATGTAAATAGAAGATTAACTGCAATATATATATTTATATATATCAGTTTGTACATACAAAACAAAAAGGTACAACTGAGTACATAATACATAACAAATCACTATACAAACAAACTAAGGTACTAATCCTCGTGCGGTGGGGACGGTGGGAGGGGAAGTGGAGGCAACCCAGCGAGCTCTCGTAGAGAAACGAGCGTCTCGACGATCCAGTCAATGCGTGCGCCCTGGCGTCTGAGGCGCCGGTCGAAGTCCCGAGCCACCTCACGCGCTACCGGAGGCAGGTCATCGTAAACGTGCTACGGGTACTGTGGCGGCTCAGGAGCTGGCTGAACTGGTGGTACCGGGATCTCCTCGACATGCTCCTCCTGAGCCGGATCCTCTAATACAGGCTGAGCCTGAGCCTCAGCCTGAGCCTCAGCCTGAGGCTGGCCCGGGAACTGATCGAGTCCCAGAGCCTGTAGCTGAGCCTGCCGAGCGGCCGCCTGAACATCAGGAGGGGCTAACACTCCAGGCCTCACCTCAATAACAACCGGGATGACCTCCGGCACCACCTCCGGATGCCAAATCAGCCCGTCACGGCCCCTAAACTTCAGACCAACATCAAAGGTACGGGTGATCTGCATGGCAGATACTGACGCGCGGCCCAACCTGGTAGACGGGACCGGATCGGACAGCTCCGTATCATGCTCGGGCACGAGCCCTAGCGAGCGTGCAATGGCGGTGATGTATGAGCCAGTGTGCACGTACCCGCGGAGCTGCCGGTGGTATGCTGTGGCAAAGTAATCTTCCAGGCAGGCTGCTAGATCGCAGGGCTGGCAGCGCAGTAGGCAGTATAGAAAGAAAAGGTCACTGAGGTTGACTTTCTCCCTGCTGGCACCCCGCGGCACGATAGTAGACGCGATAACATGGTGCAGGTATCGGTACAAGGGGTCTCTAATGGTGGTGGCCTTTTGCCAGGATTTCCCAAAGGGAACCCTGGAAATGGCCCTCCAGAAACTGATAAACGTCTGCCTGTCCATCGCCGTAACCGCCTGCGTATATAAATCAGTATCAAGCTCGGGCTCTGTGTACAAACCTGTATGGACAACAAACTGCCGCACACTCATCTGAAACTCCTGACCGGCGAGACGGAATGTAACCTCGTGGACTGGAAAATCCGGGTCCTCCACGTAATCCGCCGGATGCGGCGCGTATGTAAATGTGGAAAGAAACTCGATCGTAAGCTCAGGGTACGAGTCCTCCATCGCTATCTCAAATAGGCGCGACCAAGGAGTATCCAGTCCAACTATATCACGCGCCCGCGCGGCCTCTCCCACGGTCTCCAGCAGGTCCCAATCTATCCCTACGTGCTCCCCAATCTCTATGGTGCGCAACCTAGCGCATCTCCCCCTCGCCCGTGACCCCTGCGGAAACTGCAGGTACAGACATGCCGGCTCTCCCTCCTCTCCCACATCTACCTCAGCCTCCATATGCTCAATCTCGTCATCGGATGAATCCATCCCTGCACGTTGAACAAATAATATTAAATATAAAATAATAAACAAATAATATTATTTAAACAATTTAAATAATAAACAAATAATATTAAATATAAAAAATAATAAACAAATAATATTACTAAACAATTTAAATAATAAACAAATAATATTATTAAACAATTTAAATAATAAACAAATAATATTAAATATAAAATAATAAACAAATAATATTACTAAACAATTTATTAAACAATTTAAATAATAAACAAATAATATTAAATATAAAATAATAAACAAATAATATTATTAAACAATTTAAATAATAAACAAATATTATTAAACAAATAATATTAAACAAATAATATTAAACAAAAACAAATAATATAAAAAAAATAAACATGAACCACAGCGCCGCGCTTTGGCCTCGGCGCGGCGCTTTGGTTCTTCGTGATGAAGAACAGAACTCAGCAGATCCTCCATACCCGCCCCAATCAACACATATTTCAACATACATTAAACGAAAACGATTAAGGGTGTTCGATCTTACCTTTTAGCGGTTGAATGCTTGAAAACGAAGATCTCCGGCTCAGAATGTGTGAAATCGCACCTTAGTGTGTGTTTTTGTGTTTATGTTTGAAATGGGGGAGAAGCTGCCCCGCTTTGGTTTAAACGAGGGATCGAAGCGCCCCGCTATGGCCATAGCGCGGCGCTTTGAGGTCAAAGCGGGTCGCTTAGCTCAAAGCGGGGCGTTTAGGGCCTTTTTTTATTTTTTTTAAATTGTTTTTAATTCACAAACGCGTCGATAATAGTCTAAATTTTACGTTTTTTCCATTATACATCATTTTTTATTATATGTGGACTATACTGCAAGTTCCGGATCAAATCGGTTACGTGTGATGTCTTATTCCGTTATATCGTATCATTTTGGTTTGAAAGCACAAGTACTCCTGTGAGAGGTGTTATGTGTATCAGCCGCCTACCGTACATGAACATGACGTATTTTTTCATTAATTGTAGTATTATGATGTATATTGTCATTTTGGGTCGTACAAGTGCGTATTGAATCTGATTGGGTCGCGCCGGTGACATTCGGTTTTTAACGTGATGTAACGCATATATTGAACAAACACAAACGTGATTATTATTAAACACATTTAACATACATCGTGAACATATGGGGTTACATTAAGGTCAGGGGCACGATACGTAAGCATTTCGTACGCGTTGATCTGATCCCTGTATAATGTATGCCAGGCTGCTGCGCGCTCTGTTCTGTTCGCTCTCCAGAGTGGGTTTGGGGGAGGCATTAGATAACAACCTCCAAGCTCTACATGTATGAAATGCCCATGGTCGACGAACACAACCGCAACCACCTGGTGAGGTTCCTCAGCTTCGTTTGGCCCGCCCAGCAGAGGGAAAATTGTATCGCTCCCATGCATGTCGAAGGTGTGAACAATAACACCGTATCGTTGGTCAATAAGAAACCCCGTGTCAGGCATCGTCATATAATTTTCGATATCTGCTCGTCCCACCCCCTTGAAATCGATCCGTCTAACCAGCGCATCATAATGTCCTATGTTTTCCGGATCGAAAACCTGCCTCCAAAGCGATTCGTTCGTACGTAACTCCTTTATAAGTTGTTTCCGGATCATCAAATATGAATTTTGTTTCACTCCTAACCCAACAGCCACCGATCGAAACCCACAATGACCATCTGGTTTCACGTCCTTTACTCTAACGATGTATGGATGGATCACTTCGGGAATCTGAGATGCGTAGTTGCGGATCGCTATATCCGTCTTAGGACCGAGCTTGATCATCGGGAAATCAGGGTGTAGGTTGATCGGTTTGGTATTCTTTTGTCTTCTAGAATCTTCGGGTGATATGTACGAGCTGTGTCGGGGATGATCGTCTGAGGCCTCGACCCAAGTTTCTTCCGACGGAATGTACGAGCTTTTTCTAGCGGCTTCAACCTTTCTTTCTTCTTGCGTTTTCAATGTTGGGCGACCATGAGTTTTCTTCAGAACAGCAGGAGGTTTTTTGTTATTGTTCCCTGGATTGAGGATTTGCTGAAACTTTTCAAAGAAGCTCCTTTTCACTTGAGGGGGTGTTGGATCGATCTGTTGTTTCAATTTTTCAAATTCCGCGTCTACATCGATATCCTCTATCTTAGTCTTTGCAGGCTTGAAGTCAAGCTTCTTCCAGAACACGTCTATGTGTGTGATACGGATTTGCTGACCTGTGAACGAAAACAAATTAGGTGGCAAAATCATAACGAGAAAGGTCAAAGATATTAATTACCATGATTTTCCAACTTTTCCAAACGACAGGCACATGGCAAACCACAGCTGGTAAAAAGTTGGCAACCACAGCTTGCACCGTAGGCTCTCAACCCGTCTTCCTTACGTTTTAGTTCCCTACTCAAAAGCTCAATCGCATATATTGAAACCTTTATGAGAATATATGCAAGCATGGGCTGATTCTTGTGGTGCGTCATCACTTTTCGGAGGCTTGTTTCAAAGCTACTACTAATCTCGGCGTATTGTCTATCAACAACATGATCAACATACAGTACAAGTTTATCCAGTGTGTTGCGATGACTTGGAAAGTGACTTTTTAGTGTTGCATGCATGCCCTCAACCCTGTTGGTCGTAGTTTGGTGAAAGTTGATAGTTTTGTTAATCCAGCAAGATACAAACTTTTCACGGTACGGATCCAACCAGGATTTCTTCAAATAATCAAAAACCTCTAAAATTAAAAAAACGTAAATAGTCAGTTTTTGTTATTATATAAAATTTGAACATAATTATGTAAGAAATACCCACGTTCACGGTCATCTTCTTTCAGCTGTGCTTCAAGGTTTTCCAAGTTATACCTGTATATTTCCTCGGTCGTAGACTCGCACAATAACCAAAATCTACGTACGAATTCTTTCCACTCCTTGTCAGAGAATTTCTTCTTGCTGTTCTTATTAATATTTTGTTGAATATGGAACCGACAAAGATACTTATGCGCTTTTGGAAAAACTTGTTCACACGCGTTCATTAGCGCAAAATCCCCGTCTGTTAAAATCATGCGCGGTTCCATACATCCTACCAGCATAGACTTGATCCTCTGCAACACCCATAGGTAGTTCTCTGACTTCTCAGCGGAAATTACCGCACAAGCAGCCGTAAACGATTTGTTTGTCGACGTCATGCCTACGACCTGAACAAATGGCAGGTTGTACATGTTCGTTTTGTAGGTGGCGTCAATCATTAGCACATGCGGGAAGGCACACCACATAGTGAATGATCTTTCGTGAACAAAGAAGACATCTTCAACTTCGTTCGATATCTCATTCGTGCGCATGTAATAAGTGTAATTTTTTTCGAGAAGAATGTTTTCAAGTTTTTGCATCGGAGACTTACCGACATTTTTTTCGGCGTCGATCTTCTGAACAGCGTTGTGTATATCTTTCGGAATAAGCTTTCTAGCCGGATTGTTTTTTGTCAGCGTTCGCCAGATACTTTGGTTGGGAATGTCTTGCTCTGCCAGCTCCTTAACCAGTTTTTTATCCTCCGAAGAAAGCCTTCTCGCATACGCGTGACCCTCTAAGTGTTCAATAGGAGTGTGGTTATGCTTCTCCTTCGTCACCTCGATCCTCCAAACACTTCCGGATGATTCCGAAAACCCGATCATCTCGAACGGGCAGCCTATTTTCTTGGTACCCGTTTTCCTCTGTGTAGCTATACTCTTATGTTCCCCACCAAAAGTACATTGAAACCAAATCTTGTAATTCTCTCATCTTTTATTCGACCTCTTAGTCACAATGAGGTAACCGTTGTCTTTTGCCGTGTCTTGTACCCAATGCACCAACTCTTTACGTGACGAAAAGGTCCGCGTTGTATCAAACGAAAATGTAACCGGGTAACAGCCTTCCTCGTCAACAGACACATCCCCCGGCTCACCATCGTCACCGAGGTCCGGCTGGCCAAAGCTGTGCTCGCCACCGTAACCGAAATTCGAATAACCTTGTAAGCTCTGTTGACAACCGTAACTGTCGTTTGGATAACACTCCTGCTGTACAAAGCTGTGCTCGCCACCGTAACCGAAATTCGAATAACCTTGTTGTGCGTAAGTGTCCTCCACATGGGTATTCAAATCCAGCGTCACCGTGTTATCACGAGACCGGTTTCTCATACGAGTCAGAAATAGCGGTCCCCTCGTAAGAATCAGGAACAACTGACTCCTCAGAATATGGACCGAAAAGATAGTTGCTTAACCACGACATCGTTTTTTCAAGACACGTAACTAATACAGCAAAACCGCGCGTTATTTTCAAGAAACACAAGTAATTTGGAAATCGACAAACAACAAAACCCCCGGGTTTTTGACATTTCAAAATACTACATGTAATTACAACGGATGGGGAATAAAGGCAATATAGACCTTTGATCTGAAATGAATGAAAATTAATGTCAGGAACTTAAGTTGTGTCTGCTATTTTTGATCTGAAATGAATGAAAATATATATCGAACATTGTCTCTGTCTCAGAGGTTGCTTTTATAAGGTAAAATGGGTGAAATTTGGGGTCGAAGCGCCGCGCTATGGCCAAAGCGCGGCGCTTAGGGTTAACGACAAACCTCATAATCAGCTTTATGTCTCTCAAACAGTAACTCATGTCTCAAACGTCAATCAAGTCACCTTTTGTCGATCTAAGCGCCGCGCTATGGCCAAAGCGCGGCGCTTTGAGGTGTGAAAATAATTTTGGCCGTGTGCAATTAGCATGACCCTATGAATAATATGATAGTATCTAAACATCTTCCCATTTCACAGATGGACTTCGGTCTACGATAACAGTATAGTTTGTTTCTTAACATTTCAAATTATATGATTTTATTCATCATAGCATAACCAATAGTCATTTGTGGGTGAATTTTAGGGGTGAGATACCAAGAGCGGCTAGTGTGGTTGCCGTGATATCATCGAACCTGTATCTGCAAATATTCCCTCTTCAGTGGCATTTCTCTTATGTTCCCTATCATTTGTGACCACTAAGATGGGCACCACCAAGATGATTCTGACTGGGCTGCAACTCTAATAACTGAAAATAATCAAAGAGTTAACTCTAGAGAAATATAACCTTGGTTTCTGAATATGATCTTTCAATCTTACTTAACGACATGTCTTATTAGTTTCATGTCATGATAGAGTAAATTTCTAGTGTGCTTGATGCCAAATAAGTATTCTATACATTCTTATACAGTTATCTTACATAAAAACAACACAAAAGATATTTAACCTCTGTATTGCGATCATTTGGAAAACTCGGTGAAAAACTAAACTCTCATACAACACCATCAAATGCCAGAAAACAATTGAGACGTCAAGACAGTGGATGAACTAACTTGTGATGAGCCTGATGGCGAAGAACTTGGCCAAAAGGAACAGAAACGTTACGTGAAACCCTAGCCCCTTGAATTCGTGGCCACCATACTTCGTTGCCCTCGTATGAATATGATGAAGCTATATGTAACAATCATAAATTGGTTTCAATCTCACATAATTGACATTACAATGGTGTTGGTTCGTTTCTTCTTGCCTGGTGCGTGTTCTCAACAGAAGAAGAAGGGATGCGTGTTTCTTAATTACTCTCTCTCTCACACACCTATATTAATTGTAGGTTATAAAGGTGTTGAAATCCCTAAAATGCCCTTAAAGTGTCTTAAAATTTTGAACAATGCACAAGTTTAGCCCCTCTAAAATAGCTTGACTCTCTTGTACATGTTGCTTTAAAATATATACACAATGTAAAATTACCGTAAGGGTAGAAAACCCAGTTTCTTTAATAAAGTAGTAATATACACATTAATTAATAAGATCAATTTATTTCTCCATATTGTTCTTTATATTCCTATTGCTATTAGGCTAGTTTCACAACACGTTATCAGCACGAGGGTGCTCGAATTATCATTGGTTTAATCGTTGATTAAAGTCATGGTTATCTATCCTATGTCATCGATGATGTTTTGTTGATGAAAGTTTTGGCAGCCTGAGGTGTTTCCAAAGAAGATTGGATTTTGTAGACATGACGATTGAAAAGTAATAGAAAGATTATTTGCTTTAGTACTTTCAAAGTAAGTTCTTTTTTCCATCATACATGTTTCTATGCATAAAGTACTACTCTTATAGTTATATTACTGCTTGTCGAATATGCCTTATTTTTCAACTTTTTATATTACCTTGTTAAGAATGACCGTTTACTACTTGACCAGCATGAGATTTTTGGAAGTCCATTGAACAGGGGATCTTCAAATCCTAATAATTTTTGTTAACCTTTTCCTAAATACAAAATCATCACGGTATTTAAAAAAGAAAAATTAGTTTAATATATATGTTAACACATGCTATAGAAACCTAGTTGAGAAATTATTTATTATTGATTTCTTTAGCTTATTCTTATATATTTGCGGGTTATATTACGAACGTATTGATTATTATAGTTTGAATAATTTTTTATACATGTTTAATAGACAAACTTTATGTAAGGACCTGCAAAAAATGTCCAAAAACGACCCGTAAGTGAAAACCCGGACCCCTGAAACCCTAATGTGCATGAAAAACCAAGAAAACAAGATTTATGGGTTTCACGCGGGCCGCGTAAAAGATAAGCATGGTCTTACGCGGGTCGCGTCAACTTAAAGTTGACCGGATAAGCATGCCAGGCCAACGTGTCGCACACGTGGCGAACCTAGGTGTGACACAGAAGCCCTAGTTATAGACTAGGTGGCTCTCGCGGGCCGCGTAAAACTGAAAAAGTTGCTATAAATAGCATGGCTCTGGGACTTGAATCTGTGTTCGAAAATTTAGATAAAAAACGCTTCTTACTGCTCAAATTCGAAGTTTTACGTAGGGAAACGCTGCTACGATACAGGGTACTAACTCGATCACTGCTACGATATAATGTCCGATTGATTGAAACTGATTCGATGGATGTTTAAGTGCTGCCCGTATTTGGGCTATGCCTTTGTCATTCGTCGTGAGGGTTTTGATTTCGTTAGCTTATAGTAAATGTTGTATTAAGTTACTGGCCTAGTTTCGTATGCATTGCTATTTAAATTAGGTTACCAAGCTAAATCAGTAGGCTAAACTCTGCCCGTTTAAACTTACAATGTGAGTCATTCTTCTTTTTACCAAATTGTTTCCAAAATCCTATTTATTTTCAAAGTTATAATTACAGGGATTAAGTCTTTGTAATCTTCAATTACTGCAGGTATGTGGGGTTTTGTATACATTACTTGATACCTGTCACCATTGGACAACGGGTTAGCCAGTGGGTGATCTGACCATAGTCACAGACACTGTCAAGTGACAAATACCGATTTGGGGTAATTGGTTGATAGAAACATTGTAATCACCCTTAATACTGTAGATTATAACAAGGTGTCGTTTTGTGCAACTTGAATGACTCGCCAGTATTTCCCTGCTGATAAAATCTTTTTAAAACATGTTTCAGGTGATCTGCTGTGATCCAGGAAAAGTGTTGTATAGCACTACAAGCTTGAGAAGGTGGCTCAATAAAATAAAGAAACATGTTTTTGTAAAAACAGGGATTTCTTAGTGAAATACCCTTTATTGTAAATTATGGGTGCAATCCCCAATTTATGAAATAAAATAATTGGGCGTTTTCAAGTTTTAAAAGATCTTGTTAAACTTCAGCTGTCAACTCAAATAATAAATACCACGGGTTTCTGTCCCGCGGCTCCTGGACCGGGTAACACCGGGACGGGGGTCGTGACACTTTACATGACTTTGAAAAGACTTTCTTTAGAAAATATACACTTGTATGGTGTATGGTCTTATTTGATATGTTAGTAATGTCAGTGGATAGTTAATAATATCAGTGGATAGGTTGAGGGGGGTTAATTTTAAAACACAATAGTGTAAGGGTTGTATTGTAAACAGTTGTTGAAAGGTAGTTACCAGCTAACCGTTTTGGTAGCTTGGTTTTGGTCTCTCTCTCTCTAGTTTCTCTCTCTAAAATCCAGCTCTTATCATTGGTATCAGAGCCACTGACCCTCGTCGGAGCTCCGGTCACCATCACCATCGCCAAATTTGTGCAATTCCGATCAATCTTTAGTTCATTTCAATTCCTTATTCTGTTCTTTGAAGCTTGAATTGATCAATCGTGATTAATTCACTCCTAGTTTGATCAATTTGTGATCAAATCATCCTTGATTCCATTCGAATTTTTGATTGTTTTTGTTCAGTTTGTTGTTGATAATCATGACAACTGGTACACGGCAGCAAAAAATGGAGAAACAAATTAAGGATAATCAGCTAACATTGGGAAAATTGGAGATCATTGTACAAGATCTTCAAGCCAATTCTCAATTGGTTAGTGATAACATGTAAACAGTCACCCAAAATGCTGAAGAAAATAAGGCTGCTGTAGCACAAATCTAATTGCAAATACAGTCACTGTTGGACAAAATGACAGTGATGGAGAATAATAGGAGCATGGTTGTTAATGGAGGCAATCTAGAGGCCAGATTGGAAAGATTAGGAATATTAGACTTCCCTAAATTCAATGGAGAGGATGTGGAAGGTTGGATATATAAGAGTAACCATTTCTTTGAGGTGGATAAAACTCTTGAAAACTTGAAAATGAGATATGTAGTTGTTAATCTGGAAGGGAAAGCATTGAAGTGGCATCAAGGGTACCTTAGAAGTAATAATCTGACTATTGATATTGATGAAACAGTGGTTAACCAAGGGAGGTTAATTCACTGGTCTCGTCAAGTAGGGTTAATCCCTTCTTTCCGAGGATCGGTGGCTGGATCGTCCGCTGGGGCTGTCTCCTGCACAAGGAAAACACACCGTGACTCGTAACAAGGAGGAAGGGGTGGGGGTGCTCCTTGTTACCACTCTCCGGCGTGAGAATCAGTAGTTCGCTTGTGAAGCAAAGTGTGTGATCGTAGTAGTAGTGAGAGAGTTGAGAAGAGATACCTAAAACCTGGTTTGGGGTGGGTATTTATAGCTGAGGAGTGAAGGAGGGTAGTTGAGTGGCTAGACTGACGACGCGCCGCCCTTATGTAGGTGTGTCAGGCTTGTCGGTTGTGGAGGTGAAGCCACGTCCTACTGCGGTGTCAGTCTGTTGCTTACGTACGGGCTGACAGGCGACTGTCATTGGTGCCACTTGCTCTGTGGTGTCAGTCCTACTTGCCTTATGGGCAGGATTTGGTGTCGCGCCGCATCGCTGCTCGCGGTAACCGCTGTTGTTTCCGCGTTCATGCTCTGGCCAAGACATATGCGGGATGCGGTGCTAGGCCGCATCGCCACTTGTGGTGACTGTTGTCCAGATCCCTTGTCATGACGAAAATGTTCATAGGATGCGGTACCAAGCCGCATCGCTATGTGTAACACCCATTTTCATACACAAAGTAAGTCTTCTCATCCCTTGACCGATTGGATTCGACCGCTGTGTTCGTGCGTGCCCGCGCGGAAACAGATAATTCTTGCTGGTGGGGTTTTTTTGATAAGGGTAATGGTCACTTGCGGCCATGTTGGCGCAAGATCTGAGACCATACCCCTTCAAGTCCCCCCAGTCTAGTGTTGTTTCCTCATGCAAGTTGCATGTGAGAGGAATACTGGACTATGAGGTCGATTGGGTACTTTGGAGTTTGGAGAAGATTCTAGGCCATGCTGATGGCTCCTGCTTCAAGTAAATTAAGCTTGGGATCCGGTAGAGTCGTATGACGTCTCTTCCGTACCGGTGAGAAAGTTCCGTCTGATGCGGAATTCTCAGCCGAGGATTTTGATCCGGTAGGGTGGTCTACCTTTTCTGAGGTCAGTCACCTGTTGGTGTGTCTAACCAACCTTTGAGATGGTGACTGAAGATGTCAGTGGCCGCAACTCTAGTTGTAACCTCTGCGGAAGTGGATGCAATGCTGTAAGTGCCTTGCTCTCGCTTTATGTTTATCAACTGGACATGTAACGATGATGCCTGCTTTGCGGGGTGTTCGTGTTCTCCAGTTTAGCTCTCTAGTAACCGCACGTTCTTTGCGGTTACGTCGTTGCCGCATATCGTTGGCCATGTTTGACCGAACAATGTGAATCTGAACTATGGGCAAATAAACATGGTCATAGGCAGGGTTGTGCCCACCATTGTTTATTCTATGCGGTCCATAGGTGGGCAAACAAAGTCATAAGCAGACTTGTTACCACTGTTGCTTGGATTGTTGCTCAAGGAGATTACCCTAGATAGTTGGGAATCTGGGTGAAACTCGTCCGCTTTCGTTCTGTAGCCACTTTCCTTCACGCTTAGTTGGAAAGTAGTTTTCCTGGAAGTAGCTTTGCTCATCTATGTGATGACTTAGTCGTGGCTCTTCCGTAGCTACCGTTCGCGTAGTTACATTTTGTCGCAGCTGCTCGTGAGTGTCTGCGGTTTGCAGCAGAAGACTCACTTTAAAAGAGTGTTACCCTTTGACGTAGCTCTTGAAGGATCAGGAGTCAGGGTTGCTAATGTGCGGTTGCTCATCATATTTATCCTTTTCCCTAAAGGGGAGTTGTTTACGTCCCCTCCGTGGTTGTGAACCGGACACGAGGGATTTGAAGCTTGAAGAACTTCAAGGTAATGCGGTTTTGCTGTTCCTGATAAGCGGTTTTCGCAGTCCAAAGAACAACGTTGTTTCTGAGTATCTGACACACCTGTGCGGGCTCGTGTGTGTCATCTCCGCATATTCCACGTGTGCTCGTGGGTATATGTGGATATTGGTTATTCCCCTTTATATAGTGTAAATATTTTTTTAGGGGGTGTAAAAAACGACATGCGGTATGGGTTATGGTGCGGTATACCAGTGAAACCGCATGCCGCTTAATTTTGCATAATGTCGTCGCTTTTTTGTTGCATACGTGGCAGAACGCACGTGTGAGTTGGTAGAAGTTGGTAGGATTTCCTGGCAATGTGCTGAAACGAAAAGACGTTTGCACTGCCCGAGGTAATAAATGCACTGTAGCAGGAGTGTACAAAAAGTCCCTTTTGTCAGGCGCGTGGCCGGCTACTCGCGAGTGGTAACCGTCAGCGAATCTGTCGCTTGTACACATGGCGCCGCATAATTCGTTCTTTTTGTACATGACGTTTCGGTTACAGTTTCGCATTAATTGCGATGACTATAAAAGGGGAAATCGTTGTGGGGTTTCCCCTCACTTTTTCAAAATTTCAAAATATTCCGGTGAGAGAGAGTAAGAAATCCTTCGTCTTCTCCGATCAAGTATTTGATTTTCCGATGAGGTTGCTTAGTTTCTGAACTCATCATACTTTCTTCTTCTTCTTCTTATTGATGGCTGAACCATCTAATCCTCATTCCACTACGGGTGAAAACCCTGAACCCTCGTCGCCGGTGGCGTTGGAGGAGGAGGCTGAGGGTAATGCCTCTGGTGAGAGTTTACCTGTTTTGAAGTGGACGAAAGCGTCGTTTGATTTGTTGATGAGGGATGTCCAGATGCCACCAGAGTATGGGGCTATCTATCCACAAGAGGGTGACACTGGCGGTGATGCTCCGGCGGGGTATGTAACCATGTTTGCTAATTTTTTCGGAGTCTGTAATCTCCGGTTGCCGTTAACTGTGTTTATGGCTGAAGTCTTGGAGTGGTATAAACTCCATATCTCCCAACTCAGTCCCTTTGGGATGATTCGGGTTCGAAACTTTGAGTATACGTTTCGTGCTTTTGGCATAGAACCCACCGTCGTAGATTTCTGGCGGTTTTATCAGATGACTGTGTCAATGGGCTTCTTTTCTTTCCGTCAACGGGACGGTAGCCCTAAGTTGATGGTTCCTCCAAAGGGCCTAACAAAGTGGAAGACAAAGTTCTTTTATATTAGAGCTGCTGCCATCACTGCAAGGTTGCAGTTTAGGAATGCAACGGACACGATAATAACGGAGAATATCAGTGTCCCCAGAGCGGATACGGTGGCTTGGTTCTCAGACCTGCGGATCATGGACGAGGCTGGGTAATACGTAGTTGTGGTTGCTGCGGATGATGTTAGGGAGGATGAACAGGAAGGCAAGACCCGTGTTGCGGGAGAAAAATGGTGGTAAGTATCCTTTTCCCTGTGCGGTTTCTTACTTCCTTGTTTGTTGTTACTGAGTTTGTAAATGTGCGATCAGAGGATGCTCCGCTTTGGAGAATGTTTTGCCCGGACTTCAAGGGCAAGGTTGTGGTATTGGCTTGTGATGATGGTGAGGAAGGCTTTAACTACACCATTCGTGATAATTTTCGGTTGCCTCAGCGGGAAGCGCTATAGGCGGAGTTGCGGCAAGGCAAAGGTATAATAGTGCATGCTTCTTTTAAATGTTTTGTAATCCATTTATCTCTGCTGTGTTTGATGATAAATTAAACGTAGGAGATCTGGGGGCCTTGGGAGACCCTAATGCAACGGGTGTTCCCAAACAACAGGTGGCGAAGCATGGTGATAAAAGGTTCCGAAAACCAAAGAAGCCGCAAGAACCGATTGTTGTTCCTCCTTTGGTTCCGGAGGTGGCAGGTATCTCTCGTACTTGTTTACGCAGGTACAACGATTACGTGGTAGTGTCTGACACCCTTGAGGGTTTGGGTGTTCCAGGTGGTGGTGCGGCTGCGGGTTCTAAACCTGCTGATGATAAGAAAAGGAAAGGAGATGCTTCTGCTGCCGCTGGGCTGAAAGCTCCCAAATTGAGAAGGACCCGGGGGGTTGCGATCTCGAAGCCAATACCTGTGGTTACAACTGGTATGTTAAAATGTGATTACAAGTGTTTGCCATTTTAGCTTGTAACTTATAGATGTTCTTTGCTTTGTTATAGAAGTGCATGAGGAAAGTTTTTCCTTTTTCGAGGCTCCTTCTTCTCCTCCGCGAGACGCGGCTACGGATGTGGGAGTCCGCAAGGAGGATAGAAGAAGCCCTTCTATTGAAGTGGTTACTCCGCCGTCAGCGCATGCGGAGGATACTGGGAAGAAAGCCGCGGGTCAAACGATATTCGATACGGTGGATTCGTCTAACAATTTAATTGAGCCGCGTGATACTGATGTTGAGGGGGGTGATAAACCGAAATCCCCTGATGCTGAGAAGCTAGAATCTCCTGTTGCCGAGAAGGTTTCTGGTTCAACTGCCGCGGGTACCGGGTTTGAAGATCAACCCTCCATTCAGCCTGGCGAGACTGAATTGAAATTTTATTACCATTCTTATGCGACAGGCCTGGGTTTGGATTATCATCGCCCTCCTTGGAATGTTATGCAAGGGGATGACGTTTCGAATGACCCCGCGGCCTGCAGGGAGATTTTGGGGGGTTCGGGTACCCCTTTTGAGACTCTTCGGGCCCGTGGTCTGCCTCGTGAGAATCGGATAAACCAACTGTCTTCCTTGATTGTTGGTAGTTCCATAATTGCGAATGCGATTCTGGAAGACTACAAAGTGTTGGGTGGCAGAGAAGAGGAAACCGTTCGTCTGTGGGCTGAAGCTGAGGCATTGGTGAAAGCCGCTCGGGCAGGTGCAGAGCAGTTGGAAAAATATAAGGCTGCTTTTGAAAAGCTGAAGCAGACTGAGGCTTGGGCTGCAACTGCTGGCCTTAAACAGGTTCGTACTCTTGCCAAATTGCTTTCTGATGAGCGCAAGGGTTGGAGGGAAGCTTGTGCCTGAGAAAATGAAAAACTTTTCCGTGTTCGTCAGGAGTTGACTAATCTCAAAGCGGCGAATGCTGCTTTGATGAAGGAAAAAGCCGCAGCTGAAGCGGTTGTTAAAGAGGCGAAGGAGGCAGAGGCACGCGGTGCCAAGGCTCTTGAAGAGGCAGAAGTCGACGGCAATAATCTGAACAAAGCTGTTGAGGACCTCAAGGTATGAACTGTGACTATTCTTGAGTTTGTTCCGTTGTTTTACAAGTATAACTGATTGTCTATCTATACTTGTGTATGCTTTGTTGTTGAAAGGCTGAAGTGCAGAACCGGGTGACCAGTCTTGAGGAGGTCACTGCCAGTGCTACTGAAGCTGAAGAGCGGGCGAGGGAGGCTGTAGAGACCAGGGATAGTTTGTCTATCTCTCTGGATCAGCTGAGGGAAGATCGTGATTGGATGCGTTATCACGATATCGGGCATGTAAGTATCTGATGTGCTTCCCTCTTTTAGTTTTGCCATTGCTAAGTTTGTTGCCTTTATTCCGTAGATTGTTGGAACCATTCTTAACGCGCCTGAGAACGCGAGTGTTGTTAATGAGCTGAAGGAGCGTGCGCGGGAAGCGGGGTTCAAGGCTGGTTACAACGAATGCCTTAATCATGTGAACCCTTTCTACAAGAGCAAATTTACCGATGAGAGATCTGGGTTCCATGGTGTAGATACTGAAGCTTTGTATGTCGTGGCTGTTAATGCGAACAACTTGTCCATTTCCGCTATTGAAGATAGTGAGAAATGCTTGGAGGCGGAAGATTATGTGGACCGCTTGCGGTTGTTGTATTATGATCCTGATGAGGAAGAGGAGATCGCCAGTGGCTCGAATGGTGACGCAGGCACCAGTGGTACAAAAGAAGATTAGGTTGGCCTGCGTGCCCCCTTTTTTGTTTGACTTCCTCTTTGATGTAAATGTTTAGAAAACTTATGTAAATTTCTAATTCCCCGCATGGGTGTAGAAATTTTTTGGTATATATAAAGCTCTAACCCCTTTGTTCAGTTTGTACAAGTCTTTTTATCTCTTGCATCTTGAACATGTGCGAGTTAATGTTTTTATAAATAACATTAAGTCTGAATTTTCCGTTTGCATATCTAGGTGATATGCAAGTATGTGTGGCTCAAAGTTCATAAGTAAAGGAAATTTACTGTGACTGTGTGAGCGCAGTTGAAATAGTGTTTATTTAAGGCCAATATTATAGGCACGTGTAAATAATACTAAGTTATTGTTTGCCATTTGCACGTCTAGGTGATATACAAGTATATGAAGAACTCTGTTGGCTGTAAAGCGCAGTTGAGTATACTCTACACCATTGTCGTGTGAGTATTAGTCAATTCCCGTTTTTATCCCGTTAGGGTTTAGGAATTGTTAAGTTTGTAAAAACTGTACGTGTGTATCCAGCCGGATAAACGCTGATGTTTTGCCTTTGCTGGCCTATACAATACTTGTGTGTGGTCACCACTTTGTGTGGGTATCACGAATGAAGATTTTTCCAATCTGTTTTTGCGGATACCGCAAAGTGGGACATGCATTTGTAATAGAAAGGATAAACAATATTGCATTGAATTGTTCATTTATTTATTTTCAAATGGCCTGCGGCCCATTGGGTTACATGGAAAATGTAAAGCATTGCTTACATGTAACAGCGTCGGAGTTGCTGTCCATTCCATGTGCGTGCGATAGGTTCGCCTTCTAACGTTTGTAGTTTATAGGCGCCTTTGCCCAAGACCTCTTGGATGAGGTAGGGTCCTTCCCATTTGGGGGTAAGTTTCCCTGGGCGTTCTGCGTTAGATGCCTCATTGTCGCGGAGGACATAGTCTCCTGGGTTGAAGGTACAGATGCGAACGCGTGCATTGTAGTACTTCTCAAGTTTGGTTTTGTACCTGGCCTCATTAATTGCTACGTTTTCACGCCTTTCTTCTAGGAGGTCCATGTCAAGCCTGCGTTCGTCAGTGTTGTCCACCTTGTTGATAGCCAACATTCTGGGTGAAGGGAGACCTATTTCAGCGGGGATCACTGCCTCAGAGCCATAGACCAGGCTGAAGGGTGTCTCTCCGTGACTTGTCTTCGGGCTAGTCCTATGAGCCCATAGGATACTGGGGAGTTCATCGACCCAGCCACGTCTGGCTGTTCCCAACCGTGCCTTGATGCCTTCGACCAAACTTTTATTGATACTCTCTACCTGGCCATTTCCTTGTGGATGCGCCACTGAGGAGAAAATATGTTCAATGTTTAGTTCCGTTAGCCAATTTTGAAAATCTTCTGCGGCGAAGTTGGTTCCGTTGTCGGTTACAATGACATCGGTAGACCAAAACGGCAGATGATGTGTTCCCAGATAAATTTCCTTGTTATCATAGCGGTGGTAGAGGCTAGCGGTTTTGCTTCTACCCATTTGGTGAAATAATCGACAGCCACTATGATAAACTTTACCGCGCCTGGTGCGTCCGGAAACGGTCCCACCACGTCGATTGCCCATTTTTGGAAAGGCCATACGGTGGTGACCGGGACAAGGTTGTTTTTGGGGCGTAATGTCTTTGGTGCGTGTCGTTGACAATTGATACATTTGCGCAAGACTTTGACTGCGTCCAGGTGCATGTCGGGCCAGTAGTAACCAGCATTCATAATTTTGGCCACTACCATGCGTGGGCCCGCGTGTATGCCACATATTCCTTCGTGTATCTCTCTGATCAGATATGTGGCATCTTGGGGGTCAACGCATCGTAGGAGTGGCCCCAGGTATGATTTACGGTATAAAATACCGTCTCCCATCTGATAATGGCACGCTTTGTATTGTAGCTTGCGTGCTTCTGCTTTACTTTCTGGAGTAACACCTGATTGCAAGTATGCAATAATTGGTGTCATCCAGGATGTTGTACCATACTGGATGACGTTGACTTGGCGCAGGGGTACTGAGGGATTTTGCAGAATCTCGATGCGTATTTCCTTTGCCAAGTGTTGGAAGCTGGTGGATGCGAGTTTTGAGAGTGCATCCGCGGGTTTGTTCTCACTCCTATTGATATGGCGAATATTGAAGGAGGTGAACCGTGATTTCAGTTGCATGGCTTGCTCAAGGTAAAGGATCATGATATCTCCTTTCGCGGAATAGTCGCCGCGGACCTGCCCCGCAACTAATAATGCGTCGACGTGTGCTTCCAAGTGTTAAATGCCGAGCTTGACTGCCAAGCGCAGCCCTGCTAGCAAAGCCTCGTATTCTGCCTCGTTATTTGTACTCTTGAAATCGAGGCGGATGACGTAGGTGAGCTCTTGACCATCAGGGCTTACGAGTCGCAGACCTGCACCCACACAATCTTCGTTGGACGTACCGTGAGTGTATAGTGCCCAGATGTCTGATGAGGGCGGTGGGGTTGTAGGGGTTTGTTCATCTTTGCATTCTGGAATGCGATTCGCCGGTACTTCCGCGGCGAAGTCAGCTAAGACCTGGCCTTTGATTGCTGGGCGTGGCTTGTAAACCAATGTGTGTGCGCCCAGTTCAATGGCCCATTTTGCTAGTCTCCCAGAGATTTCAGGCTTGGAGAGGATCTGCCCGATTCTGTAGTTGGTTAACACGGTAATAACGTGATTTGCAAAGTAACGGCGTAATCATCGAGACGCATGCACCAGTGCGAGTACCAACTTCTCCATGATTGAGTATCTCGTCTCTGGGTCGTTGAGCATTTTGCTGACATAATAGATCGGTGTTTGAACTCCCGCTCGCTCCACTATCAGTATCGCGCCTACCGCGTTGTCTGCGGTGGATAAGTACAAGATGAGTGGTTCTTTCTTGTGTGGTGCGGTGAGAGTTGGAAGTTGAATCAGGCACTCTTTCATTTCTAGGAAGGCGTTTTTTGCCTCTGCGGTCCATTGGAACTGCTCCTTTTTTAAGCAGTTCCGCAGAGTACTGATGAAGGGGTAAGATTTAGCCGCGTGGTTAGCTAAGAATCTGTTTAACACGGCTAGCCGGCCGGCTAGTCGTTGCATTTCCTTCATTGTAGAAGGCGATGGCATGCAGTCGAACACCTGAACTTTTTCCGGGTTTACCTTGAATCCATCTTTTGTGACGATGAATCCAAGGAACTTGCCTTCTTCCATTCCAAACGAGCATTTCCCTGGATTGAGCTTCATCTTGACGCTTCGCAGAGTTTGGAATGTTCTTTCGATATCTGTGAGCATGGTATCCTCCTCCATGCTCATGACGACTAGGTCGTCCATGTAAATTTTGACACACTTGCTGATTTGATTGCCAAAAGTGTCGTTCATTAGTTTTTGATAGGTTGCACCCGCGTTACGCAACCCAAATGGCATTTTTTTGTAACAGTAATTCCCCGTAGGGGTGCGGAATGCCGTTTTGTCTTCGTCCTCGATTGCCATCTGCACTTGGTGGTAGCCTTTATAACAATCGAGGAAACACTTCCATCGGAATGGGGTGAGGTTATCGACCTTCTCGTCGATTTCTAGAAGTGCGTAACAATCTTTGGGGCAGGCTTTGTTGAGATCTTTGTAGTCGACGAACATGCACCAGCCCCTAGTAGCTTTTTCTACCATGACCGGGTTAGATAACCAAGTCTGGTATTTGACCTCTCGCAGGATACCTACGGAGAGCAGTTCTTTGACCTGCTCATGCATCGCCTCGTTCTTTGCGGATCCAAGGTGGCGTTGGCCTTGGATCACCGGCTTGATACCTGGCAGGGTATTCAAGAAATGTTGCGCGACTTCGCGTGGCACCCCTGTCATGTCGGCGGGGGTCCATGCGAAAATGTCTTGATTCCTGAAGAGGAGTTGCTTCAGGCGCGCTCTGGTGTTGTTGGACAAGGCATGGCCCAACGTGACCGTTTGTTCTGGGTACCTTGCGTTAAGTACCCATTTCTCTGGTTGGGTGTTGGGGGTGAGCCTTGCCGTCTTGTTCGGACGCGGTTCGTCCGTTGTCATAACTTCTCTACGGGCATAAATGAGCGCAACCCCCGTCTCGGTTGGGAACCCGATGGCAGAGTGGGGGACAGATGTGATCATGTTAAAATCGCCTTGGGACTCGCGCCCGAGAAGTACTTCATATCGGGAGGTGTTTGGTAAGACCATGAAGTTTACCTCCTCCGTTCGCTTGTGCCTACCGTTTGTAAGGCGCACGGGGAAAGTGATTTGGCCTAGGGGGAAAACGGTTTCTCCCACGAATCTGGCCAAAGGGAAATCTACCGGCTGCAACCGATCTTTATCCTCCTGATCGAACTGATTGAAGCACTGCTCATATATAATGTCAGAAGTACTGCCCGGGTCGATGAATAATCGCTCCGTGCAGTAGTGAGCTAGGTAGCCTGTGATGACGACGGCGCGCCTATCACGCGGTCCGCCTCGGACTTTTGGAAAGACGACCTGTTCCTCTTTCCAAGCATTTTCCGGTCTTCTTGCCGCCTTGCGCGGCTTTCCACGGCCACCATGAATCATGTGGGTTGAAGCCACATACATGGTCTTTTTGCCTGTGGAGGTGCCCTCGTCTTGGGGGGTGATGCGCTTGGTTTGTTTCTGTGCGGTTGGAAACAAGTGTTGCAGCTTTCCTTCTTTCAGGGCTCGCTCAATCTCCAATCGGAGACTGATGCAATTGTTGGTTGAGTGGCCCGTGTCCTTGTGATACTCACTGTAGAGAGTGAGATCTTAATTCTTTTTGGACTTCATTGGTTGGGCCGGTCGCAAGAATTGTGCGTCCGTAAGGAGGACGTCTCTTGGTGACTTATTGATCTCGGTCCAGTTACGGTCCCGAGATTCCTTCTTGGATGCCCGGTTGTCGCGCTGGGCATTAATCGTTGCCCTTGCGTCGGGCTGGTAACTGCACGGGACATACGGCTTGGAATCGTTGCGGCGATTCCACGCATCCCGGTTGCGCTTATTGTTGCGCTTGGCGTCTTGGCGGGAGGATTTTCCTTCCGCCTGGGGCTGTGCCTTGGCAGTATGCGGTTTGAGAGACCGCTGAGTTTGGGCGTACGTCTTAAGTGCAGCCATGACATCGTCCCACTTTTCTGGCAAGCCCTCCTTGCCTGAGATGGTCATCACCATTTCATCGTCTTTGACGGCTCGGATGAAATGGTTGCGGGCCATTTGGTCTGCGATCCCGCCGATCTCGAGGCATTCTTTATTGTAGCGGATAACGAAAGATTCTAGGCTTTCGTTATCTCCGCGCCAGATGTTCATGACGTCCATTGAATCACGTTTGTGATGTCGTTGTTGGCTGAAGTGTGCAAGGAATTTTGCTTGCAGTTGTTCAAATGAAGCCAGCGCTCCAACTGGCAAAGAATCGAACCAAGCCCTCGCTAATCCAGTGAGGGTCTGGGGGAAAAAAGGCACCATGTGGCCTAGTCCCATTTGCCATTGCACCCGGCGCCGGTAAAAATGTTCATGTGGTCATCCGGGTCGGACGAACCACTTTATTTCCCAATCGTGAGTGGGAGTTTAGTCATTGTGACATCGGCGTGGGCGATCTCCGGTATAAATTTGGAGTTTTCGGCAGCGGACTTTGGCCTGTAGGGTTGGGTGGATCTGCGCTTTGCAGCGCGGAAGTAGGTAGTGTGGGGTTGAGTGGGAGGGATGTAGTTGTATCCTCCCAGTCGGCTATTCGCCGAGTGGGATTCCCCACTGTACGTGTGGTCGTCTTGGTCGGTGCGATCATGCCCCTCATTGTGGGGCTGTGGTCCTAGACGGCTATGAATGCCAGAGCCGCGGTGGGCTGTTGACTGCCGCCGAGTGTCGCCATGCGGGCCTAGGCGGCTTTGTATTGGACTCCTACGGCAGGATCCATATGTAGAGTCGTCCTCATCAATCATGCGGACGCTACAGTAGGAGGATCCGCGTTCCTCTACCCTAACCCGGGAGGCCGGGTTTACGGTACTCTCGTATTGCAAGATACGAGGCGCAGGTGTGTATGGTGCAGGGGTGGGTCCTCCAGGCACTTGCGCTTCTGCGCAAGCTTTGTTGTAGGCTACCGCAAGGGCAGTCTGTTGTTGGTAAAACCAGTTGTGAAGATCCATGTAACACCCCGTGTTCTCAGGAAAGTCAAAGTCAAGGTCAAAGTCAACGACCGATCGAGCGACTTGACTAATAGTGAATTCATTTTATGGGTTATTTTAGTTGTATTATGTGGAGTAAGTGTCAATAATTACAATAATCAACGTGTGTTATTCGCTATTTAATCAACATACGACTATAAACTATAGGAAGTAACAATTCGATAAAGTCGACTAAACGATAATCAATCTAATTTAATCAACCCCGAATTGCAATCGAACTCGTAATTCGAATTACGCTTTTTTATTATTGTTACACGTGTGTGTGCCTTACGTGTTACTTGTGCATGTTTAAATTATGTTATGTGTGGTATTCAATCGAAACGCAATCGAAACTCAATCACAATCGAAATGGTATGATAATTGGTAGAGAAGAGATAGTGCGAGATATGAGTAGTTGGGATTAAAAGTAATTTGACTAGGAAACCCTATCGCATCGCCACACTCGCAATCAAAATGGAAACGGCAAAACTCGTCGCGCCGAACACTCGAACGAGGTGACTGATCAACCTGGAGACCAGTCGACCAATCGGACTGCCGTCCGATCGGACAGGCTATCCGCACGGGTTGCCTAGCCGATCGACCAACCCTTTCCTCTTTGGGTAATCCTATAAATACCCCTTGTCACTCTCAAACTTTCTACTTTTGGCAAGTGACGTCCGACCATCTCGTTTTCCTCACTTTTCTTCAGATTTCTCACGATTCCGGTAAGATCTCGTCCTAAATATTGTACTCCTTTAATCTACACGCAATCATACACCTTTCTATCTTTTGAATATTAACTTTTAACCGTGAAATCATCAAGATTCAAGGTGTTCTAGGATGACGTCATCATGTGTTCTTGAAGAACTTCATGTTTTGGCCTCAGTCCACCAAGAACAACTTAGATCTAACCGATTTCCACAAGTTTAATCAATGTTTTTCATGTAAATCTAAGTGTTTTCAAGTATAAAAGAGTTGAAAGGAATATCTATCCTAACTTTTCACATCTTTTACACTCAATGCACTCAAAACCGACAGAATCGGAGCTTGTACCGACTTACTACTCATTGTTGTGGTTGTGTTGGTTCAAGATCCGTATTCTATCACACGAGAGTATCGATTTCGAGTTAACCAAGAACAATCGTCCTGAGCCGGTGGACTGACCGAACTGGGGTGGTTCCTGTTCGATCGGGTCATTAACGGTTAGGATAGAGTTCTGTTGGTTAGCACGATATCAACCCATCTCGATAAAACGACAAACTGTCAAAATGACCAGGTGAAAGACAAACAGGTCAACCAGGACAGAGTGCCGTCCGAACGGACTGCTGTCCGAACGGACAGCCAAACCGCACGACTGGCCACCCGTACGACTTGCACTTTGGTCCCACACTTGATCATTTCTGCCAACCCTTGAAGTCTGAATGTTGAACGAATTACTGTCCGATCGGACTACCATCCGATCGAACTGCCAATCGAATCATGAGACTTTTAAACTTCAACACTTAAACAATTTTCAACATGTTCAATGCACAAAGGATGCCACCCGATCGAACAACTGTCCGATCGAGTGACAACCTGCTGTGAACTTATTCTCACTGAAGTGCCCAACCAAACGGTTTGCCGTCCAATCGACCGACCTGGAAAGTAGAGGTACTTCAATGTTTTCAAAATACTACAACGAAAACTTCAAATTCAAGCCATCAAACACAAACACATCCTTCTCAAAGGGAGAAACAATCCACTCGAACAGCCATCCGACCGGACTGCTGTCCGACCGGACTACTGTCTGAACGGATTGCCATCCGCACGACTGGCTGTCCGACTGGACTACCATCCGATCGGACAGTTGACCGAGCCACTTGTACTTTGCATCGTTTTGCGTGCCACTTATCGTTATGCTATCATTCTGATCAGGCTAACCCTACTCCCTAGCGCTCCCTTCAATCCATCAATCGCTGTGAGTATACTCGAACCCTTTTTGCTTTATGCACTTTTGGGTGTTACATACGTTACGAATATTAAAATCACATCGAACACACTACTCAAAACTATTTAAATGCTAACCGTTACTGCATGTTATACATGGCTTAATGAATGCTTGTTTGTTTTGTTTACACATGGAATGCTGTCTACCTGCCTTAGCAACGATAGTACTATAGTTTGGACTCAGCACCTGTTCGCAGGGGTTGTTAAGGACAATTACTTGCATGGATTACGGTGGTAATCATGTATTGCGAACTGCCTTGGGCAGTCAACCCGCAGTCATTGGTATCGATAGATCTATGTCGATAACTAACGTGCTTCATTTCACTATGCGTACGTGCTGGTTATGCGTAAACGAATTTGAACCTTATTATATCTATCAAACTTGTATGCTCACCTTTACACTATGTGTATTGACTTTTACTTTAACGTATGTGACAGGTGCTTAAGTTTTTTGTATACTTAGCTCGCTGTGAAATTGAGGCTAGGAAAGGTCTAGGATGCTCTCTGCGCAGTGATGAAATCGAAGCTAGGAAAAGAGGTCCTAGAAACCAATAAATAAACTATCTATGTATAAATCTGAGTTGTCGGAACAGAACTACTTGACTAGAATTGTCTGTAATAATTTGTTTGCCTTTTAAGACATGGTATGGGGCATGTTACTTTAAATTATTTGGTAATGATAATTGTTATGGAAACTTCTGGACAATCTGTTTCGCTCAGTGCCATGCCCCGATGTTTCCGCCATCGGTTGGGGTGTGACAATCCATTCCTGGTGGTATCACAGAACAGTACAGTGAAAAATCTGGCATGAACACTGGGGGAGAGCCCCCCTGTGCGGATCAGCCTATGTGGCTGATTGGTTGTGCCGGGGTGGTGTTTCCCGTAGGTACCAAGTTTGCGGGGTTGAGGTTTTCCCCGGTAGGATTGTTTTGACGATCAGACATGATCTTCAAGAAAGAAAAAGATGCGGAAAAAAGTGCTAAGAGTAGCGGTGGGCGCCAATGATGAAACAGTGGTTAACCAAGGGAGGTTAATTCACTGGTCTCATCAAGTAGGGTTAATCCCTTCTTTCCGAGGATCGGTGGCTGGATCGTCCGCTGGGGCTGTCTCCTGCACAAGGAAAACACACCGTGACTCGTAACAAGGAGGAAGGGGTGGTGGTGCTCCTTGTTACCACTCTCCGGCGTGAGAATCAGTAGTTTGCTTGTGAAGCAAAGTGTGTGATCGTAGTAGTAGTGAGAGAGTTGAGAAGAGATACCTCAAACCTGGTTTGGGGTGGGTATTTATAGCCGATGAGTGAAGGAGGGTAGTTGAGTGGCTAGACTGACGACGCGCCGCCCTTATGTAGGTGTGTCAGGCTTATCGGTTGTGGAGGTGAAGCCACGTCCTACTGCGGTGTTAGTCTGTTGCTTACGTACGGGCTGATAGGCGACTGTCATTGGTGCCACTTGCTCTGTGGTGTCAGTCCCACTTGCCTTATGGGCAGGATGTGGTGCCGCGCCGCATCGCTGCGCGGTAACCGCTGTTGTTTCCGCATTCATGCTCTGGCCAAGACATATGCGGGATGCGGTGCTAGGCCGCATCGCCACTTGTGGTGACTGTTGTCCAGTTCCCTTGTCGTGACGGAAATGTTCATAGGATGCGGTACCAAGCCGCATCGCTATGTGTAACACCCATTTTCATACACATGGTAAGTCTTCTCATCCCTTGACCGATTGGATTCAACCGCTGTGTTCGTGCATGCCCGCACGGAAACAGATAATTCTTGCTGGTGGTTTTTTTGATAAGGGTAATGGTCACTTGCGGCCATGCTGGCGCGAGATCTAGGACCATACCCCTTCAGATACTGTGAGTTGGGAGGATTATAGTAGGTCTGCTATTGCAAGATTTTCAATGGATCTTTTGGAAGATGCCATGGAGGAGTTAAAGAACTTACACCAAATAGGAAGTTTACAAGACTACTGTGATGCCTTTGATGCATTGCTAAACAAGGTAAACATACCACAGGACTATGCTGTGAGTATGTTTGTAGGAGGGTTAAAAATGGAATTAAGATGTTTAGTAAAAGCTTTCAAACCAAGAAACTTAAGAGAAGCTTATGCCATCACTAAGCAACAAGAAAATTTACACAATACCATATTTGGAACCCTGCACAACAAAAGAAACACTGCTACCAGTTCAAATTATAACCAAAGAACCTATAATAACCAATTGAAACCACCACCTACTATGAATGCTAATGGTTTACCTTTGCTTCCTACTTCGAAACATGTTACTTCTGTTCCTGTCAAAACCACTAGAAGAGTGACCACCAAAGAAATGGCTGAGAAAAGAGAAAAGGGATAGTGTTTCTGGTGAAATGAAAGATTTACACCAAGTCATAATTGTAGAAATAAGCAGTTGTTTAATCTGGAGTTGTCTGATGATCCAAAAGAAGAGGAAATTGTTATCGAAGAAGAAGATGTAGAGGGGAATCCTCATATTTCATTGCGTGCAATCATAGGTATTCCTTCTTTTTCAACAATGAAGATCACTGGTTCAATGGGTACCAGGAAACTGTTGATCCTAACAGATTCTGGGTCAACCCACAACTTCATTGATAATAAGTTGATCAAGAAGTTGCAATGTAAGTTACAAAAGGTTAAACCTATGAAAGTCACTGTAGCAAATGGAAATCAATTAGAAGGTCTTAAGTGTAAGAATTTTAAGTGGATGATGCAAGGGGTGTGGTTCATGACTGATGTATTGGTTTTACCCTTAGAAAACTATGACATTGTATTAGGGGTTCAATGGTTGGCTACTTTGGGGGATATAATTTGGGACTTCACTTATTTGACCATGAAATTTAAGGTCAATGAAAAAGAATATGTCTTGAAGGGTACTGACAATAACAATATGGAGATGTGTTCAAATGATAAAATGGCCAATATATTGAGCAATATGACAGGGGTAGTTCAGTGACAGATCTTTGGCCTGCAATTACTACAGTTGGAGGGTCAATAGTCATTTGGTTCCACTGTTTCTGAACCACTGACTGATGAAAAGCTATCAGTTGTTTTGGAAGAGTATGATGATGTCTTCCAAATTCCTAAGTCCTTGCCTCCCAAGAGATCTTGTGACCATCAAATAACCCTCATGAATGAGAACAAACCAATAAACTTGAAGTCTTACAGATATCAAGCACCGCAGAAGGATGTAATTGAGAAAATGACTTAAGAACTCCTTGATTCAGGGGTGATTAGGGGCAGCAAGAGTGCCTTTGTTGCACCTGTGGTACTAGTAAAAAAGAAGGATGGCAGCTGGAGGATGTGTATTGACTATAGGCAACTAAATGAGGCAACAATTAAAAACAGATTTCCCATTCCTTTAATTGATGAACTGTTAGAAGAATTGGGGGGGGGGGGGGGCAACTGTATTTTCAAAACTGGATTTAAGGTCTGGTTATCATCAAATAAGGATGTTTGAGCCTGACATTCATAAGACTGCATTTAGAACTCACTAGGGCCTCTTTGAATTTCTAGTGATGCCATTTGGACTTACAAATGCACCCGCTACATTCCAAGCTCTCATGAATTAGACTTTCAAACAATTTCTGAGAAAGTTTGTCCTAGTTTTTTTTGATGATATCCTGGTCTACAGCAAGACTATGGAACAACATGTTGATCATTTGAGACAAGTTTTACACACACTAAGGACACACCAACTGTTTGCTAAAAAGTCAAAGTGTAGCTTTGGTGGCATAAGAGTGGAGTATTTAGGCCATGTAATCACTGTAGCAGGGGTGTCCACTGATCCTGTTAAAGTTGAGGCAGTCTCACAATGGCCTATTCCTACAAATGTCAAGCAATTGAGAGGCTTTCTGGGTGGGCTTGCTAGATACTACAGAAGGTTCATAAGGTCATATGGAGTTATTGCCAAGCCTCTTACTGATATGTTAAATAAGGATGCTTTTAAATGGACTGATGTAGCTCAGACATCATTCCAGCAATTGAAATCTGCCCTGAGTTCAGCTCCAGTCTTAGCTCTTCCTGACTTACATCAAGTCTTCATTATGGAGACTGATGCATCATTAATGGGAATTGGAGCTGTACTAATGCAAAACCATCACCCTTTGGCTTTCATCAGCAAAGCCTTATCACCAAGACAGCAAACATTGTCTGTCTATGACAAAGAACTTTTGGCTATTCTCTTTGCAGTCAAACAGTGGCATTATTATCTGATTTCCAACCATTTTATCATCAAAACTGATCAGAAAAGTTTGAATTACTTAATTGATCAAAAGATTACTACCCCTTTGCAACATTCATGGATGGTCAAGTTGATGCATTATGTCACACCCCGATATTTCCACATATTACCGGTGGGCCCGGCGGGGAGTATCGTGACGTAGTTGATATCATCATAGTCAATACACACAATATAATAGCACAGCGGAAGGCTTGGTGAATAACTATTACAAACCATATTGTCTGCGTGTTCGAGTTTATGAATATACAGACTGGAATGTAATAAGATCCACATGCGGATCATAATGTACAAAGAAACAAAAACAACAGACGTCAGGTATCTGATGGATTTTTGCAAGATCCTCTAATGATACCCTATAGCTCCAGCCTATTTTCGAGAGGTACATGTCAAACCAGTCTTTAAGAAAATACGTCAGTTTACACTAGTAAATACAATTAACTGGCTCTTTTGAAAATATTTAAGAAAATTGATTTAAGTGCACATGGCGTAAATCTTTTATAACTTGGGAAAATTATTTAAATATAATCTTGTATACAGATTTATATGTTTGTCATACAATTGGGGCCGGTTGGAAGCCGGTCGTGATTAACCGACTCACCACTTATAGAACCCAGAAAGGAGTTATCCCTAACATGTGGGTTTATATTTTAGCATTTGCATCTGTCAGGTGTATGCCTACACCCAGTGCATAGGTCGTGGCCATTTTCAAATAAAATGAGCCGAGGATATCCAGGACACGGTCGTTAACCCCCAATGCTTATGTTATCAAACAAGACAGATTAAAACGGGTTATGCAATTTATTAATCACAATCCGATTAAATGATTTCATACCCGACCAAGTGGTATTATTATAATACCATATCCCAAGCCCGTATAGGG
Organism: Helianthus tuberosus; assembly: GCA_030545235.1. Lineage (NCBI taxonomy): Eukaryota > Viridiplantae > Streptophyta > Magnoliopsida > Asterales > Asteraceae > Helianthus > Helianthus tuberosus. The sequence continues at coordinate 1,013,599 of CM060414.1, forward strand.
AAAATAAGTTAAAAGTATTTACCTGATGCTAGCAGTAAAATCCTAAAGCTTTTTGAAGGCACCTTCTACCGGAAGCTATTTAATCTGTATAGAAGGTTTATTAACCTATTAGGATGCTAACGGGTCTTTAATTAAGTCAAGGACTTAGAACGGCTAGTTAGAAAGAAACCTTACGGTTCTAAACGCTAGATTAAGCGGAGACCGGAACAGAATGTGGTTTAGACCCGATCAAGTGCATATAATTCAAACCACTAGGCACCATGCAATATAACTCCAGGGGGTTATACTACTAAGTAATGTGGTCCTAATGGAAGCTTAAAACATGGGAGAATTAAGCTTGAACGGGTCAGAACTAAAAGTCAAAGCAAAAGTCAAGCTTTTGCGACTTTCGGTTATAAACTGACCATAGACTATTAATTGCCGGGTTAGGACTCATAAAACATGTTTTAATATTGATTACCAAATCATTAGAATGTTAAAATATAATTTAGAACTTCTGTTTTATTAATTAGATTCATTTTTATAATTTCTGTCCAGTTTGACTTTTTGTCAAACTACTTTGACCCGACAATTGACCAATCAAACGAGATAATTAGGAGGTGCCCTTTTAAGGGTTAATCACCTACACTAATGTGGTTTTATAACCACTTTCAATTTAATCAGTGGTTAAGCCACATGCAATTAAAACGAAAGTCAAACTAATTTTACGATAAGTTTGACTTTAGAGTAATTAAGCTAAATTAAATAACTAAATAAGTAATTAGAGGCTTACTTAAGGTCCTAGCAAACTTTTCTACACTTGAAAGTCTTCTCCTTGTCCTTAGCAAGCTCCAGATGTTGTTGCTTAGCAATTGTTGCAAATGTGTGTCAAGAACACATGAACTAAGCTCTCTTATATAGTGAATTAAATGATCAAGGATCACTTCCAGGTGTTATTGGAGGCTCTGAGATCGACCCAGGTGTCCAAGCTAATGAATTAAACCGACTTACAGCTCCCTAGGTCGATACAACCTAGACTAAGGCGGTGTAACAGGCCAAACCCGCACCTGCAGGTGTTTTTCTGATCTGGGCGTGCTGAGGCGGGCCGCGTAAGACTTAAGGGTGTCTTACGCGGGCCGCTTGGACCTGTTAAACCGGGAAAATAAGTTTAAAAGATGGCAGATTTAGCCCCTGCATGTTTAAACCCTTTTTAACTTCATTTTTGGCATCTAAGGTCCTTATAGTTAATTTGTTGAGGCTCAAGGGTGTATGATCTAACTTCGTTAGGCTCCGGTTCGTTAAATACCTCTATGATAGCAAGTTTCATCAAGCTGACACTTTTGGCCCAAAGTCTTGAAAACATGCTTAACGATATCGAAACCACATGAAATTTATACCACTTATTCTTAAGAGTATATTTGAATGTTTCGAAGCCTCGGTTTCGTTAAAAGGTCACTCAGAGGTCAGAAACGACATGTTGACACGTTTAACCCTTGTAATTTAATAATCTTCCGATTATTTTCATAAACGGCTTCTTATATCCAATCAATCACTCGTTTAAGAATATATTCATCATGGAAGGTCATTCAGAGGCACAAGTTTGGCATGTTGACACTTTTAGTCCCTGTGGTTTCATAGTTTCATTGTTCGATAACTTTGGTCCTTTGACGGGTGGTCCGTGGGACAACCCGTAAGTGCTTTAAATAGAATAAACACCCATATGTTATCCGGTTATTTGCGTGAATTAGGTAATCACAAGATATTGATGATGCAGGTGTTAAAGTGTTCAAGATGAAGGTTTTAGAAGGTTGGATGGATGCTAGGAGTTGCTGGGAATGAAGTGTGAAGGAGCTAGAGATGTTATAAGGAAATAAGGAAAAAGTACACTGACCGCCGTAACCTACGGCTAGGGGCCGTAGGTTACGGCTCCCATCATGATCCAAAGTGTGCCACCGTAAAACAGGAAGTTCGGGCCGTAAAGGATTGATGATAGCCGTAAGGTACGGCACCCAGCCGTAGCTTACGGCTCTGGGTTGACTTTCTGGGCTGGTTGACTGCCGTAAGCTACGGCTGAGAGGCGTAGCTTACGGCTCCGTCTGATCCAAAATGTGTAACTCCTCATTTAATGGCCAATTTGATGGATTTTATGAAGGCTTTTCACTTGTTTTCGGTTATCAATCATTGTGGACGAATTGGTGAGAAAACTTGGAGACTTTTTGGCAACAACAACACTGGGGAATCATTAGGTTTATTGTTTTTGATCTTGATGAACATTGAAACTTGTGTTAAGATGTTGTTTGAAGCTATGCGTGGCTAAACACTCTATGATCATCCTAGGTTGAAGGTTTGTTTAAGACGGTTGTGTTTTGATTCCATATTTCTAGAATGATAAACTTTATCTATGTTTTGTTTATCATGGTGTGTGATTGCTTAGTTGTAAATTGTTAATTCTTATGATTTTTTCTAGTTTGAAACCATACGTTCTTGGTGCCGTTGGCAATCGAGATATCATGGGTAAAATTAGGATTGGGTAAGGGTTGATTGGTCATCGGGTAACAACCTCACGTTCTCGGAATCTGAGTACTTCGTTCCCTTTTATCACAATAAGTAATTACACACGAACTATGTCTATGTAGTTCTTTCTAGTGGATGATAACACAATTGTTGAAGCAAACCGAAAACTTAGGATGGTCATTTGTTTCCAAATTGTTTACAAACTCAAATTCTCATTTTGCAAATTAATTAGTAATCTTAGTTTTAAAAAGCAAACAAACAATCCAACTCTTTGAATTTACTTTTTATTGCAATTAGTTTAATCTTAGTTAACTTAGATACACTTCTAAATAACACATATTCCACAAACTCCCTGTGTTCGATACCCTATTACCGCTATCTATATAGTTGTTTTTGGGATTAAATTTGATTGTGACCGCGACATCACGTCAAATTTTGGCGCCGTTGCCGGGGAGTAGTGCGCAACGTGTGTTATTTTCTTTCTTTCTTTTTAAGTTTGTTATTTTTCCGGTTTACGCTGGGTGTGTTAGTGTGCAGGTATTGACAGGTGCATGCGTACTAGGAGCTCTCACAAGCTATCACCTTTGGCATTTGATCCGGAAATTGAGCGAACGTTAAGAGGAAACAGAATTTTGCTAAGAGAGAACAGAATCAGTGGTTCACCAACAACACCAACTACACCAATCACACCAATTCGATACATGGATCCACCACAACCACCACCCACTACGGGTGAAGTTGTACCACCTTTCATACCATCATCCACTCAACCTTCACCAAATACCACCATGCCTATTTCCACTACCGAATTTACTTCACCACATGGAGTTACATCAACCAACACCACATCACCTATTACTACCCAAGTCGAACCTACTCTCACCTATAGCCCTTCCGCAACAATTCCACCACTTTCACACTTCTTTCCTCCAACTACGGGTCAATCATCTTCTACTCACTCATTACCACAAAGCTCAACCGTTATCCATACTACCTCTACATATCGACCATCGAACCAACCCGGTATGCAATATTTGTCTTATCCTTATATGCAATCTTCGGGTATAGGAGGAGATGAGTATTTTGAAGGTTATGAAGAAGAGTTTGAGGGATACGAGGAAGAAGGATATGCTTATGGGGGTGATGGAGATCAAGGAGAGCTTGGGTATGTGCCGGGTCAATCTCAAGGGATAGCAAGTGTAGGTGGAGTGCCACAACAACTTATACCGCAACATATTCGACCAAGACCACAAGGGCCACCAATGCAACGCCCTATCCCTTTGCAACAAATTCGGCCACAAAATGTACAACCGCAATTCCAAAGGCCGATTCAATACCCACCGATGCCCCAGTAACAATTTCAACAACCAATCGCACCACAAGGGCATATACCAAGACCTATGGGTCCTATTCGTCCAAGGGGTCGAGTGGGTGTTCCAAGAAGGCATCTTAGGGAACAAGCACGGGGGATAGAAGCACATTTCAGGCCAATCATTACTCAAAATCCTTCACCGGTGGTTATCCCTCACAACAACCAAGGGAGAACTTTTGAAGTAAGAACAAATTCGTTGCAAAGTCTACCGAAGTACAAAGGGTTAGCAACTGAAGAGCCGTATTTCCATCTAGAGGCCTATGACTCAATTTGCAACACTTTTGGGAGTCAAGGTTTTTCGGCTGATGATGTCAAGTTGGTCTTATTTCAGTTCTCTTTGGAGGATAAGGCAAAGAAGTGGTTTTACACTTTGCCTTCAGCATCTATTTACACACGGGGAGAGATGCAACAAACTTTCCTCGATGAATTTTATACCGCCCAAAAGACAAACGATGCTAGAAAGGGATTGAGAAGCTTCCAACAACAACATGGTGAGATGTTCCATGAGGCATTTGAACGTTTCAACATGATGATTAAAAATTGCCCTCACCATGGAATTGAATTGTGGGAATTAATGAATGCTTTTCACGAGGGGTTGAGTGCTGAAGATGCTCGTGATCTCATGTCTATTACCGGTGGGACTTTCGGTACAAACTACGAAAATGATGATTAGGAGTTTTTGGAGAACATGGCTACTACATCAAAAAGAAAAGCTCAAGCATCAAGGAGAGCTCGACCGGCCGTTGCCCGACCTCAAGTGCATGCGATAGATGACGGTAATGTACAAACTTCTAATCAAATTTATGATGTTTGTGCTTTGTGCAATGAAATAGCTCATGCGGCTGAAAATTGCCAAGGGATGGTGGAAGGACAATATGAAGAAGTCAATGCAGTACAAGGTCAAGGAGGGGGTGGTAGAAATTACAACAACATGAATTCTAACACTTACCACCCCGGGTTGAGGAACCATCCGAATTTTCGTTATGGGAACCCTTCGAATCAATCAAACCCGAACTTTCAAGGTAGCCAAGGAAACTATGGTTCGCGCCAACCTTATAACAATCAAGGTGGATATAGAAGTGGGAACAACCAAGGGTACCAAAGGCAAACGGGTCAAGAACAAGGGGGGTCTTCGGGTGGAAACGAGATTATGGATATGTTGAAGAGCATGCAAGCAGAGATGCAAAAGAGAAACCAAATGGATGATGCTCGTATACAAAAGGATGAGGCTCGAGATAAGGCAATTCAAACTTTGACCACCCAAATGGGTCAACTTGCAACCGAAGTGTCAGAATTGAAGAAAAACAAAGGTCAATTACCAAGCGACACTAAGGTAAACCCATCTCATGGTACTTCTAGAGGTAATCATGTTCCCATTCATCATGTAAGTGTTTTGAGAAGTGGGAAAGAGTACAAAACCAATCCTTTACCGGATTTGGTTGATGGGGTGGTTGAAGATATAACGGGTCAAGATAGTGAGGAAGAAAATGAACCACTTATTATTTCTTCTAAAAAACCCAATTTTGAAAAACCCGAAATTAATAAAGAAAACGAACAGAAAAACGAGGGTGAGGGATCTAGTCAAGTACCATTTCCCTCGGCTTTATTAGATCCGGGTAAGAAAAATTTCATTTCAAAAAGGGGGCCTCAAAAAGAGGAAATGTGGGAGGTTTTTAAACAGGTTAAAATCAATCTTCCTTTGCTTGAAGCTATTAAACAGGTACCCGCTTACGCCAAGTTTTTAAAAGAATTATGTACCCAAAAGAGGCAACAAAAAGTGCCTAAATTGGTTGACTTGAAGGAGCGGGTAAGCGCGGTTTTGAAAGGAGATCTTCCTCCTAAGCTACAAGATCCGGGAACACCTCTTATAAATATTCAAGTAGGAAATTTTCAAACTGCAAGGGCGTTATTGGATCTTGGAGCCGGAGTAAGTATCTTACCGGGGGGGTTATACGACCAATATAATTTTGGTCCATTGAAACGGGTTGAGACAACGGTGGTATTAGCCGATTTGTCTCATAAACTTCCTCGGGGTATTGTACGGGATGTGATAGTTAAGGTTGATGAGTTTTATTATCCCGTGGACTTTCTTGTGCTAGACTACTCATCCGCGGACCCAATTCAACAACAAAATATTATTTTGGGTCAGCCATTTTTAAACACCGCACATGCCGTTATTGATTGTCGATATGGTACGGTCGACATGACATTCGGTAATAGAAAGATGAGATTGAACGTTTTTACTAATGGTACTAATGTTTATGATGAGTGTTTTGTAGCAAACTTCATAGATGAATATGACCCAAAGGAATTCGAGGAAGAGATTTTGGGTTCTTGTGTTTGTGGTGTGTCTTTGCAGGTGCACGCATGTGATTTGGAAAAAGAAGAGAAAGAGCAAGAGGCTCTTGCGGTAAAGAAGGAAGACCGCCATGGACCCACCAAACGGATATTCTACCGGTGGAGATTGATTCGGGTACAAAGCCTTCCTTGGAATGTCCACCAAGTGTGGAATTGAAAGAGCTACCAAAGCACCTAAAATATGTATTTTTGGGGGAGAATGACACTTTACCGGTGATCATTGCTTCCAATTTGGAGGTAGCTCAAGAGGAGGAGTTGATACGGGTGTTGAAGGCTCACAAGGCGGCAATCGGGTGGACAATAGCCGACCTAAAGGGTATTAGTCCTTCCATCGTAATGCATAAAATTATTACAAGTGAGGATGCAAAGCCGACTCATGAAACACAAAGAAGGTTAAACCCGAATCTGAGAGAGGTGGTAAAGAAGGAAGTTATCAAGTGGTTGGATGCAGGGATCATTTATCCCATTTCGGACAGTGCGTGGGTAAGTCCGACTCAGGTAGTGCCTAAAAAATCAGGCATTCAGGTAATTAAAGATGAGCAAGGTGAGCAAATCGCCACCCGCCCGGTAACCAGGTGGCGAGTTTGTATCGATTATAGAAAATTAAACGCCGCTACCTCCAAAGACCATTTCCCGTTACCCTTCATTGACCAAATCATTGAAAAACTTTCCGGTCAAAAATACTATTGTTTTTTGGATGGGTATTCGGGATATAACCAAATTGCTATTCACCCGGACGACCAACACAAAACCACGTTTACATGTCCATATGGTACATTTGCTTTTCGGCGGATGCCATTTGGACTATGTAACGCCCCCGCCACATTCCAAAGATGTATGATGAGTATATTTTCGGATATGGTGGGGGAGTCTCTTGAAGTGTTTATGGATGATTTTTCCATTTTTGGGCCAAGTTTTGACTCTTGTCTTGATGAGTTAGAAAAAGTTTTGAAAAGGTGTGTGGAAACAAACTTGGTCTTAAGTTGGGAAAAAAGCCATTTTATGGTTCAAGAGGGTATTGTGTTGGGGCATGTGATTTCGGACCGGGGAATGGAGGTAGATAAAGCAAAAATTCTGGTAATTTCATCTCTACCCCCACCAAAGAATGTTAAGGGGGTGGGATCATTTTTGGGACATGCGGGGTTTTATAGAAGGTTTATTAAAGGCTTTAGTGTAATTACAAAACCTTTATGTAACTTATTATTAAAAGATGTTCCCTTTGATTTTACTGACGAATGTTTGCAAGCGTTTCATGTGTTGAAGGAACAGTTGGTGAAGGCTCCTATCTTGCAACCACCGGATTGGTCGAAGTCGTTTGAAATTATGTGTGATGCTAGCGATATGACCATTGGAGCGGTTTTGGGTCAAAGAGTTGATAAGAAACCGGTGGTGATCTACTATGCAAGCAAAACTTTGTCCGAGGCGCAACTGAATTACACCACGACCGAGAAAGAATTATTAGCGGTGGTGTATGCCTTGGACAAGTTTAGAGCTTACATTTGGGGGAGCAAGGTGATTGTGTATTCGGATCATAGCGCGGTCCGATATTTAATGGAAAAGAAGGATGCAAAGCCCCGGTTGATTCGTTGGGTGCTTTTGTTACAAGAATTCGATCTCGAGATTCGGGACAAGAAAGGGTGTGAAAATGTTGTCCCGAATTCCATTGGAAGGTGTTGATGACCCGAGCGAGATTAATGAACGGTTTCCCGATGAACAATTGTTAGCCGTTTCTACTTTTGTTGCACCTTGGTACGCCCATTATGTGAACTATTTGGCCAAGGGTGCAATTCCGAATCATTGGACGAAGAAGAGACGACAACAATTCTTGAGTCAAGTTAAACAATACATTTGGGATGAACCGGATTTGTTCAAGATTGGACCCGATCAAGTGATAAGGAGGTGTGATCCCGAAACTGAAGTTTTAGAAATTTTGACCCATGCTCATTCATCGGCATGTGGTGGGCATTTTAGTGGGAATAAGACGGGTTACCGGGTGCTATCATGTGGGTTTTACTGGCCCACAATTTTCAAAGATTCTTGTGAGTTTGTCCGGAATTGCTTAAATTGTCAAAAGGTTGGAAGTATATCGAAGCGGGATGAAATGCCTTTACAACCGATTTTGGTGGTGGAGGTGTTCGATGTATGGGGAATAGATTTTATGGGTCCGTTTCCTAATTCGAATGGGTTCTTATACATATTGGTTGCGGTTGACTATGTTACGAAGTGGATAGAAGCCATTGCTACAAGGACCAATGATCATTCCGTTGTATGTAAGTTTGTGCAATCCAACATATTCGCTCGTTTCGGTGTACCAAGGGTGATAATAAGTGATGGCGGTTCACATTTCAAAAATTTTAATTTTGCAAAGTTGTTGAAACGATATAATGTGAACCATCGTGTGGCGACACCATATCATCCGCAAACAAGTGGACAAGTTGAAGTGTCCAAGCGTCAAATTAAGGAGATTCTCATGAAGACGGTAAGAACGGATCGGAAAGATTGGTCAAGTAAACTTGATGATGCGTTGTGGGCATATCGAACGGCTTACAAAACTCCAATCAGAACCACCCCTTATCGGATGGTGTATGGGAAGGGGTGTCATTTACCAATGGAGTTAGCACATCGAGCGCATTGGGCCATTAAAACCGTTAATGCGGATTATGACGAAGCGGGTCGAACAAGAAAGTTGCAATTGAATGAGATCGAGGAGATAAGAGATGAAGCCTACGAATGTGCTTCCGCATACAAAGACAAACTAAAGAAAGTTCATGATGCAAAGATAAGGAAAAAGAACTTCGAAGTGGGTCAAAGGGTGTGGTTGTACAATTCAAGGTTGAAGATGTTTGCGGGAAAACTCAAGAGCAAGTGGATGGGTCCTTACATCATCCGAAGAGTGGGAAAATTTGGTGATGTTGATATAGAAGACGAACAATCCAATAGGCAACAAACGGTGAACGGGCATCGACTCAAACCGTACTTGGAAGGTAACGACATTAACCATATTGATCTCGACAAAGTGGGTTTCATTTTACGCCCATTGGATGATGAGGAAACTTGAAAGAGGCTCAGGTTTGGTATTTTGTACATATTGTAGTTTAGTTTTGTGTTTTGAATAAAGTCCCGTTTAGAACCGGTGTTTGAAACAAGTGTGGGGAAATCCTTGCGAATTTCCCGAGCATAGTGTTGAGGACAACACGGGTTTTTAACGGGGGGTAGGGTTAAATTTTCATGTTTTCATAATCATAAAAAAAATTATAAAATTAAACAATTTTGAAAAGCTTAAAAAAAAAAAACAAAAAAAAAAAAAACAAAATTTTGACACTTCAATAAAAATGGACCATATATGCCCAGAGATGGCCGTAAGTTACGGCATTGAGCCGTAGCTTACGGTGGTTGTCACAATTTTGAACCTTACGGTTCCCAGCTCCTGTTTTACGGCGACACCAAAAAAAAATAAAAAATAAAAAAAATAAAAACCGAAAATAATTTAATAATAATAACACTTTTAATAAACTCTTCAATTCACCCCAACCACATATTGATCCTTCTAACCCTATCCACACAACTTCTTCTTCTCCTTCATCTCTCTTAGAACCCTAACACACCATACTTCAAAACTTCATATCTCTCTCAAATCAAGTCCGATTTCAGTGATTTTTGAGCCTATTTTGGGTGAAATTTCACAAGGATTCTAGTTTTATACTCATATTGCGAAGAATCATTTGTCTTTGGGTCGGATTTACACATAGGGGTGCCGAAAATTTGGGACTTTTTATGGGTTTTTGTGTGAACTTCAAGTTTTTGTGATTCTCATCTCCTACAACACCAAGGTATGCAATTTCTTGTCATTATTTGAAGTACATTAAGGTTTGTAAGTTTTCATTATAGTTTTTGCTTACACACTTGCTTGTATGAGATAGATGATAGGATTTAGTAAGCCTTTGAATGTTTGGGTGTAAATGTGTTTGATGTCTAGTGGAAATTTTTGGAAAAATTCTAATTTATAGGGACATCATGCCAAAATTTTGTTTGAAAGAATGAAATTTTGATTTTTGCACATCTACACCCATAACATGAAGCAAGTGTGGGGAAGATTTGGGAAAAATACTAACTTGATTTGTTTGTGTGGTTTTGGATGTGTGTAGGTATGGTGACGAAAAAAGGTAAAGGGATTGCAAGTTCTTCTAATGCGCCTCAAGAGGAGCAACAAAAGAGGAGGAGATTGACTCGGGTTGGTAACCCGGACTCGGAGGAGGATGCACCTCCAAGGGGTCCGAAGCCGGATTGGACAGCCGGTTCATTGCTAGACCAGCCTGAGGAATGGAGAGAGGATCTGTTTCATGAACAAATGAACAACTTAAAACAAAGGGGTGAAGCGTTTATTTGTGAGAAGGAAATCAAAGAGGTTGAATTCGGGCCATTCGGGATAACGGACAGGTTTAAAGCATTGGGTTGGGGTGCAGCTTTGAAATGTTATGACGGGGAAGTGAAGAAGATGTACGACAAGCAGATTCAAGAATGGGTGGCTTCACTTGAATGTCCCCCGTATAAGTCCCCAAGCAAGATGAGGCTTGTTGGACGGTGTAATGGGGTGAAAGTAGAAATGTGTTATGACTCTTTGCGCAAAATAGCAAAGTTTGACGACATACCCGCAAATGAGTACATTAACCCGAGTCTCAAAGATCTCTACCACGAGCCCAACAAGCATCCGCAATGGCAAAATATGCTTGACTACCTTTTCCTTCCGGGCACAACACATGGGAAGTTATATAGGAGCAATTTGAGAATGGAAGCGAAATTGTTGTTGACATTGTGCATATATAATGTGGTTCCAAGGCGGGGTGACAAGATAGAAGTGCGGCATCAAGAAGTACCGATTCTATATATGATGATGCATGGATCTCCCAAGGTCCCTTTCTGATTTCTTGTGTTGCATAACATCTGGTTGAGCAAAATTAGTGGAGAAAGAAAGATTATACCTCATTGCCGGTTGATTACGGCATTGTTAAAAAAATATGGGGCAATTAAAGGTGATGAGAAAGGTTCTTACAAGAGGTTTAGACCATTCGACCTTAAGAGTCTTGGGTCAGATTGGATTTACACAGAAACGGAGATGTATCATAGGTTGAAAACAGATGGGAGAAGGTGGAGAGCGTTGAAGGTGGACGCGAGGCCGTTACGACCGGGTGAGGCTGAGGAGCCGGAGGTAAGTGGAGATGAAGAGGTAAGTGGAGATAAGGATTACCGCGAAGATGCCTTTATGGTTGATGCTCCAGTTCAAGGGGCCGATGTGCAAGCTGGTTATGTGGGGGGTGCATTTGATTATGCACAGCAAGCCTATGATCCTTATTGGGCCCACGCGGGAGATATGGGTCAAATTATTGAACAAAGGCGGCCTCCCACTTTTGGAGGATGGAGTGAACCAAACCAAGTGCTTTTTGATCAACAAACTTTCATGGGGGCAAGTATAGAGAGGGCTTTGAAGCGGAGCTATGATAGGAGTGAGCAATGGAACCGTGCTCATATGTATGCTCATGAAGAAGAAGTGAACAACCGCTATTTAGATGATCGTCAGAGACGTGTACATGACCAGTGGCATTCGGGCCAGCCAATTGAAGCGGATCCGCCAGTTGTGGACTACACTACATTGCCACCGTATGACGGTAGTGTGTCGCACCCCACCCCACCATTGCATCATTCTCAGTGGGTGGATCCACATGCTATGAGTTATCAACAGGCGAATCCGAGTGGTGATCAAGGAAGCAGCAGTAGCGGTGGAGCATTTGGCTTTGGCGAGTGGAAGGATATGATGACATCTATCTTTGGGCCCCCTCAGCCAAAATATTACTAGCCAGGTCGTATCTTGTTCCTTTGTACATTTGTGTATATTCGTTTACGTCGTTTATTATGTTTATGGTTGGGAGGTAGGGTGGTGTTTTGATGTTGATGTGTTTGTTGGGGTGTGAAAGTTGGTGGTGTTTTTAGATAAAAAAAAAAAAAAAAAAAAACTTGGGTTTGAGAGTATTAGCGAAAGCTAATGTTTTTGGGTAAAAGCGATTCTTCCCTCAAAGCCATACATTGGGACAATGTATCCCAAGTGTGGGGATGTGGGGGAAATTTTTGAGAGTTTTAAAATTTTGTAAACCCAAGCGAAAAATTGTCAAAATTTGAAAACTTGATATTATGCCATTTGACACACCGACACCCATTCCTAGTATCTTCTTGGTGAGAATTTGAGCCACATATGTTTGTTATTGATAATTCTTTGTTTGAGTGGCGGTGTGTGTCGTGTGTTAATAGAACTTGTGTGTGAATACTTGGTAAATCCTAGAGTTAGCATGCTTTTGGAAATGATAGGGGACTTGTAGGTAGCCTCGTCTAGATGTGTGAGAGTGTGGGAATTGGTGGGTTGGACCTCATACTTTACATATATGAGCTTGGTATTGTGAGGGGTGGGGGTTTGGTCTTTAGATTGCCACGTTTGAGCCTTAAACTGTTCGGTTGTGACCCAAGCCTATTTCCTACAAAATTTTACCGATTGAGATGACCCGGTTTAGGAATTTAGTTTGTAGTGATGATGTTCTTGTATTTATTCTTGAAGTTTATTGTTGAAAAAAAAAAAAAAAAAAGAGAAAAATATGAGAAAAATACAAAAAAAAAGAAGTATTTAGTTGCAATAGTAGTTGAGAATGTTGAAGAAGTTGTGTATATAGTTGATGTTTGCTTTGTTTAGTAGTAGAAATAAAAACCGGGTCAAATCAAATTAGCTCTTATATATATGTTCTACCATTTTCCTACCTTTGCACCTAGCCCCGTTACAACCCGTAAGTTTCCCTTGATTCATAAGCATGCTAGATATTTGTTAGGAGGAAACTTGATTCTTATACAAGCTTATTGTCGCATACACACATACATGCATTGAGTGGTTTAGCATTATGTTAGTAATTCTTGTCACCGAGAGTTTGGCGAGGGGTGTGTCTTATGGTATGGTTGAAGGTTAGTAAAAGGATGGCATGTTTAGCTTGGTTTGCATAATTGGTTGTTGTGTTTGTTGAATAGTTTTGAATGGGTTGCTTGGGACAAGCAACGGGTAAGTGTGGGGATGTGACGGGTGGTCCGTGGGACAACCCGTAAGTGCTTTAAATAGAATAAACACCCATATGTTATCCGGTTATTTGCGTGAATTAGGTAATCACAAGATATTGATGATGCAGGTGTTAAAGTGTTCAAGATGAAGGTTTTAGAAGGTTGGATGGATGCTAGGAGTTGCTGGGAATGAAGCGTGAAGGAGCTAGAGATGTTATAAGGAAATAAGGAAAAAGTACACTGACCGCCGTAACCTACGGCTAGGGGCCGTAGGTTACGGCTCCCATCATGATCCAAAGTGTGCCACCGTAAAACAGGAAGTTCGGGCCGTAAAGGATTGATGATAGCCGTAAGGTACGGCACCCAGCCGTAGCTTACGGCTCTGGGTTGACTTTCTGGGCTGGTTGACTGCCGTAAGCTACGGCTGAGAGGCGTAGCTTACGGCTCCGTCTGATCCAAAATGTGTAACTCCTCATTTAATGGCCAATTTGATGGATTTTATGAAGGCTTTTCACTTGTTTTCGGTTATCAATCATTGTGGACGAATTGGTGAGAAAACTTGGAGACTTTTTGGCAACAACAACACTGGGGAATCATTAGGTTTATTGTTTTTGATCTTGATGAACATTGAAACTTGTGTTAAGATGTTGTTTGAAGCTATGCGTGGCTAAACACTCTATGATCATCCTAGGTTGAAGGTTTGTTTAAGACGGCTGTGTTTTGATTCCATATTTCTAGAATGATAAACTTTATCTATGTTTTGTTTATCATGGTGTGTGATTGCTTAGTTGTAAATTGTTAATTCTTATGATTTTTTCTAGTTTGAAACCATACGTTCTTGGTGCCGTTGGCAATCGAGATATCATGGGTAAAATTAGGATTGGGTAAGGGTTGATTGGTCATCGGGTAACAACCTCACGTTCTCGGAATCTGAGTACTTCGTTCCCTTTTATCACAATAAGTAATTACACACGAACTATGTCTATGTAGTTCTTTCTAGTGGATGATAACACAATTGTTGAAGCAAACCGAAAACTTAGGATGGTCATTTGTTTCCAAATTGTTTACAAACTCAAATTCTCATTTTGCAAATTAATTAGTAATCTTAGTTTTAAAAAGCAAACAAACAATCCAACTCTTTGAATTTACTTTTTATTGCAATTAGTTTAATCTTAGTTAACTTAGATACACTTCTAAATAACACATATTCCACAAACTCCCTGTGTTCGATACCCTATTACCGCTATCTATATAGTTGTTTTTGGGATTAAATTTGATTGTGACCGCGACATCACGCCAAATCTCAGCCGTAGCTTACGGCAGTCAACCAGCCCAGAAAGTCAACCCAGAGCCGTAAGCTACGGCTGGGTGCCGTACCTTACGGCTATCATCAATCCTTTACGGCCCGAACTTCCTGTTTTACGGTGGTACACTTTGGATCATGATGGGAGCCGTAACCTACGGCCCCTAGCCGTAGGTTACGGCGGTCAGTGTACTTTTTCCTTATTTCCTTATAACATCTCTAGCTCCTTCACACTTCATTCCCAGCAACTCCTAGCATCCATCCAACCTTCTAAAACCTTCATCTTGAACACTTTAACACCTGCATCATCAATATCTTGTGATTACCTAATTCACGCAAATAACCGGATAACATATGGGTGTTTATTCTATTTAAAGCACTTACGGGTTGTCCCACGGACCACCCGTCATCCTTCAAACTAACTCTTTCACATGTTTAGAGTTTAGGACACGTGTCTATACATAATTGGACACGTTTTTACGTGGTGTTACATCCTCACCCCCTTAAAAGAAATCTCGACCCCGAGATTTACTGGAATAAGTGAGGGTACTTTTGTCGCATAGTGGATTCGACTTCCCGCGTATACTCGGGACCTCTACGGGCTTCCCATTTGACCTTTACTATGGGTACATGCTTTCTTCGGAGCTTTTTAACTTGTCGATCTTCGATCGATATAGGTCTTTCAACAAATCTCAATCTTTCATCAATTTGTACGTCTTTATGAGACATGGCCAGTGATTCGTCGGCTAGGCATTTCTTGAGATTGCAAATGTGAAACACATTATGAATTCCACTCAGCTCCTCAGGCAGGTTTAGTTTATAAGCTACACTGCCGATATATTCGATAATCTCTAATGGTCCTATATATCTAGGGCTTAACTTGCCCTTTTTACCAAAACGCATCACACCTTTCCAGGGTGATACTTTCAATAGAACTTTATCACCTATTTCAAACTTTAGAGACCTTCGCTTCCCATTAGCATAGCTTTTCTGCCTATCCCTGGCAGTTTTTAAGCGATCGCGAATCTGGACAATCTTGTCCGTTGTTTCAAGGACTATATCAGGTCCTGACAACTGAGCTTCTCCTACTTCTGCCCAGCAGACAGGCGTTCTGCATTTCCTACCATATAATGCCTCAAAAGGCGCAGCCTGAATGCTTGTATGGTAGCTATTATTATAGGAGAACTCGATTAAGGGTAGATGGTCATCCCAACTACCTCCTAAATCAATGACACATGCTCCCAGCATGTCTTCCAATGTTTGAATTGTACGCTCACTCTGTCCATCCGTCTGTGGATGGTAAGCAGTACTAAAATTTAAACGTGTGCCTAGAGATTGTTGGAAACTTTTCCAAAAATGAGAGATGTATCTAGTATCTCTATCAGAGATAATAGCCACTGGTACACCATGAAGGGCTAAAATCTTATCCATATACAATTGGGCTAGTTTGTCGGAGCTATGAGTCTCCTTTATGGGCAAGAAATGAGCTGACTTAGTCAGTCTATCAACAATAACCCATATTGTGTCATTTCCATGCCTTGTTTTAGGTAACTTGGTTATGAAATCCATGGTTACCATCTCCCACTTCCATGTAGGGAGTTCCGGTTGTTGTAGTAGACCTGATGGCTTTTGATGTTCAGCTTTAATCTGAGCACATGTCAGGCACTTAGCTACATGTGTGGCAATAGATTTCTTCAAACCTATCCACCAATAATTAGCTTTCAAATCATGATACATTTTGTCACCTCCCGGGTGAACTGAGTATTTGGAATTGTGGGCTTCCTGGAGGATTACCTCTCGAAGTCCTCCATGAATAGGAACCCAAATTCTTCCATTCATCCTGAGAATTCAATCCTTCCCAGGTTCTAACTGCCCAACAGTTATACCTAACTTTTCATTTGGGAGATTATCTTCCAAAACAGCATCCTTCTGTGCAGCTAATAGCCTATCATTTAAATTATTCTTCAACTCAATGCTCTTGGCATTGATCCTAATTGGTTTAACTCTTTCCTTTCGACTTAGAGCATCTGCGACCACATTCGCTTTACTAGGATGGTAGCGAATTTCGCAATCATAGTCATTTAAGGTTTCCATCCAACGACGCTGTCTCATATTGAGCTCTTTTTTATTGAACAAATGTTGGAGACTTTTGTGATCTGAATAGACCACACATTTAGTTCCATATAAATAATGTCTCCACAACTTAAGTGCGAATACCACGGCACCCAATTCCAGATCGTGGGTGGTGTAATTCTTTTCATGCACCTTCAGTTGTCGTGATGCATAGGCAATCACCTTGCCTCGCTGCATAAGCACACAACCCATACCGGTGTGTGAAGCATCACAGTACACAACAAAATCTTCAATCCTGTCAGGTAAGGTTAGCACTGGAGCATTGCTCAATCTCTGTTTAAAAATCTCAAAGGATTCTTGTTGTTTTGAACTCCAATCAAACTTAACATTCTTAAAGGTTAAGGAAGTTAATGGTGCAGCTATCCTTGAGAAGTTTTCAATAAATCTTCTGTAGTACCCTGCTAAACCCAGAAAACTGCGGATTTCAGTTGGATTCTTTGGTGCTTCCCAATTCGTCACGGCTTCTACCTTAGTGGGATCTACTTGGATACCCTGCTTACTAACAACATGTCCAAGAAATTGGACTTCACGAAGCCAGAACTCGCACTTGGAGAATTTAGCATATAACTTCTCCTGTCGAAGTAATCCTAAGATGCATCTAAGGTGCTTCTCATGATCGTCCTGATTACGAGAATAGATAAGTATGTCATCTATGAAGACGATGACAAACTTATCTAAGTATGGTTTGCAGACTCTATTCATGAGGTCCATGAATGCTGCCGGCGCATTAGTGAGCCCGAAAGGCATCACTAAGAACTCAAAATGTCCATATCTCGTTCTGAAGGCCGTTTTTGGTACATCTTCAGTCCTAACTTTGAGTTGATGATACCCAGACCTTAAGTCAATCTTCAAGAAGTAGCTTGCCCCTTGGAGTTGATCGAACAAGTCGTCGATCCTGGGCAAGGGATAACGATTCTTGATCGTTACCTTATTTAGTTCACGATAATCAATGCATAAGCGCATTGATCCGTCCTTCTTTTTCACAAACAAAATTGGAGCTCCCCAAGGTGAAGAACTAGGTTGTATGAAACCTTTTTCCAATAGTTCATCCAATTGAGTTCTGAGTTCCTTCATTTCAGTAGGTGCTAGACGATAAGGAGCTCGTGCTATAGGTGCTGATCCTGGAGAATGTCTATCTTGAACTCTACTTGCCTCTCAGGAGGTAATCCAGGTAATTCGTCAGGAAAAACATCAGGATACTCAGAGATAATCGGAATATCTTCAATTTTAGGCTCAGGATCATTCACAGTCACTTGTGCCATGTAAATGACACATCCACTTTTCATGCACTGCGCTAACTTGAGAATAGACACATTGCTAGGCATTCCATAATGTGTATCTCCTTGAATAGTGACGGATTCACCAGAAGGGGTTTTGATAATAATTAGCTTTTTATCACAGGCAATTTGGGCTTGGTTATATGACAACCAATCCATGCCTAAAACTATATCAAACCCAGCCAATTTCATTGGAAAGAGGGAAAGCGGGATAGAATGATTCTTGATGGATATAGAGCATCCATCAAGAAGAGTTGAAGCTGTTTCTAAGGTACCGTCGGCAAGCTCTACCTCATATTTTATGTCTAGAGTCTTAATAGGCAAATTCAACAACTTACAGAACTTATGGTCTACAAAAGACTTATCAGCACTGGAATCAAATAAGACTCTGGCATAATTGTTATTGATGAGGAAGGTACCTGTTATGACATTCTCGTCATTCACCGCTTCCCTCGCTTGCATCTGGAAAACTCTTGCATTGTTTTTCTTTGCCTCCTCGGGCTTCTTGGCATTCTTGGGGCAATTGGTTTTGATGTGCCCCTTTTCATTGCAACCATAGCAGGTTGCATCCTTTATATTTCGACACTCGACAGATTTGTGCCCTTTCTTTTTACAGATCCCACATGGTTTGGCCTGTGGGTCTTGGTTGCATTTTCCAAAATGCCTTTTGTTGCAAGTTTTACACCTGGGCTTGTCATTCGACTGCCCCTTCTTGGAACCAGAGTTCCCTTTGCCCTTTTTGTTTGACTAAGGAGACTTGTCCTCCTCTCTTTTCCTTTTCCCCTCATCAGTGGTTTTCTTTGCCCTACTCCTCACAACATCCAGAGTGAGGGACAAAGATAGATCCACAGCGGACCTATAAGTGGTTGGCTTTGAAGCCTTAACATTCCCTTTTACTTCGGGGGCCAAACCACCGATGAAACGCGCAATGCGTTTGGGTTCAGGAGTGACTAAATATGGTACCAATCTTGACATTGAATTGAAACTAGTCACATAGGATCTACAATCCAAATCCTTCATCACTAAGGTGAGGAAATCTGATTCAATCCTCTCAACCTCGTGTTGAGGGCAGTAAGTGTCCTTTACAAGATCTACAAACTTTTCCCAAGAAAGATTATACAAGTGAACCTTCCCTGTAGACTGCACTAAAGCTTTCCACCATGTGAGGGCATCACCCTTGAAGGATTGTGATACAAACATAACTACATCCTCCTTAGCACATCCGCTAATGTCTATTACAGTTTCCATCTCATCTAACCATTTCATACAATCAATCGTTCCTTTTTCTCCAGTAAAATCCCTAGGCTTACAGGAGACAAAGTACTTGTAGGTACAACCCTTGGTGTACCTAGGAGTCGGCTTGAGGACTACCTGCCTCTTAGGTTCACTACCCTGGTTAGATGAGTGATGAGACTCACTTTTCTTATTAGTGTGGGGTTGAGAATGGGATTTTGACTGAGTTTGAGACCTATTAATACTAGGCTCTTTAAACTTAGCATCTACCACTTGAGAAACTGCTGCGGTTATCATTGCTTGCAGATCAGCACCAGTGATATTAATCCTGGTGTTGTTGCCTTCTGTAGGATGACTGTTTGCTTCATCCGAGCCAGCCATTTCTGAATACTATATCAAACATAGATGATATATTTAAATTATGCATATTTGATCATCGTATTGATGAGTAGATGGTCATGGTATTATTAAACCATATAGACCATAAAAATAATAATCAAAGGGATAATCATATTACACAAAGTTCGTCTCGAAGGACATGAAATAGCTTAGAAAGCTTGTCACAAGGACGATTGAAATATAACCAACGATCCTTTGGATCAGTGATCACTTAAGGGTCGAACAAAGTTCATCTCCTTTTTGATAAGAAGTTTATAAATAGAACTTTCATTGTCATTATTACACCTTTGCTTATAAGCATACATCTCTAATGGATGTTGTGGTGTATACATCATATTGATGTTTATTAGTCATGATTCATGATGATCATATAAGCTAAAAATAGTGGATTGGAAAAATCCAAGTACATTAGGAAGATTGTGTGATTTCTCGTACCGCACAATGCAGGATTGTTAACATGTTTTCAGATGTTAAGAGAGAATCATTATCTTAAAAAGGTTATACCATCATAGCCATTTAATATTTTGGCTAGGTTATACCTCTAAGAGTTTCTTAGGCGGATTAAATAAAATTTGAAATGAAGTAGCATGATATAATATAATTAAAACCAAAATAACTGCATTAAAATCACAAAACGAATACAACGTTGCCCGAAAAGGGACTTGAGAAAAACATCACAAACTGCCCCCGCAGGGGCTACTGAAAATACTGCCCACGCAGGGGCTACTGAAACTGAAATAAGTCCACGCAGGGACTTGGTACTTGAAAACAAAATAAACGTCCTCGCAGGGACTTTATTACAAACAAAACAAAACAACCCAACATCACCCTATTTCTTCTTGCCCTTGAGAAGGTTCATAAGACCCTTGACAAAACCATTGTGCTTCTTCTTGTTTTCATGAGCCACATGCTCAACCTTGTTTAACCTCTCTAGGATCTCTTGAGTTTGCTGTTGCTGAACAGGAGGAGGTTGTTGGTACGACGGGTATTGATAATCCTGTGCCGGGTATCCCGTGGGATACACTGGAGGGTAAGAAGAAGGGTAAAGATGATGGTATTGTGCAGCAGTAAGGTACGGGTCATGAGCTCCATAATCAGATGGATAGCCAGAGGGGTTATACCCAGATGATCCTGGGTATGTTGGAATCGGGTTGTCAAAACCCAACGGTGGCTGAAGTGGAGCGTGTGAAACTGGCGGAAGGTTTACTTCCGTCACCGTGCGTGATGATTCACCCAACTGAGGGTCTTCTGGGATAGGAGGGTACGAACTTGAGCCACGAGGAGATGCAAACCGTGGTCCCCCACGTACTGACATCCTAGTATTCCTCCTTCGTCTTGGAGGATCGGGAGGTTGTTGAGGTGGATCCTCAACTGGCAAGGGTGGTGGGGTAACAGCCCTAAGCTGTGGTTCATCCAAGGGAGGTTGGACTGGGGAGTTATGGTATGAAGGTGTAAAGAACCAGTCATACTGACCCATCCTCTCCTGGAATGAATCAGGCCCATTATACGGTGATCCCTGAAATTGGGAACCGCTGGAGATACTTATTGGGTGGCCTGGTGTTCCTGTTTGCAAATCCGGGTCCGGTTCGTCATCCATCTCCATTTCCTGAGAAAAGTGATCCTCAGGTCCCAAAGGGTTGTAGCCCAAAAAGTCATTAACATAAGCGTTGGGATTGAATTGTGAAGGTGAGTAAGTGGAATCTGAATGATGAAAAGGATGAGATTGAAAAGAGTGAGGTGATTGGTGTGAATGATAAGTTCCTTGCGAAAGAGGAGAATGATGGGGTTCGATGGGAATGGGCAACCCAAAATAAGGAGGGTCAGACGGTGAGGACCCCAGCGAGACAGAATGTCTTGCTGGTTGAAAGCTATGGCTCCAATTATCCTTGGAGTCAGAACCAGAAAGCGAGTCGGATGGTGTACGCCTGTGGGAGGGTCCCGTGCTGCTGGACGGTCCTCCACGCATGGGTCCTTTGCCTTTTCCTCGTACGCGTGGTGGCATTTTCCTGTCAAAACAAGTAAATATAATAAAACAATAAAAGGAAGGTTAAGAGTAAAATCCTAGGTCATTTGCTTAGACTCGAGAGTCTAAGGAATGTGCTTATTGTGTCATTGAGATTAAACACAAAAGGTTAGTGTTTAATTCACTCAATGTTGGCTCTGATACCAACCTGTCACACCTCGATATTTCCACATATTACCGGTGGGCCCGGCGGGGAGTATCGTGACGTAGTTGATATCATCATAGTCAATACACACAATATAATAGCACAGCGGAAGGCTTGGTGAATAACTATTACAAACCATATTGTCTGCGTATTCGAGTTTATGAATATACAGACTGGAATGTAATAAGATCCACAAGCGGATCATAATGTACAAAGAAACAAAAACAACAGATGTCAGGTATCTCATGGATTTTTGCAAGATCCTCTAATGATACCCTATAGCTCCAGCCTATTTTCGAGAGGTACCTGTCAAATCAGTCTTTAAGAAAATACGTCAGTTTACACTGGTAAATACAATTAACTGACTCTTTTGAAAATATTTAAGAAAATTGATTTAGGTGCACATGGCGTAAATCTTTTATAACTTGGGACAATTATTTAAATATAACCTTGTATACAAATTTATATGTTTGTCATACAATTGGGGCCGGTTGGAAGCCGGTCGTGATTAACCGACTCACCACTTATAGAACCCACAAAGGAGTTATCCCCAACATGTGGGTTTATATTTTAGCATTTGCATCTGTCAGGTGTATGCCTACACCCCGTGCATAGGTCGTGTCCATTTTCAAATAAAATGAGCCGAGGATATCCAGGACACGGTCGTTAACCCCCAATGCTTATGTTATCAAACAAGACAGATTAAAACGGGTTATGCAATTTATTAATCACAATCCGATTAAATGATTTCATACCCGACCAAGTGGTATTATTATAATACTATATCCCAAGCCCGTATAGGGAAAATAAGTTAAAAGTATTTACCTGATGCTAGCAGTAAAATCCTAAAGCTTTTTGAAGGAACCTTCTACCGGAAGCTATTTAATCTGTATAGAAGGTTTATTAACCTATTAGGATGCTAACGGGTCTTTAATTAAGTCAAGGACTTAGAACGGCTAGTTAGAAAGAAACCTTACGGTTCTAAACGCTAGATTAAACGGAGACCGGAACAGAATGTGGTTTAGACCCGACAAGCTTGGATACTTGTGTAATATGGGTAAAGTAAACACATTCTGGAAATTGAGGATTTAATGATAAAGTTTGACCCGTTTCGGCTATTTTATGTAAGCTAGTCACATAAGCCGATCCGAATGCGTAAACGCGTAACGGGTATCCAAATAAATTATATACAGGTCTTAATCATTATTATGCTCAAAATATGTTAATACATCAGTAAGATGTTAACATATATGCCCAAAAATAATTTAAACCAAAATAAGTCCCATAAGGGCATTTTGGTAATTTTAATGCCCATAAAAGAGTTTAATTATGCAACTGAGTTTCAGGTCTGATTAAATCAGTAAAAATATGTATTTTTATAAGTTATTACAGTAGGATACTTTACATATGTGAAAATTATATTATATAGCCAAACTATGTCCCGTAAGGGCATTTTGGTAATTTTTACATAGGCTTTAAATGTCAAAATATACTTCTGAGTTTAAAAACTTTATCTTACTGTATAATTATATAAATTAGCTTAAAACATCAGTGGGTAATAAGTTTTATATGTCAAATATAGTTTTAACTCAACTAGGTGCTTAAAATGCTTAAAAGTCGGTTTAAAGGGGTGTTCGGGTTAAAATAAGAAATCTGAGTTTTTGATCAGTTTATAAAGTTCAAAATACTTTATTTATCATATGAAATCAGTAGCAAAAGGTTTGACACTAAAAAGTTATGTAAAACTCATTTTATGCATGAAAAGGGTAAAACCGACATTTACCGAAATCAAGCTATAAACCTATGTTATGCTCAGCCTAAAAATAATTAAAAATCTTTAAAAATCCCAAATTATTATTTTACATCAGTAGGTATAAGGGTTGATGTCAAAAACCGGGTTTAGATAGGCTTTATGCTAATTACGTCTTTTAAATAACAAAAAGCTTCTTAATTACGCTATTAAGCATAACTCCTATTCTAGACCTCCAATTGATGTCAAACTTTTAGGACATGTCTAAATATCAGTAGCAAAGGTGTTAGTCCATTCATATTGCTAAAAATCTCAGTTGTATGTAAAAAGTGCGTTTATGGCATTATTAAGCATAATTACGATCAAGTGCATATAATTCAAACCACTAGGCACCATGCAATATAACTCCAGGGGGTTATACTACTAAGTAATGTGGTCCTAATGGAAGCTTAAAACATGGGAGAATTAAGCTTGAACGGGTCAGAACTGAAAGTCAAAGCAAAAGTCAAGCTTTTGCGACTTTCGGTTATAAACTGACCTTAGACTATTAATTGCCGGGTTAGGACTCATAAAACATGTTTTAATATTGATTACCAAATCATTAGAATGTTAAAATATAATTTAGAACTTCTGTTTTATTAATTAGAATCATTTTTGTAATTTCTGTCCAGTTTGACTTTTTGTCAAACTACTTTGACCCGACAATTGACCAGTCAAACGAGATAATTAGGAGGTGCCCTTTTAAGGGTTAATCACCTACACTAATGTGGTTTTATAACCACTTTCAATTTAATCAGTGGTTAAGCCACATGCAATTAAAACGAAAGTCAAACTAATTTTACGATAAGTTTGACTTTAGAGTAATTAAGCTAAATTAAATAACTAAACAAGTAATTAGAGGCTTACTTAAGGTCCTAGCAAAATTTTCTACACTTGAAAGTCTTCTCCTTGTCCTTAGCAAGCTCCAGATGTTGTTGGGTAGCAATTGTTGCAAATGTGTGTCAAGAACACATGAACTAAGCTCTCTTATATAGTGAATTAAATGATCAAGGATCACTTCCAGGTGTTATTGGAGGCTCTGAGATCGACCCATGTGTCCAAGCTACTGAATTAAACCGACTTACAGCTCCCTAGGTCGATACAACCTAGACTAAGGCGGTGTAACAGGCCAAACCCGCACCTGCAGGTGTTTTTCTGATCTGGGCGTGCTGAGGCGGGCCGCGTAAGACTTAAGGGTGTCTTACGCGGGCCGCTTGGACCTGTTAAACCGGGAAAATAAGTTTAAAAGCTGGCAGATTTAGCCCCTGCACGTTTAAACCCTTTTTAACTTCATTTTTGGCATCTAAGGTCCTTATAGTTAATTTGTTGAGGCTCAAGGGTGTATGATCTAACTTCGTTAGGCTCCGGTTCGTTAAATACCTCTATGATAGCAAGTTTCATCAAGTTGACACTTTTGGCCCAAAGTCTTGAAAACATGCTTAACGATATTGAAACCACATGAAATTTATACCACTTATTCTTAAGAGTATATTTGAATGTTTCGAAGCCTCGGTTTCGTTAAAAGGTCACTCAGAGGTCAGAAACGACATGTTGACACGTTTAACCCTTGTAATTTAATAATCTTCCGATTATTTTCATAAACGGCTTCTTATATCCAATCAATCACTCGTTTAAGAATATATTCATCATGGAAGGTCATTCAGAGGCACAAGTTTGGCATGTTGACACTTTTAGTCCCTGTGGTTTCATAGTTTCATTGTTCGATAACTTTGGTCCTTCAAACTAACTCTTTCACATGTTTAGAGTTTAGGACACGTGTCTATACATAATTGGACACGTTTTTACGTGGTGTTACACATTATGATTATGAGATTCAATACAAAAAGGGAGTGGATAATGTAGCTGCTGATGCTCTTTCTAGAGTACAAGATTCTTCTCTATACACCTTGTCTATTTCTTCTTTTGAACCACTGTTGTTGAGAAGAATTAAAGGGTTGTGGGAAGCTGATGATCCTCTCAAAAGTATCATTAGTAAACTTAAAAAAGGGGAGCAAATGGGTCAATATAGCTGGGATCAAGATTTGTTGAAAAGGAAGGGCAATATAGTAATTGGCCAGGATGATCAACTAAGAAAGGATTTAATTGTTCATTGTCATGATTCAACTGTGGGAGGTCATTCTGGTTATCATGCAACTTTGCAAAGATTGAGGGGTTTCATTTATTGGAAAGGTTAGTCAAAAGCAGTTAGGGAATGGGTCAGAAATTGTAGTATATGCCAACAGGTCAAGTATGAGACAGTGGCCTCACCTGGCTTAATTCAACCACTTCCCATTCCTACTTGTATCTTTTCAGATATTAGTATGGATTTTATAACAGGTTTACCTAAATCCAGGGGTAAAAATGTCATTTTTGTGGTAGTTGACAGACTTACCAAGTATGCCCACTTTATTGGCATGACTCATCCAATCTCTGCAAGTTCAGTGGCAAGAGCCTTTGAAGATAATGTATATAAGCTTCATGGGTGGCCCACTACTATTGTATCAGATAGGGATTCAATATTTCTGAGTAATTTTTGGCAAGAGTTCACTAGGATTCAAGGCATTTTTGTCAACATGTCCACTGCCTACCATCCTCAGACAGATGGCCAAACTGAGGTGGTCAACAGGTGTTTGGAGACTTATATAAGGTGTATGGTGCTTCACTATGAGAACTCTTAGGCCAATTGGTTATCATTGGCTGAATGGTGGTACAACACTAACTATTACACCTCTATAAAGTCTACACCTTTTCAGGCTTTGTATGGCATTCCTCATCCCATCCATGTTCCATATTTGCATAGAGATACTAAAGTAGCTGCCTTGGATGAGGAATGTGTTCAAGAGAGGAGGCTATTAATATTTTGAGAAGCACCTGGCACATGGCACATAATAGACTTAAACTGCAGGCTAATAAGAAGAGAAGTGACAGACAGTTCAAAGAAGGTTCTTGGGTGTTTCTTAAATTGAGGCCATACATACAGACATCTTTAAGAGGGTCTGAGTTCAATAAATTTTCACTGAAGTATTATGGACCATTTTTAATTGTGGGAAAGATAGGAGAAGTTGCTTATAAACTGGACCTGCCACCTGATTCTCAGTTACATCCTATGTTTCATGTGTCTCTTTTGAAGGCTGCAAATGGTCCACCAGTCAATGTCACTCCAATTCCCAGAGTTCCTCGGTTTTCATTGCAGCCTGCTAGAGTGGTGGATCAAAGAGTAATCAGGAGGGGTAACAAAGCTATGTCTCAGGTCCTAGTACAGTGGATGGGTCAATCTTTGGTGGATGCAACATGGGAGATCAAGCATGACTTCCAGCTTCGATTTCCAGATTTCAAGTGTGAATAATTGTTGTTGTATTGTTGATTTGAAATTTGTTGTGAGTACTTCCTTGAGGTCAAGGAATTTTTTTAATAGGGGGGGGTATTGATATGTTAGTAATGTCAGTGGATAGTTAATAATGTCAGTGGATACGTTGAGGGGGGTTAATTGTAAAACACAATAGTGTAAGGGTTGTATTGTAAACAGTTGTTGAAAGGTATTTACCAACTAACCGTTTTGGTAGCTTGGTTTTGGTCTCTCTCTAGTTTCTCTCTCTAAAATCCAGCTCTTATCAACAGCTTAGTATGATTGGTGATGGTCAGCCAATTTTTTTCGATATGCTACGTATGACAGATAACCTAAATGGGAGTATAAATTGGAGAAGAATTATTATTATATATATACAGAAGGGATTATATTAATATTTAATGATTAATAAGAAAGTAAGAAACAAACGATTCGTATGTGTACAAATTATTTAACATTTTATAATTGGTTTTCTCTCTTGTTTATTATCATTATATTCTTTATCATATTTTAAAATGTATTTGTTTTATATTTTCCATTGTGTAATTGTATCTGTAAATTTATTTTGAGTTTACGAAACAATTATTTTAAGGATATGAAACATGTTCTTTCGTATACCATATATATAAAACATATACTACATACTAAATGCACTTTCTTAAGATTTAATAACTCTTTTGGTGGAACTTATGTGGCGATCAAAGTGATAACAATTAAAACACTATTATATGATATATTTGCATGTAATTGGTGAAAACATTATATCTCACAAAGTTTCATAACTTGTTTTATTTGATTGAGGGTTATAATGTTGTAAAATACTTTTATCATACACATCTAACATGATATTTTTTATGAAAATTAGGACAAATGGTTATGAATTTATGATTGAAAGTAATTTATATTGTACTTTATATAACGTGTTTGTGAATACACATATTTTATTTTGGTTTTAAGAAACGGGTGTTTGTCGTATATCATACATCATGACTCTTTGAATAAGTATAAGATGGTATATATGTTTATATCTTTATATAAAATATTTGTGTGACAAAAGATATTTTTTCTAAATTTCCTAGACACCGCTCGATATCCTTTTATGTGTGGAATTTGATCGAAATATTTATTATTATAAAGAAAGACTTATTTTAAAGTAATAAATAATCATATTTTGGGAAGTTGATAAAGATATTTTTTTATGTTTTAACATAGAGTAACAAATATTTGTATATAGATATAATTGTGATTGGTTACGTACACTATGGTATGTTAACACATAAACTATATATATATTTGTTTATAAGTGTTGAAAAAAAATCTCACTTCCTAAAGTTTTACTGTAACTAGCTTTATATGGTGACATGTTATAACGTTATCTTTTCATGTCTTAATTGTATTAAATATGCTATATATTTGTATAGATAGTATTCAATAGAATAATTAAACCAAAGTTGTGGTTTATTGTCACTCTCACGAAAGAATATACATATAGTTAGATATGACACTCAAATTGTTATACTCCCTAAATCTCATTATATATATATATATATATATATATATATCTCAAATTTGTAAAGTTGTGGTTTGTAGAATGTTATATCATTTTAGACCAGGAAATCGCATATGGCTCGGTCATGTAAATATATATATCTCAGTTTATATTATATGGAAAGAGGGTTGTTTATAATGAAAAACTA
Source organism: Helianthus tuberosus (assembly GCA_030545235.1). NCBI lineage: Eukaryota > Viridiplantae > Streptophyta > Magnoliopsida > Asterales > Asteraceae > Helianthus > Helianthus tuberosus. The sequence goes on from CM060414.1 coordinate 1,042,253, forward strand.
GACAAAAGATTTACATTTTTCATATCTAAGATATGCTACTGAAGTAGAAATATTATTAAGAGAGTATGATAGTTTGAAATGATTTCATACTCGTGGGACTGAGTAAAGGATGAAAATTCATGATAGTTTTTAGATTTTATCTCATTCCCTGAAGTGAATGTGATTACATATTAATCATTGTAAAGGTAGTGATCATAGACATAATTGAGAAAGTTGTAATAATGAGATCGACCATTTAGAATTGTAAATGGTCATGTTAATAATGAGATGGATCGCTAAAATTTACAAACTAAGGAGTGACAATATAACCTGATAGTTGAACTATAAAGTTACAAGACACTCTCTCGTATCTAAAGTTTTGTATTACATACTGTCACACTCGTCTTATATTTCTATTATTTTATTATAAAATACGCACTTTTCATAAACAAAATGCATAATTAAAAAAAACTTAGTTAATAATTAAGTTGTACAACATCACAGAGTATTAACATAACCAGCTAACTTGTTTAAAACATTCAACATCTAGAAACGTTTATAAAACATCATTGTCCAACATGTCTAATATAACGCGGAAGCTACAAAATTTGGTGTTCGGTTCTTGCATCTTTGCTTGATCGGCATCCGAAATGAAATAAGCATCACCTGAGGTCAAAACCACATCTGTAATTAGTTTTGACAATGTTAAAATGAGCCTAGACAAGCCCCAATAACAAATACATAACAAAATATAAAAATTCTGATTTTAGGTCTGTCGCGCCACGCGCCAGACTCAATCCAGACTATGTGATCCCTTCGTGTGGCGCGGGGGAGTACGTTTTCCAGCAGGTCCAGTTTCTGGACCTGCATAGTTGCCCAACACCGAATTTTCTAGAAATCCCAACTTCAAACAAGCATAACTTTTTATTTACATATCCGTTTTAGCCGATTCTTTTTCCTATATGTCCGTATTAAAATTACGGATCTAACCATGTGAACATCACCTTATGGAACCCGGATTATGAATGTATGGTCCACCAAATCCTTGTTTCGATTATTCGACCCATTGGCTATATGTGCAATTTTTTGTTTGCCAATCCATTCTTTGGCATTCTAATCTTGTTTACCCATTCCCCGGGCTTGGAAATTCAGGCGTATCCGCACCATTACATGGTTTTACGCTCATATACGAATTTCATGCTTAATTTCTATGAATTTAAGCATTGCCACTTTATGCAATTCATACAACTAGTTCCTACCATTTGACCCGATAACACGGATTCATAGACCTGGTTTAGCGTAACCATTCTTTGCTAATTCTCTATCTAGCGCTAGTGCAATAATGAGCTTTCGAGTTTTTATACACAAGATCGATTTAAGGACATAATTTTGACCCGTTTGGTCGACAAGTGAAAATCCTCACTTTATGTCAAGCCAAACTATTTCTAACCAATATTTGGACCCGTTTGAGTGTCGAATGGACTTCGCCACTTCAGTGACACTTCAAACGCTTATACTACGATATGACACTATTAACAAGCTAAAAAAACGAAATGTTTATTCGTAATGTAACGGGACTAAAGTCACGTACCTTTAGAGCACACCCTTCAAACGCTTATACTACGATATGACACTATTAACAGTTGTTGAAAGGTATTTACCAACTAACCGTTTTGGTAGCTTGATTTTGGTCTCTCTCTAGTTTCTCTCTCTAAAATCCAGCTCTTATCAACAGCTTAGTATGATTGGTGATGGTCAGCCAATTTTTTTCGATATGCTACGTATGACAGATAACCTAAATGGGAGTATAAATTGGAGAAGAATTATTATTATATATATACAGAAGGGATTATATTAATATTTCATGATTAATAAGAAAGTAAGAAACAAACGATTCGTATGTGTACAAATTATTTAACATTTTATAATTGGTTTTCTCTCTTGTTTATTATCATTATATTCTTTATCATATTTTAAAATGTATTTGTTTTATATTTTCCATTGTGTAATTGTATCTGTAAATTTATTTTGAGTTTACGAAACAATTATTTTAAGGATATGAAACATGTTCTTTCGTATACCATATATATAAAACATATACTACATACTAAATGCACTTTCTTAAGATTTAATAACTCTTTTTGTGGAACTTATGTGGCGATCAAAGTGATAACAATTAAAACACTATTATATGATATATTTGCATGTAATTGGTGAAAACATTATATCTCATAAAGTTTCATAACTTGTTTTATTTGATTGAGGGTTATAATGTTGTAAAATACTTTTATCATACACATCTAACATGATATTTTTTATGAAAATTAGGACAAATGGTTATGAATTTATGATTGAAAGTAATTTATATTGTACTTTATATAACGTGTTTGTGAATGCACATATTTTATTTTGGTTTTAAGAAACGGGTGTTTGTCGTATATCATACATCATGACTCTTTGTATAAGTATAAGATGGTATATATGTTTATATCTTTATATAAAATATTTGTGTGACAAAAGATATTTTTTCTAAATTTCCTAGACACCGCTCGATATCCTTTTATGTGTGGAATTTGATCGAAATATTTATTATTATAAAGAAAGACTTATTTTAAAGTAATAAATAATCATATTTTGGGAAGTTGATAAAGATATTTTTTTATGTTTTAACATAGAGTAACAAATATTTGTATATAGATATAATTGTGATTGGTTACGTACACTATGGTATGTTAACACATAAACTATATATATATTTGTTTATAAGTGTTGAAAAAAAATATCACTTCCTAAAGTTTTACTGTAACTAGCTTTATATGGTGACATGTTATAACGTTATCTTTTCATGTCTTAATTGTATTAAATATGCTATATATTTGTATAGATAGTATTCAATAGAATAATTAAACCAAAGTTGTGGTTTATTGTCACTCTCACGAAAGAATATACATATAGTTAGATATGACACTCAAATTGTTATACTCCCTAAATCTCATTATATATATATCTCAAATTTGTAAAGTTGTGGTTTGTAGAATGTTATATCATTTTAGACCAGGATATCGCATATGGCTCGGTCATGTAAATATATATATATCTCAGTTTATATTATATGGAAAGAGGGTTGTTTATAATGAAAAACTAGACAAAAGATTTCTATTTTTCATATCTAAGATATGCTACTAAAGTAGAAATATTATTAAGAGAGTATGATAGTTTGAAATGATTTCATACTCGTGGGACTGAGTAAAGGATGAAAATTCATGATAGTTTTTAGATTTTATCTCATTCCCTGAAGTGAATGTGATTACATATTAATCATTGTAAAGGTAGTGATCATAGACATAATTGAGAAAGTTGTAATAATGAGATCGACCATTTAGAATTGTAAATGGTCATGTTAATAATGAGATGGATCGCTAAAATTTACAAACTAAGGAGTGACAATATAACCTGATAGTTGAACTATAAAGTTACAAGACACTCTCTCGTATCTAAAGTTTTGTATTACATACTGTAACACTCGTCTTATATTTCTATTATTTTATTATAAAATACGCACTTTTCATAAACAAAATGCATAATTAACAAAAACTTAGTTAATAATTAAGTTGTACAACATCACAGAGTATTAAAATAACCAGCTAACTAGTTTAAAACATTCAACATCTAGAAACGTTTATAAAACATCATTGTCCAACATGTCTAATATAACGCGGAAGCTACAAAATTTGGTGTTCGGTTCTTGCATCTTTGCTTGATCGGCATCCGAAATGAAATAAGCATCACCTGAGGTCAAAACCACATCAGTAATTAGTTTTGACAATGTTAAAATGAGCCTAGACAAGCCCCAATAACAAATACATAACAAAATATAAAAATTCTGATTTTAGGTCTGTCGCGCCACGCGCCAGACTCAATCCAGACTATGTGATCCCTTCGTGTGGCGCGGGGGAGTACGTTTTCCAGCAGGTCCAGTTTCTGGACCTGCATAGTTGCCTAACATCGAATTTTCTAGAAATCCCAACTTCAAACGAGCATAACTTTTTATTTACATATCCGTTTTAGCCGATTCTTTTTCTTATATGTCCGTATTAAAATTACGGATCTAACCATGTGAACATCACCTTATGGAACCCGGATTATGAATGTATGCTCCACCAAATCCTTGTTTCGATTATATGTGCAATTTTTTGTTTGCCAATCCATTCTTTGGCATTCTAATCTTGTTTACCCATTCCCCGGGCTTGGAAATTCAGGCGTATCCGCACCATTACATGGTTTTACGCTCATATACGAATTTCATGCTTAATTTCTATGAATTTAAGCATTGCCACTTTATGCAATTCATACAACTAGTTCCTACCATTTGACCCGATAACACGGATTCATAGACCTGGTTTAGCGTAACCATTCTTTGCTAATTCTCTATCTAGCGCTAGTGCAATAATGAGCTTTCTAGTTTTTATACACAAGATCGATTTAAGGACATAATTTTGACCCGTTTGGTCGACAAGTGAAAATCCTCACTTTATGTCAAGCCAAACTATTTCTAACCAATATTTGGACCCGTTTGAGTGTCGAATGGACTTCGCCACTTCAGTGACACTTCAAACGCTTATACTACGATATGACACTATTAACAAGCTAAAAAAACGAAATGTTTATTCGTAATGTAACGGGACTAAAGTCACGTACCTTTAGAGCACACCCTTTAAACGTGTATTCCCTCCGGCTTGTCCGCTTGACGATCCGGATTCTTTGCCTAAAGAGTTCAATTCACAATCAACTTAGAACTCTTTTCATAATCATTAACGCATAATTCTCTATAATAACCAAATCTGCGTTTTCATCCGTTTTTTAACATTTTAAATCCCCACTTAGGCATTTTAACAAACACCTAGTGGGTCAGATTTTCACATTATCAATACCAAGTTCCTGACTTGTAATTATCATCTAAATCAACTTCAATTAGGCATATTTACACATGTTTTAACTTCCATGTTTCAGAAATTACCTCATAAAACTCAGATTACACTAGAACAATAGTCATGATCCTAGTGTTTATCAAATTTCTACAAACTTATTAATCACCTACAATGGTGGTTATGAGCCTTACAAGTATCATGCAAGGTTTTGACAAGAAATCATCTAGGGTTTATCCCTAAACATCATATCACTTCCAATTTCATGTATACTACACATAATCAAGCTCAATTTTGATTTTGCATGATTAACCTAGAATTCAAGATGAATCAAAACGCTAGAATTTTAAATACCTTATTAATCCCTTCAACGAGGTGATCACTAATTCGTGCTTGAAACTTGATTTAAAGTTGTTCAGGGGCTTCAATTTGATGGAAATCGATTGGATTAGGGTTTGTGGGGGAACCCTTGTGTCGCCCCTGTGTTGAGGTCGACCAGACACACACTTTTGTGTGTGTTTGGTGTGATAACTTTTGTTTTAAGATTCCAAGTTTCGGGTTTAACAATTCTAGTCCCTCAATTATTGTTTTATTTATAATTTAGGAGTTTCCATCCATTTATTTGGTATTATAAGACCCGTATCAAACTGGGTTATCTACTCCTAGTTAGTTTGTTCTCGTTTATTTAATGCTTCACAATTTCAATATATATATATACCTATATATATATATATATAGTTTTATATTTTTGGGGTGTTACAAGTCCACCCCCTTAAAGTGGGTTTCGTCCCCGAAACCACAGTACGTAGCAAATAATGTAGGGTAGAGCCGTTGCATCTCTTCCTCGGACTCCCATGTGGTATCTGAGCCCTTTCTGTGTTCCCATTTGACCTTTACTTGATTTATCACCTTGTTCCTCAAGCTTTTCATTTTACGATCTAGAATCGCAATCGGCTTCACTGCGTAATTGAGGCTGTTATCCACCTCGATGTCATCGTAGTGGATATAAGCAGTTTCGTCGGCTAGACATTTTCGGAGATGTGACACGTGGAACGTGGAACGTGCTATGTATCTCACTCAACTCCTCAGGCAGATCCAGACGGTATGCTACCTTACCGACTCGTTCGATAATTCTGAATGGCCCAATAAACCTTGGGCTTAACTTTCCTTTTTTTCTGAACCGGATAATCCCCTTCCACGGCGATACCTTTAATATAACCTTATCACCGACTTGAAACTCAATTGGTCTTCTTCGTTTGTCTGCATACGATTTTTTTCGATCCTGAGCCGCTTTCAAGTGAGCTCGGACCAAGTCAATTTTCTCATTCGTGACTCGGACTACATCCTTATGAGCAAGTTCTCGCGGACCAACTTCACCCCAACACACCGGGGTCCGGCACTTTCTACCGTAAAGCATCTCGTATGGAGCCATACCAATGCTTGCATGGTAACTGTTATTATATGAAAATTCAACCAATGGTAGATAGACATCCCAACTACCCCCGAAGTCGATAATGCATGCCCATAACATATCCTCCAACGTTTGTATTGTTCTTTCACTTTGTCCATCTGTTTGTGGATGGTACGCGGTGCTAATGAACAATTTAGTCCCCATCTGTTCTTGGAATTCATGCCAGAAGTTCGAAGTAAACCGAGTATCTCTATCGGACACAATAGACATCGGTACCCCGTGACGTGCCACTATTTCATTAGTATACACCTCTGACATATTTTCGGATGTATAAGTCTCAGGAATCGGAATGAAGTGAGCACTTTTTGTCAATTTATCCACAACTACCCATATAGCATCGAAACCGTGGTTGGTTTTGGGCAGTTTGGTCAACAAGTCCATCGTGATTTGTTTCCATTTCCAGACTGGGATATCCAACGGTTGCAATTTACCATATGGATTTTGGTGTTTTTCTTTGACTTGCAAACAAGTCATGCACTTCTCCACATATTTTACAACATCCCTTTTCATTCCGGGCCACCAATAGTTTTGCTTTAAATCATTATACATCTTGGTTGCCCCCGGATGAATTGAATAACAGGATTTTTGGGCTTCGTCAAGTAGGAGCGCCTTAGCTCCACATGAATTTGGAACCCTTACCCTCCCAAAACGCGTCTTTAACCCTTGGTTACCATCCGCTAATTCTTTCAATTGGCCAACTATCCTTTTCCTTCTTCACATTTTCCTCCTTCAATGCTTCGATTTGAGATTTCCGGATTTGTTCAAGTAATCCTGATGTTACAATTAGTTGCATTGATCGCACTCGAATGGGCGTATAATCTACCTTTCGGCTCAACGCATCCGCCACCACATTAGCCTTCCCCGGGTGGTAATGTATATCACAATCGAAGTCTTTGACAGTTTCTAACCACCGCCTCTGCCTCATGTTTAATTCCTTCTGATCGAAGAAATATTTCAAACTTTTATGGTCGGTATAGATAGTGCATTTTACCCCGTACAAATAATGCCTCCATATCTTTAAGGCAAATACCACGGCTGCTAACTCGAGGTCGTGCGTAGGATAATTCTTTTCATGAGTCTTTAGCTGTCTCGAGGCATAGGCAATAACCTTGCCCCGTTGCATCAAAACACACCCAAGGCCCGAGTGCGACGCATCCGAGTAAACCACCATATCATCAACTCCATCCGGCAATGCCAATACCGGTGCACGGGTCAATTTTTCCTTAAGCATTCAGAACGCCTTTTCTTGATCTTCGCCCCACATAAACTTTTCGTCCTTACAGGTTAGTTTGGTCAACGGCATAGCAATCTTGGAGAAATCTTGTATGAATCTCCTATAATAACCCGCAAGCCCCAAGAAACTTCTGATTTCTGAAGGATTTTTCGGAGGACTCCACCTCGCCACTGCTTCTATTTTTGACGGGTCTACTAACACCCCGGTTGCACTAATGAAGTGCCCGAGAAATTGCACCTCTCGTAACCAGAAGGCACATTTTGAGAATTTTGCATACAACTTCTCTCTTCTGAGCATCTCCAACACTTCACGTAAATGACTTGCGTATTCTGCTTCATCCCTTAAATATACCAAAATGTCATCGATGAATACTATCACTGACTTATCTAACATTGGCTTGCAAACCCGGTTCATGAGATCCATGAAAGCCGCGGGTGCATTAGTTAATCCGAAGGACATCATGAGGAATTCATAATGTCCGTACCGTGTACGGAAGGCTGTCTTCGGTACATCCTCTTCTTTGACTTTCAACTGATGGTACCCCGATCTAAGGTCGATCTTGGAGAACCAATTTGCGCCTTGCAATTGGTCAAATAAGTCGTCAATCATTGGGAGTGGATATCGATTCTTCACCGTGAGTTTGTTCAACTCCCGGTAATCGATACACATGCGCATGCTCCCATCCTTTTTCTTCACAAATAGCACCGGTGCGCCCCACGGAGACACACTTGGCCGAATAAACCCTTTGTCGAGCAGGTCTTGGATTTGGGACATCAATTCTTGTAGCTTTGATGGCGCGAGCCGATACGGCGCCTTGGCCACAGGTTTCGCGCCCGGAATCAATTCGATTCCGAACTCCACCTCCTGTTCTGGCGGTATTCCCGGTAAATCTTCCGGGAATACATCAGCGTATTCACGTACCACCGGTACGTCTTTAATCTTTGGCGTTTCTTTATCTGGTTCGTTTGCGTATATCATGAATGCTCAACACCCACGCCTCATGAGTTTGTGAGCTTTTAGCATTGAGCACATAACAGGATTACCCCCTTTTTGGCCATAGATGGTAACGTGCTTTCCACTTGGAGATGTTAACTTAATCTCCTTGCGGAAACACACGACCTTCGCGTGATGTCGGGATAGCCAATCCATCCCGACAACTACTTGGAATTCTCCCATCGACATTGGAATCAAGTCTATCGAGTATTCTTCACCGTCAATACTCATCTTACAATTTTGGCATATGTCACATACGATAAAACTTTTGTTATTACCTATTTCTACTTCTAAAGGCATATGTAATTTCGTCAATTCGAATGAAGGATGTCGAATAAATCCATGTGAAATAAAGGATTTATTCGCACCCGTATCAAATAACATATGTGCGGGAAATGAATTTATAGCAAATATACCTGAGACCACATCAGATTCCACCTTTGCCTCAGCCGCGGTTAACTGGAAGGATCTGGCTTTTGCTTTCAGAGTTTCTGGTTGCGAATCCTTGCCATCCTTCTTCCCGACCAACTCCGGGCATTCTGATTTCTTATGACCCGGCTGGTAGCATTTATAACACACCGACACTTTCCCCGGGCATAATGCAGCCGTGTGCCCTATCTTCCCGCATATGGGGCATGGCTTATCTTTGAACCGACACTCGCCCTTGTGCCCTTTACCACAAACCTTACAACTCGGCGACCCGCCTTTCCCATCATGTTTCTTAGACGTCTCAGTTGCACGCGCCTTCTTCGTAGGGCTTGGATTAACAATTTGTGCCCTTCTTTCACCTCTCTCTATTTGCTTCTTCAGCTCTATCTCCCTTTCACGAGCAGTATTAATGATTTCAGTGAGAGTTTCGTATTTCGAGGGTGTCATAAACTCCCGATACTCTGCACTTAGCATATTATAGTAATAATACACTTTCTGTTCTTCGGATGTCACCAACTCATCACAAAATCTCAGTTTGTCGAGAAAGATCCCCGTGATCTTATCAATAGATTCGCCTTTCTGCCTAAGCTGAATGAATTCTTCCTTGATTCGATTGATAACTGCCTTGGGGCTGTGGTGTTTAAGGAATGGTACCTTAAACTCATCCCAAGTCATTTCCCTAGCTGCTTCGCTTCCGATTTCCTTTTTCTTGTTATCCCACCAATCCTTTGCTTGGCCTCTAAGCTGACCCGTACCATAAGCTACGAAGTCGTTCGTGTCGCAGTGGGTTCTCTCAAACACCCCTTCGATATCACTTAACCAACGTTGGCATATTATCGGGTCCACCTCTCCGTTGTAAAGTGGCGGTTTACATGCCATAAATTCCTTGTATGAGCAACCCTTGCGCTCTCCCGACTTTTCCTTTGTTGTGTTGGTATTATCTTCCAACTTCTTGATTCTTTCTTCGACTAACGATAGTACCGTGTTTTGAATCTTATCTATGAAACCAGTTAGGCTATTTTCAATTGCCTTTCCTACTTCCTCGGCAATCACTTCTTTCAGTGACTATCGGCACCGCATCATTATTACCTTTTTCCATCATCTTTAGAGCTGAAACGTTTACATCAATAGCTAAATATTTCATCTATAACATATAGTTTATTTGCTTCGGTTTAGCCAAGTTCATAACTTGCTTTAACCGTTTTTATTTAGTGCACCTTCCGGGTTTGAGTGTGTTAACACGCTCTCCCTGTGCACGTCAATTTATATTTTTCTTCTATATTAATAGACCTACTAAAACAATTAACTCTTACCGGATGTTTGATCAAGCTGAACCGAACACACTTTGTTAATAACCTTGAGCTCTGATTACCAACTTGTAACACTCGTCTTATATTTCTATTGTTTTATTTTAAAATACGCACTTTTCAAAAACAAAATGCATAATTAACAAAAACTTAGTTAATAATTAAGTTGTACAACATCACAGAGTATTAACATAACCAGCTAACTTGTTTAAAACATTCAACATCTAGAAACCTTTATAAAACATCATTGTCCAACATGTCTAATATAACGCGGAAGCTACAAAATTTGGTGTTCGGTTCTTGCATCTTTGCTTGATCGGCATCCGAAATGAAATAAGCATCACCTGAGGTCAAAACCACATTAGTAATTAGTTTTGACAATGTTAAAATGAGCCTAGACAAGCTCCAATAACAAATACATAACAAAATATAAACATTCTGATTTTAGGTCTGTCGCGCCACGCGCCAGACTCAATCTAGACTTTCGCGTGCCGCGGGCGGCCCCGCGTGTCGCGCCAGAAGCGTTGCGCGGGGGAGTACGTTTTCCAGCAGGTCCAGTTTCTGGACCTGCATAATTGCCCATCTCTGAATTTTCTAGAAATCCCAACTTCAAACAAGCATAACTTTTTATTTACATATCCGTTTTAGCCGATTCTTTTTCCTATATGTCCGTATTAAAATTACGGATCTAACCATGTGAACATCACCTTATGGAACCCGGATTATGAACATATTGTCACGGCCCCCGCCACCGGTTTGACCCGGTCCAGGAGCCGCGGGGCAGGAACTCGTGTGGTATTAATTGATGCGACAGCGGAAGATTTAACAGGATCTTTTATAGTTTGAAAATGCCCGATTATTTTATTTCATAATTCGGGATAAAACCCCGTAATTTACAATAGAGGAATTTTACTAGGAAATTCCCTGATTTATTAAAACATGTTTATTTATTTTAACTGAGCTACCTCTTCAAGCTTGTTAGTGCTCCGTAGCACGTTATCCTTGATTTACAGCAGGTCGCCTGAAACATGTTTTAAAAATATTTTGTCAGCGGGGAAATACTGGTGAGTCTCTCAAATTTTATAAAATGGCACATAGTTATTAATTACAGCATAAGAGCGATTACAATGGCTTCTATCTTATTTTATCTGGCGCCTTGTCACCTGGTGACGATGGTCATACCACTATTGGGTCCCACCCCAAGTAGTGATGATTATCACTGTTAGGATTTATTAGCCTAACCATGAGAAATTAGTAATTTGCACAATACCCCACTAGCCAGTGATTTAAGATAACCACAACTTAATCCCTGTAATTATAATTTTTTTGGAAATAAATGGAGTATTGTAAAATACTTTTAATAAAAGAGAATGACACACATTGCAAGTTTAATTGAGCAGAGTTTAGCCTACTGATAAGCTAGTTAACCTAATTCAAATAACAATGCACACGAAAACTAGGTTAGTAACTGTAATCCAACTTTTTACGACAACTCACGAGATTAAAACCTTCACAACGAATGACAAAGTGCGATACTTAAACATCCATCGAATTCACGATGAATGACAAAGCATAACCCTAATTTGGGCAGCACTTAAACATCCATTGGATAGTTTTCATCGATCGGACATTGAATCGTAGTAGCGATCGAGTTATTACCCTGTTATCGCGGCAACGTTTCATGATTGTGTGTGTTTTGTAGTAATCAGACAATATCTCGATGTGTAAAGCGAATTTTAACGTCGAACCAACGCAGAAATCTAAGTCCCACACCCCTCTATTTATACTGAAAAAATGGCACCCTCGCGTTGCGCGAGGGGCAGACGCGTGACGCGAGGGGTACCACCCTATCATAGGGTAGCCCCGTGTGTTTGTAGCTCAGGTGAGTCAGCGGTTCGTTAAAATTCAATTTTGAGAACAAGTTATGTGGATATTACTAACTAGTGAATACCCCTCCTGAGTTTTAGGGGCCCTGATCCTGATTCTGATTGTTCTGAAAAATTTAGGGTTTATGCAGGATCACTTGGGGGTCACAATTAGGGCTTCCTATTGGACAAAATAAAATAAGAAATAATAGTTTTGGTGAGAGTTGTTACATCCTCCCCACCTTAATAAAAATCTCGTCCTCGAGATTTACTGGAACAAGTAGGGATATTTTCGCTTCATCTCCGATTCCAACTCCCAAGTGTATTTGGGTCCTCTCTTGGAATCCAAAGGGCATGACTGTAAACTCGTAATGAGCATACCTAGTTCTGAAAGCAGTTTTAGTTATGTCTTCTTCTTGTACCTTCAATTGATGATATCCGGAGCGTAAATCTACCTTAGAAAAGTATCTAGCTCCTTAAAGTTGATCAAAAAGATCATCAATCCTAGGTAATGGGTATCGATTCTTAATTGTAATCTTATTCAATTCCCTATAATCGATACACATTCGCATTGAACCACCTTTCTTTTTCACAAACAACACTGGAGCTCCCCAAGGGGATGAACTAGGTTGTATGAATCCTTTACTAAGCAATTCATCTAATTGCCTTTTCAATTCTAGCATTTCGGTGGGTGCTAATCGGTAAGGTGCCTTAGCTACGGGTGTAGTACCAGGAATCAAATGAATTCTAAATTCTACCTCCCTATTGGGTGGTAATCCAGGTAGCTCTTCTGGGAATACATCTGGGTATTCTGATATTATCGGAATTTCCTTAAGTTCCTTACCTTTAGTGCTAATGATTACCGAAATCATATACACTATTCCTTGCTTTCGTTCATAACTAGCAACTTTCATTACTGAAATGAACTTCATTGGTTTACGTGGCTTATCTCCTGTAATTACCACTACTTCACCTATAGGTGTATGAATTTCTATGGAATTCTTATCACAAAGAATTTGAGCATGGTTGGCTACTAACCAATCCATTCCTAACACAACATCGAATCCTGCTAAATTCATAGGTAAAAGGTTTGCCGAAAATTTATGACCTAAAAGTTCTATCTTTCCTTCTCGCACCACCTTATTTATTTTAACAAAATTTCCATTTTCTATTTCTACCGTAAAAATCTGCCTAAGGTTGGTTAGGGGTAGGTTAAGAGCTTGGCAGAATGAAGTGTTTATAAAACTTTGGTTTGCACCAGAGTCAAATAATACTTTTGCATAAACGTCGTGAACTAGGAACGTACCAGCTATCACATCAGGGATTAGCTCTGCTTCCTGAGTAGTCAACTGGAAGGCTCTTGCGTTCTTCTTAGTAGCTCCTTCTGCAGGTTTGGCTTTGTTATCAGCTGGTTTGGCCAATTTAGGGCAGTCTGGCCTAAAATGTCCAGCTTCTCCACAGTTGTAGCAGACTGTTGCTTTCTTCTTCCTGCAATCCTCTTCTTGGTGCCCCGGGATCTTGTAGAAATTGCAATATCCCTTGCATATTCCAAAATACTTTCTTTTGCAGGCATTGCAAAATGGAACAGTGGAAGATTGTCCAGTTCCCTTTTTCTTGAAATTGCTACGGTTACCCATACGGAATCCTTGGGTAATCTTTTGGGCTACTTCCTTTTTCCGGTTTTCTTCTCTTGTCCATACCAATTCGTCAGTCAGAGTATTGGCTAATTCCACCGCATCATTGATCGTGCGGGGTCTCGCTGCTTTGACAATATTACGGATCTCGAAGAAAGTCGAAGTATACCCTCTACAATCAACACCTACCATCTGGTGATTCAGGAACTTATTCGTCATTTGTTCCTTTTCATACTCGGGACAGAATTTTCTTTCCACTAGCTGCTTAAATTCTTCCCAACTCATGGCATAGGCCATATTTCTTCCTTTAGCTTGAAGTACCGTATTCCACCATTCTAGCGCCCCTTCTTTAAAAAGATGCGACGCATACATGACCTTGTCTTCTTCGGCACATTTACTTATCATAATTACTGCTTCGGTTTTCTCCAACCAACTCAGCGCCACAGTCGCCCCTTCATTGCCTGCAAATTCAGCTGGTTTACAGGCAAGAAATTCCTTATAAGTGCAACCAGGTGTTGCAGCTTTCATTTTCTTAAGGAGCGGAGCTTGCATTCCATCGTTGTTGTTATTAGTATGGTTGCCGCCTCCGTTTACGCTATTACTGAAGTTATCTTCATGAGTACGTTTGCTAGGAATAATTTGTTGAGGTTCAACTGGGTTTCGAGCAGCAGCAAGGATTGCTGGAATAGCATTGGCTATTCCCTGAGCAACGATATTCTCTATATCTTGCCTATTCAGAAATTGATCTTCATTGTGTTGCTCGGATTGGTTAACCTCGTTAACTGGTTCATTACCAGCGTTTTCCATCTGGTAATTAATATATATATAATTTATTAGCACAAAATGAATAATAACCAAACATAATAAAACAATTTCACATAATCAGGTTAACACGTATAGCCAAAATTGTCGATTTCTCGACTTCCATTTTGTTGTTATATTATATTATGCATCCGTACACACTGTTTATCTTACAAAAGTTTTATTTTTAGGTTATTTTACAGACTTATATTTTTATTATTATTATACAACCACAGCTTCACAACTACACTATCCCTCGTCCGCTGGTATCTCAGAAGCGACGTTCTCTCTCGTCGTACTTCCAGGAGATCTGTTCTCCTACCTCCCGGATTCTATTCCCTGCATCTATTAGCTCCTCGCCAAAATGGCGGAGTTCAGCTAAGTTCTCATTGCTCATTGGTGGGTTTGGTGCAGGTTCTGGGTCAAACTGAGGGAAAAAGGTATAAGGATTATTTAGGAGGTTTTGAAACTGCCAGTCGTTGGTCCACCATTCGTCCATTTCTCCTTGAGGTTGAGTGTGGATAAGGGGATCTGGAATAGCCGGTTCCAAGTTTATTGGAAGTTGGGTTTTAGCAGGATATGGAAAGAGGTTCTCATTAATAGGCCTAATAATATCACAACTTGTCAGTATACGATCTAATTCCTCCTGTAGTGGCAATTCCTCGGCTTGCCTAGAACTTTCACCAATTTCTATTCCTGTTTGCCTAGAATTTTCCCCAATCTCGATCTCTTTTCCCTTATCCATAGGATTTTCTATCTTGGGAATTCTCCTAGTAGCTGGTTTCCTTCTGCGCACACGCCTCCAACTCACAAATCTTCTTCTTTTCTTTGGCTTTTGTTTCTCCGGAGGTGGAGCTTGGAATTCCATAGGTTCCTCAACATCGGCTATCTAACCAGTAAAGTCTCTGGAAACTTCCACTTTCACAGGATAGAGATTGAGATTCTGAAGGGCTTCAGATAACTCATTCATGCTGTTTAGCATATATGAAAAATGCATACAAAACTTTAGGTTAAAATTTTGTAAATTGGATTTTCACAGAATCACAGAATGGTAGAAAACTTAATATTAAATATCTAATAAACCATTTTATTAAAACAAAATATTTATATCTAGTACAACAAAATTCGAAAGATACTAGTGGTTATTTAATAGCTTAAAGTTTCTGGATTGTAGATAGCATAGGTGTTGATACTGGATTGGTGATTTAATTATAAGTTAGCATTTATTGCCGTTGTGGCTAACATATAGAGATTTGCCCATTTTTCGTCTAACTCATCTTCCCATGGTGGTTTAGTGTCTATTTTCTGAGTTTCCTTATTGATCATCATTCCTTTTGGTTGTGACTTCCTCATTTTCTCTTGACTTTTCCTAATAATCAAACTTCTTTTATTAGGGGAAAGTGGTTTCTCATACTGTGCTTTACGAACAAATATTCCCTCCTCAGTATCTGCTGAGTATCTTGAGGAATTTGATTGGGATGAAGTTCCCTTATCTTTCGGTGAACTATCTAATTTAAGATAGATATCTGAAATTCTTTGCTTACCCATACTGTAAATTAACAGATAGTCAAGATAGAAACACATAACCACAAGATGATAATCAGGAAAATTAAGTATTTTAAATACTTAATAGGCTTAAATCAGTGGCTCTGATACCACCTTTTCCTGTCATGGCCCCCGCCACCGGTTTGACCCGGTCCAGGAGCCGCGGGGCAGGAACTCGCGTGGTATTAATTGATGCGACAACGGAAGATTTAACAAGATCTTTTATAGTTTGAAAATGCCCGAATATTTTATTTCATAATTCGGGATAAAACCCCGTAATTTACAATAGAGGAATTTTACTAGGAAATTCCCTGATTTATTAAAACATGTTTATTTATTTTAACTGAGCCACCTCTTCAAGCTTGTTAGTGCTCCGTAGCATGTTTTCCTTGATTTACAGCAGGTTGCCTGAAACATGTTTTAAAAATATTTTGTCAGCGGGGAAATACTGGTGAGTCACTCAAATTTGGTAAAATGACACATAGTTATTAATTACAGCATAAGAGCGATTACAATGGCTTCTATCTTATTTTATCTGGCGCCTTGTCACCTGGTGACGATGGTCATACCACTATTGGGTCCCACCCCAAGTAGTGATGATTATCACTGTTAGGATTTATTAGCCTAACCGTGAGAAAATAGTAATGTGCACAATACCCCACTAGCCATTGATTTAAGATAACCACGACTTAATCCCTGTAATTATAACATTTTGGAAATAAATGGAGTATTGTAAAATACTTTTAATAAAAGAGAATGACTCACATTACAAGTTTAATCGAGCAGAGTTTAGCCTACTGATAAGCTTGTTAACCTAATTCAAATAACAATGCACACGAAAACTAGGTTAGTAACTGTAATCCAACTTTTTACGACAACTCACGAGATTAAAACCTTCACAACGAATGACAAAGTGCGATACTTAAACATCCATCGAATTCACGATGAATGACAAAGCATAACCCTAATTTGGGCAGCACTTAAACATCCATTGGATAGTTTAGCGATCGAGTTATTACCCTGTTATCGCGACAACGTTTCGTGATTGTGTGTGTTTTGTAGTAATCAGACGATATCTCGATGTGTAAAGAGAATTTTAACGTCGAACCAACGCAGAAATCTAAGTCCCACACCCCCTATTTATACTGAAAAAATGGCACCCTCGCGTGGCGCGAGGGGCCGTCGCGTGACGCGAGGGGTACCACCCTATCATAGGGTAGCCCCGTGTGTTTGTAGCTCAGGTGAGTCAGCGGTTCGTTAAAATTCAATTTTGACAACAAGTTATGTGGATATTAGTATATTACTAACTAGGGAATACCCCTCCTGAGTTTTAGGGGCCCTGATCCTGATTCTGATTGTTCTGAAAATTTTAGGGTTTATGCTGGATCACTTGGGGGTCACAATTAGGGCTTCCTATTTTACAAAATAAAATAAGAAATAATAGTTTTGGTGAGAGTTGTTACACGTATGGTCCACCAAATCCTTGTTTCGATTATTCGACCCATTGGCTATTTGTGCAATTTTTTGTTTGCCAATCCATTCTTTGGCATTCTAATCTTGTTTACCCATTCCCTGGGCTTGGAAATTCAGGCGTATCTGCACCATTACATGGTTTTACGCTCATATACGAATTTCATGCTTAATTTCTACGAATTTAAGCATTGCCACTTTATGCAATTCATACAACTAGTTCCTACCATTTGACCCGATAACACGGATTCATAGACCTGGTTTAGCGTAACCATTCTTTGCTAATTCGCTATCTAGCACTAGCGCAATAATGAGCTTTCGAGTTTTTATACACAAGATCGATTTAAGGACATAATTTTGACCCGTTTGGTCGACAAGTGAAAATCCTCACTTTATGTCAAGCCAAACTATTTCTAACCAATATTTGGACCCGTTTGAGTGTCGAATGGACTTCGCCACTTCAATGACACTTCAAACGCTTATACTACGATATGACACTATTAACAAGCTAAAAAAACCAAATGTTTATTCGTAATGTAACGGGACCAAAGTCACGTACCTTTAGAGCACACCCTTCAAACGTGTATCCCCTCCGGCTTGTCCGCTTGACGATCCGGATTCTTTGCCTGAAGAGTTCAATTCACAATCAACTTAGAACTCTTTTCATAATCATTAACGCATAATTCTCTATAATAACCAAATCTGCGTTTTCATCCGTTTTTTAACATTCTAAATCCTCACTTAGGCATTTTAACAAACACCTAGCGGGTCAGATTTTCACATTATCAATACCAAGTTCCTGACTTGTAATTATCATCTAAATCAACTTCAATTAGGCATATTTACACATGTTTTAACTTCCATGTTTTAGAAATTACCTCATAAAACTCAGATTACACTAGAACAAGAGTCATGATCCTAGTGTTTATCAAATTTCTACAAACTTATTAATCACCTACAATGGTGGTTATGAGCCTTACAAGTATCATGCAAGGTTTTGACAAGAAATCATCTAGGGTTTATCCCTAAACATCATATCACTTCCAATTTCATGTATACTACACATAATCAAGCTCAATTTTGATTTTGCATGATTAACCTAGAATTCAAGATGAATCAAAACGCTAGAATTTTGCATACCTTATGATCCCTTCAATGAGGTGATCACTAATTCGTGCTTGAAACTTGATTTAAAGCTGTTTAGGGGCTTCAATTTGATGGAAATCGATTGGATTAGGGTTTGTGGGGGAACCCTTGTGTCGCCCCTGTGTTGAGGTCGACCAGACACACACTTTTGTGTGTGTTTGGTGTGATAACTTTTGTTTTAAGATTCCAAGTTTCAGGTTTAACAATTCTAGTCCCTCAATTATTGTTTTATTTATAATTTAGGAGTTTCCATCCATTTATTTGGTATTACAAGACCCGTATCAAACTGGGTTATCTACTCCTAGTTAGTTTGTTCTCGTTTATTTAATGCTTCACAATTTCAATATATATACATATATACATATATATATATACATATATATATATATAGTTTTATATTTTTGGGGTGTTACACATACGTGTAAGTAATACATATACGATCATAAACCAGAAGTTTATGGACTATAATTATTTAATTAGTTGGCATTACCGGTTAGACCACACCGAGTCGATGATGTTGTGAAACTTAACAAAGAATCAAAAGATTCTTGTTGACAATTAAACTTGTCATCTTTGCTCTCAAGAGAAATTAATGATTCACCAATCAAAGTAGGGTAAGAATCCCTAAATATTCTGGAAGTGATTAAAGGATATACATATCCCAAACATGATACCATTTAGTGTTTTAAATCGATGCATCGTCTAAATGGTTATCAAATCCACAATCTAAAGTTTGTGTGATTATGGCTTAGCTAATGTGATCACAAGCATATTATTCCAGATTGACATATTTATTTCGGTTGTAACTGTGAATTGGATTCGCAAGTTATTGATCATCATTGGAATACATGTTTTGTTGAGACGATCGCTAAACGTCTATGATTGGTTGCAAAACCTATGATCATGAAAGTAGAAGTTCATATGTTATGGGCGTGTTATTTTACATGCAACATTAATTCACATCAAGCTAACAAGTCATAATACTTTCTCCCCGTATCGTTGGTTTTTGGTCAGGAACCAAAGATGTCCCATCAAAGATTTTGGTTATGCTACATATTTTGAAATTGAACACCACGTTGCACAAAGATGGGACCTTAAAAAGTGGTTGGGATTATATGACAATGAATAGAGCCATTGACGAGATATTTAACTACGGCTCAATTATTTGATATCCATATCAATGGATTAACATTCCCAACATCAGGGGAGATAAAAAGCAGTTGAAAAAGAAATGAGTTGGTATGAATTATCATTGATCCTCAAAAACTAAAAGTGTGAACCAGAAGTTCAGATAATAACTCATGTACAAAGATTAGCGAATCTATTACCAGACATATTCACTGACCTAAAAGAGGTAATTTATATCACATATGCCAACTGTTAATGCTCCAATTAAGATGAGTGTCCCAGAAGGACAACCACATATTTGTGATGGGTCTATTGCACGTCTAATGCGTTGTAGACTAATCGATTCCAATAATAAAATTTCTCGAAAGTTGGAGCAAGTAATTAAGATGGTCAAGTCGGGATTATATTAATAGGGTCTCCTGAAGAGACATTAGACATGATGGTTCTAGAAGAACCTCAGGTACCTGAAAATAAAGAGATCTCATTATATTGTATCAAGTCTATGAAATATATGGAATCAAAATAAAATCGACGTCGTCATACTTTTGTATATAATATAGCTCTTGAAATGATGAGGATCAAAATTTAAGATCTGCCTATAAGAAATAATTGGCCAACATGGAAAGACGCAAATGAGGCAGAGTTGAATTCTCTATTAAAAATGGAAAGTTTTTGGAACAACAGTCCGTACAACTGAAGTTGTAAAACATATTGGATACAAATGGGTCTTTTATGTGAATCATGAATTGAAATCAAATTAAGCGATATAAGATAAAATTGGTGGCACAACATATTTGCAAAGACCCATGATTAATGATGAGGAGACACATTCTCCAGTGGTGGATGCACTGACTTTCCAATAACTTATTAGTCTGATAATATAAAAAGAGAATTGACATGCGTATTAGAAATGTTATGTATAATTTTGATACTGAAAGTTTACATGAAAGTCCTTGATGGATTTAAATTGTCAAATTCATGTATATACTATCGAATTGAAAATAACTGGAACTCCACATGATTATCCTAAAGCAATTGAGTACTTAGAAGGTTACTTGAAATATCTTATGGATGTAATTGTTGTGCACCAATAAACATACATAGAAAACTTGTACCTTGTGATTATAGTATTTCAATGTACAGTGTACAAGCATGGTACAATATGGATTTTACAAATGAAACAAGTGTTCAAGACATTCTTGCATATAATATAGAAATCAATAAGGAGGTTTATGTAACAGGACTCTTAAAAAAGTATATGCACATACGTTATTCAAACTGAAAAGAAGTATGTGAATGATGGTAAATGCCTGAAGCATTGGTTTCAAAACCTCATGAATGTATCTTTATAAACTTAAAAAGATAGTATGGATAAAATAGTCGGGTTGGGTGTTGTACAATTCATAAGATATTCTGATACAGAGCAATATGAGTTTGATAATATTATCCATCTTTATCAAAAGTCATCTCCTAAAGTTCACTATAATCGTAGTTTAAAGTGATGATGTCTAGGCACCATCGAGAGAAACCGTCAAGCTTTTAGAGGGGGAAATTTAGAATGACCCTGACACAGTCTAGTTACTACTCAACCTGTCGTTCGAGTATAAATGTTATATATAATTTTCACTTAGGATTTTATATCCCGCAATGAGTTGGAAGGGTGAGTAAAAAGAATGGGTTTAGCCAACGGATACGTTATTGTTACTAGACGGTCCAAGGATTACTGGACATGGCTCCAATGTTGTCGTAGTGGCGAGCATGAGAGTAAGGCCACAGTTAGGAAAACTGGCAGCAACAAATGTGCATGCCCTTTTATGGTGATAGGTCGTCTCGACCAAAGTCTTCGAGCTTGGCGGATAAATTATCTGTACAAAAATTTTAACAAGCAGCATAACCACGGCCCTGCTGAACATCTGGAGGGTTACACGTATGCCATGAGACTTACTCTTAATGAGGTTAGACTTGTGCAAGAGCTGATAGATCAAAAATACAGCCCCATACAATCTAGAAAGTCGTAACTGAACAATACCCTGAAAACAAATGTGTTTCGAAGGATACACAACGCTCGCCAAAAGATTAGGGGCACAAATTTCGATAAAAAACAACTCTCATGCAGAGACTGGAACAAATCTTCTAGGAAAAAAAGATGACCTATTACATACAGGCGGAACCATCCACTAATGTCATTCAGAATATGTTTTTCTGTCACAACAAGTCCTTTGAAATGTGGCGGGCATTCCCGTATGTGCTTATGGTCGACGTGTTAGTGCATTTATGTCTATCGCATTCCTCAATACAGATCGTAGCAGATATATGAACAAGTCATGCTTTATATTGTAATAAGTAGGGAAAAGGCAAGGTGGCAATATTGTAATTAATTAGATTTCTCATTAAAGCCTTGGCCTATAAATAGGAGGCTTATGCCTTAGTTTAGAGACTTTTGACATTTTGGAGATTGGAGAGCTTGTTGCTTAGAGAGAGAAACTAGAGAGAGAAAGTGCTCAAGGTGATTCGTGGTGCTTTGTACGTTTTCAGATTATCAATAGAATCACGTTTATAGTACGGTCGTGTGTTCGGTCACGTTCGTGTACGGATTCCGCACGTTACACGAGTCGGTTCGCAATCGTTACGGAGTGAAAACCGGTCCTACAAGTGGTATTAGAGCAGGAGCTCGATTGCACGGATCAAACACACAAATTCGCACGGAAAATCATCAGATTCAGATCCAGTTTCATCCAGATTTGTCAAAATTTCTTCACTTTTCATCTTCTTCACGTTTCTAACTGAAAAACGCCAAATTAACGAGGTTTTCATGGATTAAAAACGCTAATTTTTGGATATGTTGTGCGAAAACACGTGATCTACAAGCCTACAAATTTTCAGAACCTAATTCCTAACGGTTTAAGAGAAATCTGGATATTTGTGTTCGAAAGAAAATATTGAAAATGATAATTGCTGCTGTTATTGTACATGATGTTCACCACTCGGATGGCCAAGGTCAATCAGATTTGATTCAAAACAAACTTGGAGGTACAATACAAACAAGTTTGCTTCGAATCAAATTTGGAAATCAAACCCGAATAGGTTTGATTCAAGACAAACCTGGAATTCTCACACACCCAGATTTAGAACAACACAAAGTTGGAAAACAACTGTCGATGCTACGAAGCCAGATCAGTTTTGGAAACCAAAAGTTGTTATTCAAAATCAAAATGATCAAAAAGATTCACATTTTTACAAAAGAGGGACTCCAAAAGGTCAAACATGGACAATTAAGAAACAAATGACTTCGGTTAATGAAGAAAAAGTTGATGACAAAATTGAAAAAGTCTTTGTACAAAATGACAAAGATTTTCCGAAATTGAATGAAGCCTATTGTGTTGAAATGCCTAAGGTCCAACAGACCTGGGCTAAATTGTTCAAGTAATTGAGTAATTTGAATGTGCAGGTGCTTCAGAAAGAGGATGAAAATCAAACCAACGAAGGAAGCAGCCTGGCACGAGAGGAAGAGGCTGCTGGTCCCTGCAATTGAAACAGAGAGTTTGTGTTTTTGTACATAAATAAACAATATTTCAAAACCCTAAAAATTAAAAATTTAAAAACCAAAAATATGTTTTTATTTTCTCAAAATTTGAAAAATCAAAAATATGTTTGCTTTTAAATTTTGTCAAAAATAAAAAAATATCCAAAAATTTATTGAGTGAATATGCCGAAACCCTCACGGCTGAAAAAACATGATTAATTTCACAAGATTGAAAAACGGTTTTCAAACTGTCGAAAATCAATGGGTTGTAAATCATGGGGGTAATTACTATATTTTCTGCAAAACAGAGTATGAAAAGCAGAAAATGGATGGCGAGACAAAGCTATCTACATCGGATTGTCAAATTTTCTTTAAAATGGTTTTGAATTTTAGGGGGAGTAAGAATCGTTGGCAAAAAAAATACAAAAACATTAGAAAATTTGAAAAAGCCAAAAACATGATAAAATTCAAAAAAGAGTTTTGTGTAAAAAGAGGAAATGATAGTACATCAGTAGACAATCACAGTACGCTAAAGAAATGGAAAGTCAAATGTGATAAACGGTCTCACTGATGATATGCCAGTAGGTTTTTACACGCTTAGTAGATTGTTTTCGAGATATAAACCTAAATATCATTACTTGCTTATCTCGTGGGGAACATCTCTCGGATATATGGGTAACCCCCGAAATCTTGTTTGAGAGATTGCTGGATTCTGAGATACTAGGTCTTTATATTGTTTGATATCTGGGGTATTATACCTGGTCTTCTGATATTGCGGAAGCAATGGCCTAGACCTCGTATAATACTTTACGCGCTGTAAAAGCTTACCCTCTTCATAAAAATTGAAAAATATCGAAAGATGTAATTCAAGTGCAGTTGAAAAGAAGATTCCTAAAGGGAACACACCCAAAGTCGAGCCTTCATCTCTTTGACTGAACGGAAGTTCATACCTGAGCTCTCAAGGTCTCGCACTAACCCAGAGAACAATATCAGATTAGTATATTCACCTGTAAGACTGAATCTAGGGAATTTTGATACAGGAGTATATTCAGAGGTGGGACACGCGAATAAGTTTAAGTCCTTAAAACACTAATTCCGTATCTCGAATCAGTTGAACTTTGTGTGAAAATTTAAGAGGATCAATATACTGACAATCTAAGTGAATCATTTAGAACTTAAAGTGTTTAAAGCTCAACGGTGCTAGTGATTTGTCAAAATCTGATATGATCCTCTGACACGAACTCAAACAAAAATATTGTCTGTAAATATTTCTTTACTACTTTATAAAAATACAAAAAGATTTTGATTTTTGCTTTATTTTCGACAACCGATGTCTGAGAAGCTGAGTTTCAAAATCTAAGTACGCTGATCGTGTTTTTGTAAATAAAACAAGTTCATTATTTTGAAACTTGAAGTTTTAAAATCAAAAATCAAAAACAGTTTGTGAAATCTCCAAGGTCATTAAGTTGGACTTGGATGATAAATTGTGAAGGTTTTGGATGATTAGATTGTTAAAATCTGATGCTAAGAGCTAGATTTCGATGATGGATTCTTAATACTGCCAAATCTTGATTAAAGATTGTTGATAGGAGAGAGAGTCAAGTAATCATGGGAATACTTATAGTGTTATACTTGTAATAAGAGCCAGGTTCTTGATTAAAAGTGTTTGAGAGCCAGGTCACGATTCCTGGACAATCGAAAACACTTTTTCAGTCGAAATGCTTTAGCTTATGCTGATAGAGCCAGGGTTTTCAATCCTGGATGATTCAAAATGTTTTCATTTATAAATGTTTAAGGTTTGCAGATGAAAGTTCCAGATTACAATCCCGATAGCCGAGTCTAAGGGGGAATCTAAAGACGAGCTCAACTCAAGGGGGAGCTTGTATCCGGAAACCCAGGTGAAAATCCCAAAAGCACGGAAGCTTGACGAAAGGGGGAGCCTGAAGAGTCTACTGAAAGAGGGAGAAGCTGAAGCTGAAGACAGATCCACGAGGATTCTGTTCAAGTAAGAGGGAGTCTATGTTTCTGAAGACGTCAAACTTTCAAGAAGACTCAGAGAGAGAGAGAGAAAGACAAGACGCTCCGAGATTGACTGTGGCAATATCCAAGGGGGGGGGGGTCTGTTAGTGCATTTATGTCTATCGCCTTCGTCAATACAGATCGTAGCAGATATATGGACAAGTCATGCTCTATATTGTAATAAGTAGGGAAAAGGCAAGGTGGCAATATTGTAATTAATGAGATTTCTCATTAAAGCCTTGGCCTATAAATAGGAGGCTTATGCCTTAGTTTAGAGACTTTTGACATTTTGGAGATTGGAGAGCTTGTTGCTTAGAGAGAGAAACTAGAGAGAGAAAGTGCTCAAGGTGATTCGTGGTGCTTTGTACGTTTTCAGATTATCAATAGAATCACGTTTATAGTACGGTCGTGTGTTCAGTCACGTTCATGTACGGATTCCGCACGTTACACGAGTCGGTTCGCAATCGTTACGGAGTGAAAAACGGTCCTACACGACGCGACCTACAAAACTAACATGTACAATCTTCCATTTTTGCAAGTTGTGGGTATGACGTCGACAAACCAAACATTTTGTGTTGCGCATGCATTTCTTTCAAACGAGCAGGAGGTAGCGTGCGTCTGAGACCTGGAGAGGATCAGGTCCATGTTGCATGAGTGCATGGAGCCGCGTGTAATTCTTACGGACAGAGACCAAGCACTGGTAAACGCGTGTAAAAAATATTCCCTACCGCACACAGATATCTCTGCAGGTTCCACATCTTACAAAATATTGTAAAGCACTGCAAGAATTCATTTACTCAACCAGATTGGGAGGACTTTGTTCGTTAGTGGAAAACAGTGTGTGATTATGCTAACGAGGAGTTATACGATTATAAACTCACCAACCTTCATAGACACATTCTCAATCAACAACGTAAACGTATGTTTTCTCTTAAGTTAATACATTTATTTAAATAGATATATAATTTTAATCTGTTTATATTTTTCAGATGTTTTTTTATTACCTGTGGGATAACTGGTTAAACACATCCCGCTATAAATTTGTATCTGCATGGACCAATCAAACGCTAACATTTTACCAAACTACGACAAATAGAGCTGCAGACGCACATGCTGCATTAAAGAAATAACTCAATACACCGAAATGCAGGCCCTCTGGAGAGTCAGGATACAAATGCAGCGGTTTAGGATTGTTTTACTTTTTTTTATTTTGATTGTTTAAGTATTTTGGACGATGTCATGTATATATACAAACTTATTATGTAATTAAATTTGCTGTTTCAGTTTATTTGTATTTTTGATTGTTTATTTTGACTGTTTAGATTGGGTTGCTTGGTTACGTATAATGTATAATATCACACGTCGTGAATACGTCAACATAAAAAATAATACAAAATACAACTACGATACGACACGATACGGTACAAGGATGATGCGATATCATATGACACGTCATGATGAAATATTAAAAAGTTAAAAATGTGATACGATACGCTATAATACGATACGTAACGATAAAAAATAAAGATGTTAAAACTCATTAAAACAAAAATAACCAACAATAAACACCAATTACCAAACCCAAAACACCAAAAACTAAAGACAACACACCAAAATTCAAACCTCAAAAAAATAAGGCCTTAATACGGATCGTATAGCCCTATCAGACATCCTCTGCACATGTCAGTCTATCATGTCTTAACTTTATCCAATCCGGATCGTATAGGCCTATACGATCCGTATTGAATTATCACAGTGTGGGGATAGATTCCCCGGTTTACGAATAGAATCCTCTTTAATAATTTCTATTTTAACTTACATAAACTTATAGGATAACTTGTTACTAGTAACACACATTATGATTTACGTTATAGATCAGGGGCAACCTTAGTGGTTATGCACCCCATCATAGGTTGTGATCACATAGCTTGAATCTTTCATGTCCCTCTCTATTCTTTTCTTGACATGGCATCCGACGGTTGAGCATTTGAAGTAGTTCCTGCATGTTTTCTTCATATCAGCTATATTTAACCAACAGTCAAATATTTAAACTAGCAAGCTAAAAACCCTAGTTTACTAAAATAACATTGTACACGTTAATAATTTGATTAGCAAGAATAAAGAAGCAAATAACCTTAGTTTACTTTAAATGCTACACGTTTTATAATTAGTTGCAATAATTTGTAGAAATTAAAATGAATGATACACACGTTTTAAGTCATGTGGTGTTGAAAACTATACCTTGGATATGGACTACTTTTAACCTTCTTCTTCCCATATTTTTTCCACTTATATCCATCATCAACGACTTCAAGATTGGTTTTCATACGAAGCGCGAACTTGGTTGTCGTGTGGACCCTTTCTCGCATGCCTTCGTCTCTGCATTTTGCAAGTTAAGAAAAAAAAAAAAAAGCTTAAGTTAGATGTGTGTGTATGCGCACACACATACATATATATACACATATATAATACATAGCTACAATGTGTATATATATACATATACGTAGATGCACACATATATGATATCTAATAATATATACGAGTGCTTTGAATATTCTTGGACTATTCTTGGACTGAATATTCTTTTATTTCAGTTTTACTAGATAATATAGTTAACAAAACACTTAATTAAGAAGCATAAAAAATAACTTAACACTTGCATGTGAAAATTGTTTTGTGGATGCATGAAGGAAACGTCGGTTGTGATCGTTTCCTGAATGACTGGAATTTGATCCTGTGTATTAAAACTGCCTGTGTTTGTCATTTCTTGCAAGAAGTGCAGATTTTGCTCTTGATAACTTGATTGATCATCATTGTTAGCAAGAGTAGAATAGTCATGAGGAGAATAATAAATATTTTCATTTTGATGTTGAGAAAGAGGAAAGCTTTTTCGTGCAAAGGGGGAAGACATGTGTACGTGCGTGGGGGGGGGGGGGAGAAATTATTAATACTATTAATGTTTGTTAATTAAGTGATGCTGCTCTTTTTATAATGCTTTCAAGTTAAATGGATCTTTCCATAGCACCTTCTTTTAAAGAAAGTTAATGACGATCCCATGTTTATTCAAAGTGTGATCTTAACTCGATTCCGTCATCAAATCGCATTATATTCTGTCATCAAATCACATTACATAAAGTTAATATTCTATGAAGTTTCTTTTAAAGTTAATTAATGAAGATCCCATGTTTATTCAAAGTGTGATCTTCCGTCATCAAATCATCACATTACATAAAGTTAATATTCTATAGTTATGTGGGGTATTTGGGATCTTTCCATAGCACCTTCTTTTAAAGTTAATTAATGAAGATCCCATGTTTATTCAAAGTCTGATCTTCTGTCATCAGATCACATTACATAAAGTTGATATTGTTTCTTGCTTCCTTGATTCTGTCAATAAATCACATTACATAAGTTCACATTAGGGGTAATCACGGGGCGCCCTTAGAATTAGAAGGGGTTAAGTAACTAAAAAGCCAAATATCCTCATTTGTTATTGGCGGGGGGTCAACAGACTCCATACAAAAGTCTTCGGTCTATTTAAAATATATTAGTTGTTTGACAAACAATTCTTTTATTCTTCATGTTTTATTCTTTTCTTAAAAGCATAATTTTGTATATTACAAATGTCTTCGGTCGGTTATTGAAGGGGTATGGTCCCAAAAACGTCGCGCAAACCTCCATTCAGGACGCGCGCAGGACCATACTCCTTAATCAACATATTTCTTATTGCCAACCTCGCACGGGCTACAAACATACGTAACGATTCGGCGCGAGGCCTGAGCAAGTGGAGACTTCATTTCCAACACTTAGCATTCTGAAAGAACATTTGGAAGCCCCTACCAAGCGCGGAGTAGTAGCGTGCCTAGCAAGAATCATGCGTGACTACGGCGCGAGGCTTATCCAAATAGTACACAAGGTACAAGTGGCAGAAGAAAAGAGCCAATCAACGCCCTTCTGGCCCTGCTCAATCGTGCTCCACGACCATCTGACATGCAGGAGACAAAAAGTACTTAAGGACGCCTACATGGCACCAATCATAAGGCAGAGACAACTGCCCCACGATCTCCACTTACCTGCTGATGGCAGAAGGGCGGTCAGGCCGACAACGGTGACACGTGGCTCCAATCACGTTGCGCCAGCTCCAGAAAGCTTCTAGAAGCCACTAACGGTCGACACCAGTGAGACAAGGAGCATATCCTCCATGTTGTCGCCTTCTGGCCCAAGGCCCATCAGCCCACACCCTCTTACACTACTCCGGCTATAAATAGAGACCTCAATTCACAGGTTAAAACATTCCATTCCCTCTACTCTCACTTATGACTTAATTATCTCCCAAAAGCAATCGCTTATTCTCACGCCGGAGCCCGGTTAAGAGGGAAACCCCCACATTCCCCTCTTAACGAGT
The DNA here is from genome assembly GCA_030545235.1 of Helianthus tuberosus. NCBI lineage: Eukaryota > Viridiplantae > Streptophyta > Magnoliopsida > Asterales > Asteraceae > Helianthus > Helianthus tuberosus. The sequence goes on from CM060414.1 coordinate 1,072,127, forward strand.
AACGATGTTCTGTTTTGCAGATAACCACGGTCAGTAAGGAGCTCAGGAAACCATAAAGAAGATTAACCATCATGGTAGAAACATAAACCAAACTGATTAGTCTCATAATTAGTTCAGTGTTTCTTCATTGGCGCCCACCGGTTTTTTCTACAAACCACTTTCATCTTCTTTCTTTCCTGAGTTTGTCGTGTTTTTTCCTTCCTTCGATCATGGCTGGTCAAGGAATCATTCCTGAGTTTGTTGGTTTCGGTGAAAACCCTAATGCAGCGTTGGGGGAGGGTAATCCAAATGCCCAACCTCAACACATCGAAGAAGTTGGTGAAGTTGAAGTAACCAATACGGGGGGACCGCGCGGGAGCATCACCCGCATTACTCAAGCGGTAAACCCAGGAAACAATGGTGCTGGACCTTCAAACCCAGCTCCACCTCAGAACATCTCGGCGCTACTAGGGCTACCAGAGGGCGAAACCCCAGCCTCATGGTACGCCAAGAAACTTGCCACCATTAACGAGGCATATCAATCTTTGATCGCGCAACAAGCAGTCTTAACGGCAGAACCGTCCTTGGTTACACCAACCGGCCCCAGTCACGGGCCGCGCCAGATGCCACCACCGCAAAACGTCCAAAAAAGAGTTAACATACCTCCCCCTACCCGAAGACTAAGCGTGCAGGACACGCGCGACACACGGGGAGAGACAGAAAGCTACTATGACGATCCGTCAAACTTTCAAAGAGGCCCAGTTCATAGCCGGCTCACGCCGCGCAACATGAACGATGAATGGGAAGGTACTGACCCAAATGATCCAACTTGGGAGAACGATGAAGAATCTCCGGTCTTCAATCGTTTACAAAGAAATCACGAGTACTACAAACCAAGGCAGCACGTTGGGTATACCGAAGAGGCAGAGCGTGACTTTCGCCTCGCCTATCGACCAGAGGAAGCTGTAGAGCATTCAAAGTTTATTCCAAAGATCGCACTGGCGCCGCTTAAAAGAGAGAAGTTACCTCCGACTGTCGGAAAGTTTAACGGATTGACTGATCCCGATGATCACGTCAGAGTTTTCACAAGCGTGGGCTGCATGGGAGGATGGAATATGCCCATGTGGTGCCATCTGTTTATCCAAACACTTACGGGGGCTGCTCGCGCCTGGTTCGACAGCCTTCCTCCGGGAAAGATAAAATCATGGGTGGATTTCAGGACTCAGTTTTTGAGTCACTTCAGTCAACAAAGACGATACCAGCGCGACACAGCCGAGGTTGAAGACATCTGGCGCAGAGATAACGAGGGTTTGGAAGATTTCATAACTCGCTTTAACAAAGAGTGTTTGGAAATCGGTGGTGTAAGCGAACAACTCATGCGCTGCCATTTCAAGAAAGCCATCCGCTGTGATAGCCTAATTAGAACCATCACTGGAAAAGATGGAATGCCCAAGGAATGGGATAAACTCATGGAAGCCGCGAAGATAGTCGCGCAAACTGAAGAATCACTCGCCAGAAACAACAGTTATCGTTCTGAAGATCGATTTTCTAAAGGGGGCCACTCGCGCGACGACAACAGACGTAACAAAGGCAAAAACCCTGGGTGGAAGGCCAACCACTCCGGCGGTTATAGTGAACGACCCCGTTATGAAGAACGATCCCGCTACAAAGAAGACGCGCGAGATACTATTGATCGCATCGGCTACCGAAAGGCAGTCAGAGATGTTAATCGAGAAAAGCATTGGACTCCGCTCATAAAAACACCAAAAGAGGTGCTAATGACGGAGAACCATGATTTTAAGGCTCCGAGGCCTATGACGAACAAAAAAGGGCAAGACCCCAACCTGTATTGTGATTTCCACAAGGATACAGGCCACTTAACAGATGATTGTTACAGCTTACGTTAAGATATCGAGAAAGCGCTGAAGAGTGGGAAGCTGAGCCACTTGGTGAAAAACGTGCGCAAAGAAACCCGACAGCTCCATCGCCACGATGAGGGAAATCACAAGAAAGTACGACGCTTAGAGACTCACATGGTCAATGGACCAAGGTATAGCGCAAGAGAAAAAGGCAAGAGACCTTACGAACCTTCATGGCAAGAGCAGCAGGTCATTTTCCCGGTGGTGCGCGGGGGTCCTCGAGCCACACGACCCAACGTCATCACCGGTATCATCGGCCATTATGAAACTGAATACGTCTTCATTGACCCGGGAAGTACAGCAGACATCATCTATGAGCAATGCTTTAACCAGTTCGACGATGAAGACAAAGCGAGACTTGAACCAGTTGATTATCCACTGTCTGGATTCTGCAATGAAATGGTCTTCCCGCTAGGCCAGATCAGCTTCCCCATCACACTCTCTGACGGGAAGCATTCAAGAACAACGAACGTTAACTTCATGGTGATGCCTGTGAAGTCAAGACATGATGTACTGATCGGGAGAGAGACGCAAGGTGAGCTGAACATGAAAACTTCCACCCCGCACTCAGCGATTGGTTTCCCAACCAAGACGGGGGTGGCAATCGATTATGCAAAGAAAGAAGTGATGTCAACAGAAGAGATGCGCCCGACAAAAGCGGCGAAGGTTTCAACAACCGAGCCCGAAAAATGGGTTTTAAATCGCAAGTACCCAGAGCAAACAGTGATGATAGGGCACGCAATCTCACCAAACATCAGAACTCGTCTCAAGCAGCTCCTGTTCAAGAACATGGACATCTTCGCCTGGACCCCGGCTGACATGACCGAAGTCCCGCGCGACATTACCGAGCACTGTTTAAACACATACCCCTCTGTTGAACCGAAAGTCCAAAGAAGGCGCAGCTTAGGGGCAGACAAATCGAAAGCAATGAATGAGCAAGTATGCGAGTTACTTAAAGCCGGCATCCTGCGAGAAGTACGTTATCAAAGTTGGGTTGCGAACCCCGTGATGGTAGAGAAGTCTAGTGGAGGATGGCGAATGTGTGTTGACTATACCGATCTCAACAAGGCATGCCCTAAAGATTGCTACTCTTTGCCTGAGATCGACAAAAAGATAGACTCTCTCGCGCCATACAGATGGAAATGCTTCTTGGATTGCTACAAGGGGTACCATCAAGTTCAAATGAAGCTCGAGGATGAAGACAAGACAGCTTTTCGTACTGATCTTGGGATTTTTTGCTATACAAAGATGCCATTCGGCCTCAAAAACGCTGGCGCTACATACCAGCGCCTGATGGATAAGACCTTCGCGGGAGACATCGGAAAGCATATTGAAGTTTACATCGATGATCTAGTGGTCACAAGTCCCGAAGAGGACCAAATGTTGAAGGACATCGAAAAAACGTTCAATTCATTGCGCAGCGTAAATATGAAGTTGAATCCAGCCAAGTGTTCTTTTGGCATGGAAGAAGGGAAGTTTTTGGGCTTCATAGTCACAAACGGCGGCTTCAAAGTGAATCCGGAAAAAGTCCAGGCAATGGAGCGAATGCCATCGCCGCGAACAATCCAAGAGATGCAACGGTTGGCCGGCCGCCTGGCCGCGCTTAACCGCTTTCTATCAAATCACGCCGCGAAGTCGTACCCTTTTATCAGCACTCTGCGCAACTGTGTAAAAAAGCAAGAGTTCAAATGGACCCCCGAAGCAAAAAAGGCCTTCCAACAAATGAAAGAGTGTTTGATTGAGCTCCCTACCCTGACTGCACCGTTTGAAAAAGAGCCACTCATATTGTACTTATCTTCTTCGGATAAGGCGGTAGGATCGGTATTACTGGTGGAGAGAAATGGAGTCCAAACTCCAATTTATTACGTCAGCAGGGTACTCACTGACCCGGAAACGAGATATTCCACGATGGAAAAATTGGTGCTTGCGCTGCTACACGCCTCCCGAAGGCTGTGCAAATATTTTACAGGGCATGTAATTACGGTACTTACCAATTTCCACATCGGTACGATATTGCAAAAGCCAGAAACATCTGGGCGGCTAGCAAAATGGGCCATCGAGCTGGGGGGCCACAACATTCTGTACAGGCCGCGCCCAGCCATCAAGGGTTAAGTCCTAGTTGACTTCATTACAGAAGTCCCAATTGATAAAATCAAAGATTGTGAGCTGGTGGAGACTCCCGTGAAAGACACGACAAACGAGACTTGGATGCTTTATACTGATGGGGCCTCAAATGAGGACGGCGCAGGAGCCGGATTGCGCCTAGTGAGCCCTGAAAACCATGAATTCACTTACGCCATCAAGTTGGATTTTAAGAATACCAACAACGAGGCGGAGTACGAGGCATTTCTGGCAGGCTTGCGCCTCGCCATCAAAATGGGAGCTAAGAATTTACAAGCACACGTTGATTCACTCCTGATAGCTAGCTAAGTTAACGGTATATATGATGCAAAGGGTGAGGTTATGGCCCTATATCTAGAGCAGGCAAAAGAGTTGCTTCAACAATTCAAGTCTCACAAGGTAATCCACATCAATCGCTCTGAAAACAAACCAGCTGGTGCTTTGAGCAAACTTGCTTCAACCTCCTTTCAACATCTCGCCAAAGATGTAAGGATTGAAGTACTCAAGAATCCATCAGTACTGCTACGACAAGTCAACGTGATCGAGATAGGGCAGCCATCCTGGATGACCCCTATCATTCAATATTTGCAAGAAGGAGTACTCCCTGAAAGTAAAGCAGAGGCAAGGAAGATTCAGAACAAGGCCCTGCATTACGAAATGAATGGTGGTATCTTATACCGCAAGTCCTTCTTGGGGCCATTACTGCGCTGCGTAGACCCCCAAGATGCAAATTACTTGATCAGGGAGATCCACGAGGGGATCTGCGGCATCCATGCGGGACCACGCATGGTTGTTGCGAAGATTATGAATGCCGGATATTATTGGCCAGGGATGCACGTCGACGCCCTGAAGGAGTTGCGCAAATGCGACTCCTGTCAGCGGTACTCTCCGAAAACCCTGCGCCCTAAGAACGATCTTATTCCCGTATCCACTGCATGGCCCTTTCAGCAGTGGGGAATTGACATGGTGGGACCTTTCCCAGAAGCTCCTGGCGCCGTCAAGTTTATAATAGTGGCCGTCGATTACTTCACGAAATGGGTGGAGGCCAAAGCCCTTGCTTCAACTACGGCCATGATGGTGCGCAAGTTCATTTGGGAAGACATCATCTGCAGATTTTCCCTCCCACTCAAGATTGTAACTGACAACGGCACCAACTTTGCGTCTGAGGACCTCCAGAAGTGGCTGAAAGAAATGAAAATCGAGCACACCCTCTCCTCCGTTGCGCATCCTCAGGCCAACGGACAGGTTGAGAGTGTGAACAAGTGTATTGTCGATGGGATAAAGGCCCGACTGGGCACGAAGCGAAGAGGCTGGGTGGATGAGCTCCCGAGTATCTTGTGGGCTCACCGAACCATGCCGAAGACGAGTACCGGAGAAACCCCTTTCAGCCTAGTCTATGGCTCAGAAGCGGTTATCCCGGCAGAAGTAGGCCTACCCTCTCTGCGCTTGACAGCAGTCAACGCAATCGACAACGAGGCAGAACGTCGTCTCGACTTGGATTTACTAGAAGAAAGGCGCGAAATCGCGCGAATTAAAGAAGCCAAGTACAAGACACAACTGGAAAGGTACTACAACGCAAGAGTCCGCATCTGTACCTTCACTCCAGGAGAATACGTCTTCCGAGACAACGAAGCTTCAAATGCTGAACGCCCAGGAAAACTAGCACCCAAATGGGAAGGCCCATACTTGGTTCACGAAATGCTAGGAAAAGGGGCTTACAAATTGCGCACCCTGATTGGACACATCATCCCGCGCACGTGGAATGCGCAACAACTGCGCAAATGCTATATGTGACTATTCTAGGCCCTGCGCCTTTATCCACTAATGTTGGCCATGCGCCTTTTACTTTCCTATGTTGGCTACACGCCTTTTACGTTACAAGAAATGTATGATTGGCCTAAGCGCCTGTTTCCAAGTCAATGAAAGCATACGACATGTTTTCTTTTACGCTGACTCCTTTCGTTACAAATGGATGTTAAACTTTTGATTAGCACGAAAACACTCCAGTTACACTCGCACAAGAACTTACATTTATTCGCGCTAACTTAACCAAAGTTTCTAACAACAGTGCAATAATTGTAACGGGAAAGGATAAACAAGCATCATATTTAAAACAAGCGCAACCGCGCAACAATTATATAGACAACAGATAACGTTCATTCCATTTAAAACTAGCGTGACCGCGCAAGAACTTACATTCAAAGTATGAACAAAAATTACACGGCACAAGGCCTGTTGACAAGGCTATTCAAATTCATCATTCCCACTGCCATCATTCTTATCGCCTTCATCACCATCATCACCATCGTTTCCACCATCATCACCAGTTGGCTCCTCTCCATCTGATAGTTCAACAGTTACCGGTGGGTCGAGAATGGCCTTAAGGCGCTGACACCAGTCATCGTGCTCTAGAGCCTTCGCGACCAAATCCATCACAGGCAGCGATAAGTGATCATAAGCATTTTCAGCACGTGTCAACTCGGCACTAGCCTGGTCAGTCACCGAGCAATGACTAATGTCAAACTCCTGTCCAAATACCTCTTCAACGTGTTGCGCACATTCCAGATATCCTCCTCGATGACCAACTGCGCGCGCGGCATCTGTCAAAGCAGCAACGGCACGATCTAGTTCTCCAGCGTTAAGGACAGAGTTGGCAACCTATAAAGAAAACTGCATATTAAAAACAACTAACAAATAAAACTTCCAAAGAAAGAAAGGAATCGCATACCAGCACTACTCCACGGCCGCGCATCCACTCAGCCTCAGAGACAAGAGTATCAACAATGCCCTGAGCCTCAGCATAGTTAGTCTGCGCTACATTGAGAGCTGCGGTACTAACATCACGCGCTTCCTCAGTAGTCGCGGCCTTAACTTTCTCCGCCTCAAGGTCAATTTCCAAGGATTCGCATTTATCAACCTGATCATTCAGGCGGCGTTTCAGCTCAGCGATCTCGACATCCTTGGGCTGCAGATCCTTGTCTTTGCTCGACAGCTGCACCTTCACTTCGGCCAATTCAACCTGCAAGAGGTGAAAGACTCACTCACCTATGCTAACAAAATACTTAAATAGAGAAGAGAAGTCTCTCAAACCTCAACTTGCTCCTTGGCAGCTAGCGCAACTCGCGCATCCTCGACCTTCGTTGTCAAGTCAGCAACCTTGGCTTCAAGATCGACAATCTTGTTACGAGCCGCGAACGCGCGCTCATTGTCTTTCTCACATATGCGCTTGAAGTCAGCTTTCTCTTTAGCCAATTGTTGTTCAGCAGCTTGAAGCTTGCTTTTCAGGCCCTCGCGCCCCCATTCCTCCGCTTTCCGGTCAGCCTCAAACTTTGCCTTCTCCTCCTCAAACTTGGCATTGGCCTTCTCAAACTCCTTCACTTGCCTGACGAGTCGCTCACGATAGTTCTCCCAGTTCGACCGCTCCCTAACCATCGTCCGCCACTCACGGACGATTTGGTGGTTAGCAGCGCGAGCATTGGCCTCCCCGAGCATATAAGTACGGTATAGCCCTTCATGAGTCTTCGCCTTCTGCCTATTTACCCCACCAGGAGGAAAAGAATTTAAAAACCAATCGCGGCAAGGGCCAAACTCTTGAAAGGTGTCCTTTTTCTTTAAACCCCAGGGAGCCTGGTGGGGAGCGTCACCACGTTCCTCTTCAGTGTAAGTCTTATAGTAGATATCACCAAGGGTATCCTTAGCACCGATAACTTGTGGGTGATAACCCCCAGCGCCACCAGAGCTCGCGCCTCCAGAAACATATGGACCCGACCTCCCAGTCGTTCCCTTGGAACGATGTGTCATTTCAGGCCGCGCATATTGGCTTGGCCTATCCACGTCAGGCTCTTTCCTTTTCTCTTGCTGGGGCTGGTCAGGCCCCATGGTGCTCACAACCTCCGGACCCTGCGCCCTATCTTGAATTGCGGTAACAGCGGCACCGGTGTATTGCAAGGTTTCATCGATGGGCTTTTCAAGAGCCCTTTTCTTCTCCTTCTCTTTATCAGAGGCTTTCTTCCCCTTCGCCTCTCCAGCCTTTTTATCCTCCTCAGTTTTCCTCTTCTCTTCCTCAGCTTTCTTCCTCTTATCCTCATCAGCCTTCTTCCTACGCTCTTCATCAACCTTCCTCTTCTCTTCGGCAGCCTTTGCCTTATCACCCTCAGCAATATGTTTATCCTTGGCAGATTCAGCCCCAGCTATCTTGGAAGATTTGATGGTAATCTTGGGCCTTTTTGGCTCTGGCTCCGTAAACACAACACCCTTCTCAGGGGTTCTCTTCTTGGTCTCTGCAAAAGCTAAGTGGTTAAGAAGAGAGAGCAACAAAAAGGAAGTACTAAAAACAAACTTACCAGGAGAGAACTTGTAAAGTGAGTGCAGACTGCTCTGTTTTCCAAGCACAAGAGCCCCGCCAGCCTTCGACGCAACAGACACACCAGCAGTCGCCTCGCTCCTAGTTCTTTTTCTGCTGATCAACTTTTCAGCAGCCTCCTCTTCTTCTTCCTCTTCCTCTTCCTCTTCCTCATGCGCAACAGAGGAAGGAGTAGCGCCAGCATCTGGGTTGCGAGAACCCGCGCTCCCTGAACCACCAGCTCCAGTCTTCTTCTCGCCTGCGCGCGACAAGCCTTCAAGTGAGTCACTAATAACCACGAAATCCTTCAAGTCACTCTGACGAAGGCGAAGAATACCTTTATCAGCAACACTAGCGGTTGCGCGACTACTCCCAGCCCCCTTGCTGGTCACCTCAGCATCCGAGGCAGTAACCTTCTTCTTCTTCACCGGTTTCTTTTTCTTCTTCTCCTCGGGGTCAATACCCAAGTCGCGCAACAAACCTGCAAAGATGTTAGACCACGAACTTAGCTCTCCGTTCGAAGACCCTACAGACTCCTCGCTGGAAAGATAGACAACCTCTTTCCCAGCAGGAGTCACAGAGCGCAAAGGACGAGGTAGAATTAGAATAAACCATTCAACAGGGTAGTAAGGTGGTCTTGTGACGGGTGAAAATCGTGGTATGGTTGTTGGTTTTCATTAAATCGGTTGTCAATCGAAGCGATAGGAAATTAACGAGGTTCATGCGAAGAATCGAGCGAAATAGGGATCCAACAATAACCGAAGGATTTGACCAGCTAATCTATTGTCTAGAGGTAATCTCCAGTAGTGGTGCGGGGCGGCATGGCACAAAAGGGAAGTTCATTGCATCGCGGTCACGCGAGTGTATCACTTGTCCAAAACAGAGTATGGTTTCGTGTTGCATAACGACAAACGCGTGTAACTGTGACTGCTTCGCTTCTGGCGACTATGACAGGTGAAGGTAACAAAGTTCCTCAACTGGGATGCGTGGGTATTGTTCTCCCAAGCCCGAGTTCGTGCAAGCCAAGTCTGGTCTTCGCGGATGTTGACGTACGAACCGGCTGTACGGAGGGTCTGATGGCGACGTCGTGTCGAGGTAAACGTGCGAGTAGATAGAATGCATAAGCAGTCGTTGTAGCGGGGTGTCAAGAGATCAGGAGAGAATTTGATCACTACGCGTCAGTTTCAAGTAAACAGTTGGGTGTCATAAAGAACGCAGTAGGGCTAGTAGACAACATGTTATTACTCTAAATAAGCATACCATATACAGCACACCATGCAAAAGTAATATAGCAAGTAGGCAATATAAACTTAAATCATACCACCTAAAGTGTTGAGTCTTGCACGTGGAGCGAAGCGTCGTTGTGGATCGTTGAGCACTATACAGGTTATAGTCTGGTTTTAACAAAAACTTTTTCCCCGTATTAAAACCAAGTTCACTATAACCAATGGCTCTGATACCAATCTGTCATACCCCCAAAATCCACCATGCGGAGTACCACCGCTTGGAGGCGTGACGTGACCAGGATCAAGCCACCAATCATATTGAACAAGCATGTAAGTAGTTTGTAAAATCCAACACAATACAATTGGTGTCTAAACAAAACATAGTTTAAGTTACAAGCGGAAGCATAAAGTTTAAAACCAAATCATAAGTTTAAACGTTTCAAATGTTTAGCATGGTACACAGTTGTCCATGTCCCACAACGACTCTTCCCACTCCGATGCAAGCTCCATAGATACCTAACGACCTGCAAGGCATGTAACAACGAGTCAACAACAAAGTTGAGTGAATTCACAGTTGGTTGTTTAGTTATAGTGTTCATGAATCATTTGTTTATTTCGTAAACCAAGTATCTTAGTTATCTGTATCGCGGTTTCCCAAACATGTGTGCGATGATTAGTGGCCGGATCGCGGTTTCCAAAACATGTGTGCGATGATTAATGGCCGTATCGCGGTTTCCCAAACATGTGTGCGAAGATTAGTGGGGGCTTCCCATGTGTCGACTAGTCGTATTTGTACGTGCCCTTCTTGATCCAAGGACCGTAGCGAGTATGGGTGTACGTAGGTTTTACGTGCGTGCCCTCCAATCCGAGGACGGTGAAAAGTATGAGTGTACGTAGGTTTTACGTACGTGCCCTTCAATCCGAGGACAGTAAAAAGTAGTTTAATAGTAATGATAGTACAAGTAGTTATTCAATCCCATTCCCAACCCCTGGGAATCCCATGCCTTAGAAAGAGTGTGAACTCACCTCGGTTTCTCGGTTTGACTTTCAAAAGTAGCTAACAGTCAAGGTCGGTCAATCACGTCCTAGTACGATTACCACTTAGTTTATTAGTGACTTCAAATAGAACACAAAGTTCCTACACGTATCTATCACATAACATGCATCACTTTAACGGTTTATGCCCATATAAGTTTCCCGTCCATTCCCCACTCATAAACAAACATACGATGATGCACATAACACATATAACACGTTATATCATTCACAGATAACATACTCGACATTTAGACACGCGAGTCACAACTTATGTCATTTCAGCATTTATAATCAAAACCGACTGTTTTACGGACATTTTAATAAAATAGTTAAATTGTTCCAAAAATTCCCAAATTTTTACAGGATGTCATATATAATCCAAAATTTATTGTGTAAAAATTTCGGATCTCAGTTCATTACCAATTTTATATAAAAATTCTTTTACTCGACTGCAATCAGATTTGGTTCTTTCTGATTGCAGTTTTACGGAAAAATTCACTAAAAATCAATCTTAAGTCGGATCGTAGAAATTCCAGTTGGAGGGTCACGGGAACAACAGTGACCATCTTCAATAAAAATCCCACGAGCCGATTCTGCTCGGGTTTTAAGTTTTGACTCCGACTACGACACACTTTTTCAGCAGGAAAATTTCAGCTTGAGCTGCTGTCTTAAAATAATTCTTTAAAAATAGTAAACGACCTCGAAAAATTACGATTCCAGTTCCATTTGTTCAGATATTCAAAATTACACAATTTAGACTCCAGAAATTCAATTTTTCGATTAAAAATGATCTAGTTACAGCCTGTTGAAGGGGCTGGAAAATCTCAATCAGCAAGCTGTTTTTATTGTAGAAGTTACTAAAAACGCATAAACAAAGACCCTAACCAAGTTTTATCAATGATTTAATGTTCAAACACCATGCATGCATTTACCAAACTCAAACCAACCAGATTTCAGCTTCAAACAAACTTTTTATGAAAGGTTTTTATGTAGAGTTTCAAGTTCATATATCTAGTGTTTTAGCTTGTGTGTGTCAAGAACATTTAAACAAAACATAACAAGAACAAAATGGAACAAGGGTGTGAAGGGACATACCACTAGCACAAGGCTAGGATGGAAATCTTAGTGTAAGGATGATGGTGAGAAAAAGTATGGTGAAGTGACTAGAACAAGCTCTCTTGATGTTCCTTCAACCTTGCAACCTCCATAGGTCACCTTCAAGTTTTGAATGGCACTTGATGTTGGAGAAGATGAAGATGTTGGAAGGTGGTGGTGGGTTCGGTTATGGAGGTGACCGAAAATGAGAGAGAGAGTTGAAGGAGGTGGAGTGGTGAAGTGTAGAAGATGGTATGGAATGATTTTTGTAGGATATGTTCCATACTTTAGAGATTTCATCATATATTATGTCCAAGTAAACAAGCAAGATCAAAATAAAATATTCAAACAAATCTTGAAGGTATGGTGTGGTGATGGTGGCCGATTAGACTAGGGGGGGGTAAATTGAAAAATTGTAACTAGATGGTTACTTATTAGTTAGAAACCAAGTGTATGTTTACTTGAGTTAGTTACTAGATATTTAGTGGGTGTTATGGTGAACGGGGATCACGACTAGCTCAAACAAATTTAATAATGTGTTTGACAAATATTTGGTGTCCCGGGTAATGTCCGGTTGTTCGGTCGGATACTGTTCCGTTAAATAGTTAAATCGTCCCGTAAGGCGTCTTATACATATATTTTTGTAACATAATTTAATTCCTAACACATAGGAAAATATACCGGACCATTTAGTGACTTTTCTGTATACTACCAGTATGTTAACATGCTCATGTAAGTATAGCTCAGTAATCAGAGAGCAGTTAAATATTTCAACACAGTCACCAAGCACTTAAATTATTATTAAATAAATTGTACGGAATACATGTAAATTGAGGGTTGTCACAGCTTCATTCCAGGCGCGAGACGTCATGGCAATCGGAATAACTTCCTCGCGAATATAAAAGAATTTTGGCTTCCAGTCATGGAAACTCTTGGGAGGGTTGAGAAGTATCTTCTTTGCAGCACCTCAGCTGGCAAATGAGTAAAACCCCATGTTTCGAATTAGCTGATAAAACACCCTAAATTTTTCCACTGTTGGCTCTATGCCATGCGACCAGCAGAGGAACTCAAAATGTCGAACCCGGACCATCCCGGGAGGGCTCAACTGAGATACATAAAACCCGTAGAACTGAAGAATATGAGCCAGAAAGTTCGTCGCCGGCAATCGGAAATTACCTTGATGAAAGAAGTCTTCAAACAAGGTAATGTACCCCGGCGGTGCGTCGGCAGCCGTTTGATTCTGGCCGGTGTACCGGGCATCCCATTCCGGTGGAAACCGGAAACCACGTGTGATCTGTTCAAAAAGCCCTAAGTCCCACCGGAGAACTGGCACAGGACCTTCCTCTCCGGGATTATCTTCTTGACGTTCTTCAGCCATCTTGAATATTCAAGGAAAAACTTGAAGATATGAAGAAAAACTTGGAGATCTGCTGCTACTTCTCTTCAGAGCTTTGAAGATTCAAAGGAATTGGAGAACAATCTAGGAAAGAAGAGTATACAGAAGAAGAGAAGTGTTTCCTTCTCAACCCTAATCGGATATATATACCCATCGCATTTAATGCGATGGGAAAACGTGCCGTGAACGCCGCGCGCGTGACCAATCAGAGCATGACACGTAAGGCGTGCTTCCCGGAGTGACGGTTACCACGCGCGCATGGGCCTCACTCTCCTGACGAAAAGCCGAACCATCAGCAACAACTTGACGACAATCGTGTCAGCGATCAAATCAAACGTCACCAACCACGACATCCTCACCAAACCGTCAGAATTCAAATTTCGAGAATTTTACAGCCCAAACTTCCGCAAACGTCATGCAGAAGCTACCAAGACCGCGCAGTATTAACAATGAGTTAGTAATCAAACATGGTAGTCGTGCCGTAGTAATCATTAAGAACTTACTCGCGCCCCGTCTACCAAAACCAAGGAAACATTTTCCACAACTTTTATTTTAAGTCCAGAGCTCCAACCACTCGCCTTGCGCATGGTTCAACACTGGACTGGGGGGACTTGAAGGGGTATGGTCCCAAAAACGTCGCGCAAACCTCCATTCAGGACGCGCAGGACCATACTCCTTAATCAACATATTTCTTATTGCCAACGTCGCGCGGGCTACAAACATACGTAACGATTCGGCGCGAGGCCTGAGCAAGTGGAGACTTCATTTCCAACACTTAGCATTCTGAAAGAACATTTGGAAGCCCCTACCAAGCGCGGAGTAGTAGCGTGCCCAGCAAGAATCATGCGTGACTACGGCGCGAGGCTTATCCAAATATAAGGCAGAGACAACTGCCCCACGATCTCCACTTACCTGCTGATGGCAGAAGGGCGGTCAGGCCGACAACGGTGACACGTGGCTCCAATCACGTTGCGCCAGCTCCAGAAAGCTTCTAGAAGCCACTAACGGTCGACACCAGTGAGACAAGGAGCATATCCTCCATGTTGTCGCCTTCTGGCCCAAGGCCCATCAGCCCACACCCTCTTACACTACTCCGGCTATAAATAGAGACCTCAATTCACAGGTTAAAACATTCCATTCCCTCTACTCTCACTTATGACTTAATTCTCTCCCAAAAGCAATCGCTTATTCTCACGCCGGAGCCCGGTTAAGAGGGAAACCCCCACATTCCCCTCTTAACGAGTAACGGTGTTCTGTTTTGCAGATAACCACGGTCAGTAAGGAGCTCAGGAAACCATAAAGAAGATTAACCATCATGGTAGAAACATAAACCAAACTGATTAGTCTCATAATTAGTTCAGTGTTTCTTCAGTTATAAAATATATTAGTTATTTGACAACAAATTCTTTTATTCTTCACATTTTATTCTTTTCTTAAAAGCATAATGTTTTATTCTTTTATACACTAGTTATAGAAACTTATATTAGTATATTACACCGAGTTTTATCATAGAAACGATATACTATTTTATAGTTATGTTTAAGTAATGCAATATTAGATTTTAAATAATCCCAACCATTCGTCATTGGCCGCCAACAGTCATAACTTAAAAAATAACCACTGGTAGTCCCGACTATTAACATATTGGCCTCCAATGGACCCTGACTAACAGAACTCTAATGCTGTTAGTAGTCGCCGGAAAAACGTTTTACGCCGGAAAACTCAACATTTTTGTCCCAAACCTCTTTCTAACCTTATTACGGACCTGTAGTAACTTTTTTTCTGGTAAAAGCCTCAATTTTTTAAGTCGCCGGAAAACTTCTTTTTGGCCAGAAAACTCAACATTTTCGTCCTAAACATCTTTGTAACCTTAGATCGGACCTTTAAAAACCTTTTTCATTATATTGATACATATATGTTAGGTGCTATTTATATAACAGGTGTTCTGAATTAGTTAATTTCACTTTGAAGTTGTTAAGATTGGTGGATTATGTGATTTGAGAGGAACACAATTTTCAGTTTTGATGAATAAATTGTTTTTTTCTTGATAGAGCTTCTACATTCCTCCATAACTAAAGGTGAGTGCTTGGTTTTCAAAAACAAGAGGTGGTTCGAGTTGTTTAGGTCTAGAAATTCAAGCCTCAGATGGGAGCTTCACATACTCGGGGGTGTTGCTCTATGTTCAGCCAAAAGACGCTTTACGTATAATCCACAATCACATCTCTTATTTTTTATACATATTAGTCTTTTAATCAAGTGAACCGTTCACAATCTATTCATTCTTTTGGTCATTTTTATATATCATCCTACTCGATACTTTATTTTTAATAAATTTAAGAGTAAACTGCAATTTTACTCCCTGGGGTTAGAGCCAATTGTCACTCTGACTCACTATCAGGAAAATTTTGCTCTCTGACCCCCCCCCCCCAACTAATGGAAAACTCTGCAATATTGCCCCCTGCTGTCAAATAACTTAACATAGGGGGTCAGAGTGCCAATATGCTCTAACCCCAGGGGGTGAAATTGCAGTTTACTCTAAATTTAAACTCACATGTACATCAAGGGCAATTTTGTTTGATCACCTCGTGCTCCTCCTGCTTTGGGCGCACTTTCTAAAACCAAGGGTGATTTTTGAGACATAGGTTAGATTTTTGGGTTGGTTACTTTCAATAATTCTAGGGAATAGATTCGATTGTTTCAGTATCGATGTCAATAATTATTTTGTGATTAACCCATTTGTTCCTCATCTTCGATCCCTTTCTTCAAGTTATTATTAACCATGATCATCTACGAACAATCATCTTTTTCTATCTATTATGCTTCTATTGCAGTAGATAATCATCTTTTTATATCTATTATGCTTCTATTGCAGTAGATAATCATCTTTTTCTATCTATTATCCTTCTATTTCAGTAGATAATCATCTTTTTCTATCTATTATGCTTCTATTTTTGTGTTACATCTGTTAGAAAAAGAAAAAATAATTTAGAGAAAATTATGGATCTTCAACATCATCTCCATATTTATCAAAGTCTTTCCTTTTTTATTCATTCTTGTAATGCCTATAAATAAAGGCTTGGTTTTCTGTTTTGTATGCAAGAATTAAATCAATAAAATTCAGTTCTTTTGATCTTCTTTGATTATCATTCACAACATGGTATCAGAGCAGAGTTTCTGATCCTTGGTGTGTTTGTTCATCCCAGCCAAATCCAATTTCAAACCCTCAGGAACCCGACAACAAAATCAAACTCAAAAAAATCATCCAATCGCTCAACATCTTCGCTGCAATCCCTCAACCCAGATCCAATCGATCATTCAAACTTCATTTTTTTTCAATTCCAAATCATTCCGAAATCAAACTTCGGAAAAATCGATAAAGAGAATCAGTTCCGAATCATTCAAAACAACAAAACCAACCTGTTTGTGGTTATTCAATCAGATCTGATCGACTTCGGCTGGTTCGTTTTTCGCCGGAATCATCTCCTGTGTCTTCTTCATCGGTGGTGGTGTTTATGAAGCTTTAAATTTGATAAGTTTCCCTTAGTTCTTTGATTCGATTCTGATAAAGAACATAGAAGGACATCCTTTTCTTTTGACGGAAAACCCTAATACACCATTTTTTGAAGGAACAACCGTATGTTGAAAGTTAAATACGCCACTTTCTTGCAAAATCCTAACCTTTAAAGTTTCCTTTTTTTTTAATATAAAAGTTTCCTTTTATATTGAAAGTTCCCACTTTGATAATTACGCTGTCGGTAGCCGAATTGTGGTTTGCGGGCAACTTTAAATCTTGAACGCGAGTTCAAGTGGCACGGTGTATTTAATAAATACGCCGGTGTATTTAATAAATACGTCGATAAGAGAACGGGCCCGGCTTCGTTACTCCAGCGTAGTTGATAAATCTTGAACGCGAGTTCAAGTGTCCAGTGTTTACACAGCTGCCATGTCCCGAGACGATAGCTCAAACAACCGTACCAACAATGACGATCTCGCAATTCAACTTGCGAATCTTCTTCGAACCAACCTTAATACCCAATCTCAAACACCAAATGTAACACCTCGAAAATTCACGTCCTATAATGTATTGACACGTGTCATAAGCTTGAACGTGTGAAAGTATACTCTAGAGGGACTAAAGTTGACAAACATGGAAAGTATGTGAATATAAGGGTTCAAAATGTCAAACAATGGATAAATATCTTTTAAGATAACCCTACATAATGTTTATACATTCAAACGAATAAATCATGGATCATACGAAGCTAAATATGAAAGAAAGTGAGAGATTACAAACTACAGGGGTTAAATATGTCAACATGTTTAAAAGTATACCTCTTAGTGACCTTTTAGCAAACCGAAGCTTTGTAACAGTTAATTATGCTCACTAGAATGCACGATATAAATTTCATAAAGTTTCGTTATCGTATGACAAAGTTATGATCAAATTCGTGTACGAGGGGTTAAAGCGTCAATGTTGAAAATTATGACTTTTCGAGTAATAACAAAGCGGCCAAGGACTTAACAAAGAAGGTATAAGTCTTGAAGCCCTTGTAGGTAAAGGTGAAGGGGTCAAAATGCAAGAAATAAGCTCACTTGACCTTTCGAAAGGCCAAGGGACAATATGCAACAACTTGTGGCTTCTGCAGAAGGCTTGCGCACCTCAAGCAATAACCTTACGGTGCGCAAGGGATTGCCCAGCGACAGAAAAACTGACAGATGGCTGTTTTGAGCTTGTAACCGACTTTGATTGATATTTTCTTCATTCATGTGCGCCCCTACATGTTTTTAGACACTAGAGGGCACTTGTAAGCATCCATGATCATTAGTAGACTTGTTTGTCAACAATCTATGAGATTAAAGGCACTATATAAAACCCATATGTTGGCAAACATTGATCATTCATTCCCATTGCAACTTTGGGCCATTTCTGGAGCTCAAGTGCAGACCCAAGACATTCCAAATCGTTCATAGGACTTGTGTAAGTATCCTCAACCTTCATTGTTTAAGTTTTGCTTAGTTTATAGCCTTAAAGTCAAACCGTCGTAATTAACGGTTGACTTATTAATTAATCGCTAATGGTCCAGCGATTAGGAAAACTTAATGTAGTTATAAGTTGGTAATTAGGTGGGCATTAAACCTTTAAAAGGGCACCCACTGATTCCTATCCCAACTAGGTCATTTGTCGAGTCAAATATGATTAGAAAAAGTCAACAGAAATGTAATCTTCGATTTAATACACAATTAACAATGTAAAAGGCATGTAACCTATTTTATCATTCATATAACTTGATAATAAATATAAGAACTTGTCTAAGCTTGTTTGGTTCGACAACTTTCTGTTTAGAACCGATTCGGAACCGAAAGTCGCAAAACTTTGACTTTTGCTTTGACTTCAGTTCTGACCCATTTTAGATGGGTTTAGACATGCCTTAAAGTTCCATTAGGACTTAGTTACATGATTGTATAAACCTCTGCGTTTATACCACTTGAATCCTTAATTGTCCGACGTTTCCGTTAAGTGCTTAAATATTGACCATAATGCCCTAATGACCATAAAACGAGAATTTTGGAAATATGAAAGTACAATAATCTTTGTTATTGATTATTAAACATATCCCTAAATTTTCACATCAGTTGGAGGTCTAGATTAGGAGTTATGCTTAATGACGTAATTAGAACGCTTCTTAGTAATTAAATGGCGTCATTAGCGTAAAGCCTATCTAAACCCAATTTTTGACACCAAACCTTTTACCCACTGATGTAATATAATATTGTGGGATTTTTGAAGATTTTTAATTATTTTTAAACTGATCATAAGCTAGGATTAGTGCCTTGATTCGATAAATACTGAATATACCCTTTTAAGCCATAAAATGAGTTTTACAAATCCTTTTGATACCAAACAAATTGCTATTGATTTTAAATAATAAATGAAGCATTTTGAACCTGTTGAACTGATCAGAAAACTCAGAATCCTATTTTAAACCGTAAATCGCTTAAAACGACGTTATACGCGTATTAAACGCATAGTAAGGGTTTAAAACCATTTTGTCACATAAGACTTAACACCAACTGATATACCATGTTAAAATAAAATATTTTACTGAATTATTCAGACCCGGATCACAGAAGCTTAATTGATCCCTTTTATAATCTTAAAAATGACCAAAATACCCCTACGGGGCTTAATATGAGGTTAGACTCGTTTTGGGCATAATGGAAGGTAACCTACTGATATCACAACATATTTAAGGCATGTTAACTTAGGAAACCTGTTTAGGACTCTTATGGTTACCCGTTACGCTTCTTGCGCGTTCGGTTCGGTTTATGTAACTAGTTTGCATAAATTAACCGAAACGGGTCAAACCATGTCATCTTTGTCTCAAAACCCAGAATGTGTTTAAGTTACCCATATTAAACAAGCATGAAATCTTGACGGGTCAACACCACATTCTAGAACGGTCTTCGCTTTACCATGCGTTTGAACCGTGTCTTCCTTTTGGAAACTAACCGGTCTAAGCTTAGGCTTAATTAAAGATCCGTTAGAAATCTAATAGGTTATTATAAACCTTCGTTCCAGATTAGGAGCCCAGTAAAAGTACTTGCATTTGTTGTATTTGATTGATACTTTGCTCAGGTAAATACTCTTAACTTATTTTCCCTATACGGGCTTGGGATACGGTACTATAAAAGTACCGCTTGGTCGGGTATGTAGTCATTTAAATCGGATTGTGATTAATGTATTTACATAACTTGCTTTATTCTGTATTATTTGGTGTATGGCCCTTGGGGGTTAAATGACCATGTCCCGGATATCCTTGGCATCATTTTACGAAATGGCCACGACCTAAGCACGGGGTGTAGGCGTACAACTGACAGATGCATTATGTAAAAACTAGTAATCCACTCAGAGGTATCATCCTTGTGGGCATTATACCGGAACTGGTAATCCACTTAAAGGATGAAAGCCTGTGGGCATTATACCTGTGGCGTGTCAGTTAATCTAGTTCGGCCCTACAAACCGGCCCTAATGGACGACAAATAAGTAAAACTGTATACAAGATTATCTACAAATAATTGTCCCAAGTTATAAAAGATATTTTGTGCCGAACTGCATTCAAACCAATTTACAAACTCTTTTCAAAATGAGTCAGTTGAGTTGTATTTACTAGTGTAAACTGACGTATTTTCCAAAAAGGTTAAGTGCAGGTACTATACGAAATAGGCTGGCTACTCCAGGCATCATTAATCAAGTCTCGCAAGCTCTAGATGTCAAAGTCTGTTGAACAGTTTTCTTTTTATTTGATCCGCCTGTGGATCCTTTACTATCCGTTGTAATACTGGATATTACTTTATATTCGGATTGTAATATATTTATATTTTTTCTTCCGCTGTGCATTTATATATTGTGTTGTTTGACTATGATGATATCAACTACGTCACGATACTCTCCTACCGGGCCCACCAGTGACACGTGGAAATTCGGGGTGTGACAGGTTGGTATCAGAGCCAACACTGAGTGAATTAAACACTAACCTTTTGTGTTTAATCTCAGTTACACAGATGCACATTCTTGAGTCTAGACAAGAACATAGGACTAATCCTAATTCGTTTCATTGTCTTTTAATTACTTCCTTGTTATTTTTCTGATTAGCCTTTGCATGGGCAAGTCATTTTATTAGAAGTCCCGTTTAGGGCAACCATATACTTGTTTAAATTTTAATGGAACGATTATATTTAAATATCATTCCTATATTATACGATCTACCATTATAATAAAAATGGCAAAATCTAAAAAGGACAAGACCTAGCCATATGTCATCTTAAGACAGGGCCAAGATGGTAGTTCTACAATTAGGTTCAGATCCTCGTTAACATTTCAATTTAGGATTGTTCTGCGTTAAATATTAAAAAGAATCTTAAAGGTAAAACCTAGCCTAAATATCACTACATACAAGGCCAAGATGGTAGAACCTATTCAAGAGATTCGAATCCTTGTTAAATAACTGAAAGCATATTATCATGCTTGATAAAATGTGATACGATGAAATCACATAAGTCATTCTTAAGTGGGTTATTCTAAATTCCCTTATTTATATAATCATCCCTTATGGATGAAGTGCCCACGGGCTATAATTAACGTCCTCTGAGACTAAAGACAGTGGTAGCCTACAACTCCCTGTCAAGCAAAAGCAGTGAACAACGTTCGAGCCTAAATACCTTGATTCTACGAGAATCATGACTTATAAATTAAACTTGTCCACGCGACTAAGCCTTTTGTGCTATTACTAACTTATAATTTGGGATTTATAGTGAAAATCCTGAATAAAATAAATACCATTCCTTTCCTGCCAGTATAAATATTAAAAGAGAATCTAAAAGGGTATAACCTAGCTTGAATGTCTTTAAAGACCTAGCTAAGATGGTAAGACCTGTTTAAAAAGAGATTCAGATCCTTGTTAACATCTGCAAACATGTTAACACTTCTGACAAAGGTGATGCGATAAAATCACGCTTGTCATCTTTATATTAGGAACTTCCAAATCCCTTTTAGCATAAGCGATCGATGGGAATCATGGCTAATAAACGTCGAACATGATGTACGCATCAAAACATCCATTCGAGATGTATACCTACGGGCAAAGATGAATGCATGAAAAAGGTAGTTTTTATTTCATAACTTCTTGTCAAGACAATGAACTATGAAATTTTCCGATCCAAAGGAATCATTGATTATGTTTTAAAATTTCCCTAGTGACAAGGCCTCTGAGCCATCAAAAGTCCTTTGGGAACAAGCCCTTGGGCTATATATATAAGAGATGTCAGTATGACATTGGCAGTCGTGACTTATTTCCCCTGTCTAATAAATATGAAGGATTATATTCCGTTTAAACGCCAAAGATGGTTTATTTAAAAACTTAGGCAAAACATAATCAAATAAATTAAATACTATCTATTGGCCTATATGGTTTAATTGCACCATGGCTATTTATTCATCAAAATTCGACAATTCGCTATATGATTAAACAAATTATTACTACTTGGTTTGTAGTCTTCAAAGCTTCACCATGGCTTACTCCTCTGAAGCTCACAATCATCCAGTTGATCAGGATGATGATGCAAGACTGAACTTAACAAACACCGAGTTTCAGGCTATGATAAATATGGTCGTAAACAACGCTGTGGACCGTGTGTTGAAGGATCATAAGCGAAAGTGCGATAAAACCCCAAATAGGGGTTACAAAAAGGGTAAGACCGGTTCAAACCATAAACCGTCCAAGCCAAAGGAGGCAAATCCCAAATGCAATAACTGCAGGAAACAACATTCTGGAAAATGCACCATCGACCCACGTGCTAAATTATGTGGAATTTGCAAAACCAAAGGTCATAAGACTTTGGATTGCAAGAAGATGGAAGATGCGACCTACCATGGTTGTGGCGAAAAAGGGCACATAAAGACCAGCTGCCCAAAGAAGGCGACTAAAGGAAAAGACACTTTAAATGCGCAAGCTAAGCCTTGTGGAATTTGTAATAAGGAAGGGCACAAGACTTTGGAGTGCCAAGACATAAAGGACGTAACCTGCTATGGTTGCAATGAAATAGGGCACATCAAGACAAATTGCCCAAATAAAACCAAGAAGCCTGGAGAGGCTAAGAAGACCGAAGCTGGAAGCTCTCAAATGGGCGCTCAGGAGACTATTCAGGATGACAATGTCACAACAGGTATTTTCTTTATCAATAACGCTCATGCCAGAGTATTAATTGATTCAGGTACAGATAAGTCTTTCGTAGACAATAGATTTTGTAAATCATTAAATCTGCCTGCTAAAACTCTAAGCATTAAATGTAAAGTAAAATTGACCGATAGTACCTCAGAGACTGCTTCAGCAATATTAGATGGATGTTTTATATCCATTAGGAATCATTCTTTTCTGCTGTCCTTGTTTCCATTTATATAATAAAGGACTCGATATATTGATAAGAATGGGTTGGTCGTCTGGTAGCCGAGCCCATATTGTGGATGATAAGAAGCAAGTAGTTATCAAAACTCCTTATGGTGAGCCTTTGACCACTCAAGGAGATACGTTTGGGTTAAGACGCTGCTAAGTCTCTCATAAGATCTTAAGCTTAGCAAACTTTTAGAAATTTTCCCATAAAAACCCCAGATATTAAGTGTAAGGTAAAAGTTACAGACGAAATCGGAAGAATCATTTCTTTTGTTCCTATCAGAAACCTTCAGTCGTAGAGTTTTCGAAATGTCCTCTCTCAAAGAGGAAGTGCGTCATCATATATAGTTGATATCTCTTTAATCTCTATCGATTCTGAATCCCAGATGGTATGATGAAAGCGCTATATGAGGATTGGTGTATCTTAATAAATTCCATAGATTGCTTCCATGCCTGATCAGTATGGAGGTTTAATGCATGGGACCGCGAAGATATTCCGAGAGGTCATATGGTACTAAAGTCAACTAATGGTATTCAAAGGAGATATCCAGAATAGAATTGTCCAAGTAAATGTTCCCGATTAAGGAATTCGTGGACTAGTAACATAAATGTGTCACTTATTTGACACAAGCAATGATGGGTGAACTGGAGCCTGAGATATGGAAATCTATGTAACCTCCTTGCATCTTGATTATCTTCTCCTAAGATTACCCTGTTTACCCCTGAAAGGCAGGTAGAATTAAGATTTATATCCCATTTAAGGCTGTATTACTATGAAATCTCCATGACGGCTAGTACCATCATTGGAAGAATCGAAACCCTGATTAACTAAGCTTTAAAATAGAGGGTTCATATAGCCTAACTCAATATTCCGAGAGTTTGATATTGTTAGATAAGAAAGACGGTTCATTTTGCTTATGCACTCATTACCGCAACCCTATTTTAACAACGATTAAGAATCGCCATCAACTACCAAGGATCGTTGAGTTATTCAACTAGCTATAAGGATTAGCTACTCCTTAAGATTAGTTTTAAGCAATGGTTGGGATAACCATCCCACCTTAAGATAAGCTTTTCTATAATAATTGATATGTAAGTATTAAGGCTACTCCTTTGGAGACCTTGTATAGATGGAATGTTAAACATCTATTGTTAGATAGAGAATTGGTAAGTCCAATTATCAAGATCTGAAAGTTGCCTGGGAGACAACAAATAAGATCATACAAATCCATAATCGATTGTAGGTTGCCAGTATACGGCAGGAAATCAAGGATTTATGAAAATAACAACCCTCCTAAGTTCTGGTTAAAAGATAAGGTTCAACAAAAGATAACACCCTAGAAGGGTGTGCCGAGTAGTAATTTTCAGGTTAGTTAAGCTTGGAATATATAAAGTCATTCGAAGGATTCGAATGTATCAAGACTAAATAGCTTACGAGCTAAGACCTAATTTAGGAGCTTGGTGGAACGCGCAATGTGACCCACACTAATGATTTAGCGACGTGTCACCAATAAGTCGAAAAGCACTATCACATAATGATATGCAGATCTATGATAGTATGAGAAACCTATGTCGATTGAGAATCGACAGGTTAAGGAGCTCCAAAAGAAAGTATGCACCTCTTGTACAGGTCAACTGGGATACCCTTGGAGGCCCAAATATACTATGGAAATTAAATCCATGATACGACAAAAAAGTACTTCCTTTACTTTAAGCAAATCTCGAGGTAGAGATTTATTTTAAGGGGGTGAGGATGTAACACCTCGAAAATTCACGTCCTATAATGTATTGACACGTGTCATAAGCTTGAACGTGTCAAAGTATACTCTAGAGGGACTAAAGTTGACAAACATGGAAAGTATGTGAATATAAGGGTTCAAAATGTCAAACAATGAATAAATATCTTTTAATATAACCCTACATAATGTTTATACATTCAAACGAATAAATCATGGATCATACGAAGCTAAATATGAAAGAAAGTGAGAGATTACAAACTACAGGGGTTAAATATGTCAACATGTTTAAAAGTATACCTCTTAGTGACCTTTTAGCAAACCGAAGCTTTGTAACAGTTAATTATGCTCACTAGAATGCACGATATAAATTTCATAAAGTTTCGTTATCGTATGAGAAAGTTATGATCAAATTCGTGTACGAGGGGTTAAAGCGTCAATGTTGAAAATTATGACTTTTCGGGTAATAACAAAGCGGCCAAGGACTTAACAAAGAAGGTATAAGTCTTGAAACCCTTGTAGGTAAAGGTGAAGGGGTCAAAATGCAAGAAATAAGTTCACTTGACCTTTCGAAAGGCCAAGGGACAATATGCAACAACTTGTGGCTTCTGCAGAAGGCTTGCGCACCGCAAGCAATAACCTTACGGTGCGCAAGGGATTGCCCAACGACAGAAAAACTGACAGATGGCTGTTTTGAGCTTGTAACCGACTTTGATTGATATTTTCTTCATTCATGCGCGCCCCCTACATGTTTTTAGACACTAGAGGGCACTTGTAAGCATCCATGATCATTACTAGACTTGTTTGTCAACAATCTATGAGATTAAAGGCACTATATAAGACCCATATGTTGGCAAACATTGATCATTCATTCCCATTGCAAGTTTGGGCCATTTCTGGAGCTCAAGTGTAGACCCAAGACATTCCAAATCGTTCATAGGACTTGTGTAAGTATCCTCAACCTTCATTGTTTAAGTTTTGCTTAGTTTATAGCCTTAAAGTCAAACCGTCGTAATTAACGGTTGACTTATTAATTAATCGCTAATGGTCCAGCGATTAGGCAAACTTAATGTAGTTATAAGTTGGTAATTAGGTGGGCATTAAACCCTTAAAAGGGCACCCACTGATTCCTATCCCAACTAGGTCATTTGTCGAGTCAAAGATGATTAGAAAAAGTCAACAGAAATGTAATCTTCGATTTAATACACAATTAACATTGTAAAAGGCGTGTAACCTATTTTATCATTCATATAACTTGATAATAAGTATAAGAACTTGTCTAAGCTTGATTGGTTCTCCAACTTTCGGTTTAGAACCGATTCGAAACCGAAAGTCGCAAAACTTTGACTTTAGCTTTGACTTCAGTTCTGACCCATTTTAGATGGGTTTAGACATGCCTTAAAGTTCCATTAGGACTTAGTTACATGATTGTATAAACCTCTGCGTTTATACCACTTGAATCCTTAATTGTCCGACGTTTCCGTTAAGTGCTTAAATATTGACCATAATGCCCTAATGACCATAAAACGAGAATTTTGGAAATATGAAAGTACAATAATCTTTGTTACTGATTATTAAACATATCCCTAAATTTTCACATCAGTTGGAGGTCTAGATTAGGAGTTATGCTTAATGACGTAATTAGAACGCTTCTTAGTAATTAAACGGCGTCATTAGCGTAAAGCCTATCTAAACCCAATTTTTGACACCAAACCTTTTACCCACTGATGTAATATAATATTGTGGGATTTTTGAAGATTTTTAATTATTTTTAAACTGATCATAAGCTAGGATTAGTGCCTTGATTCGGTAAATACCGAATATACCCTTTTAAGCCATAAAATGAGTTTTACAAATCCTTTTGATACCAAACAAATTGCTACTGATTTTAAATAATAAATGAAGCATTTTGAACCTGTTGAACTGATCAGAAAACTCAGAATCCTATTTTAAACCGTAAATCGCTTAAAACGACGTTATACGCGTATTAAACGCATAGTAAGGGTTTAAAACCATTTTGTCACATAAGACTTAACACCAACTGATATACCATGTTAAAATAAACTATTTTACTGAATTATTCAGACCCGGATCACAGAAGCTTAATTGATCCCTATTATAATCTTAAAAATGACCAAAATACCCCTACGGGGCTTAATATGAGGTTAAACTCGTTTTGGGCATAATGGAAGGTATCCTACTGATATCACAACATATTTAAGGCATGTTAACTTAGGAAACCTGTTTAGGACTCTTATGGTTACCCGTTACGCTTCTTGCGCGTTCGGTTCGGTTAATGTAACTAGTTTGCATAAATTAACCGAAACGGGTCAAACCATGTCATCTTTGTCTCAAAACCCAGAATGTGTTTAAGTTACCCATATTAAACAAGCATGCAATCTTGACGGGTCAAAACCACATTCTAGACCGGTCTTCGCTTTACCATGCGTTTGAACCGTGTCTTCCTTTTGGAAACTAACCGGTCTAAGCTTAGGCTTAATTAAAGATCCGTTAGAAATCTAATAGGTTATTATAAACCTTCGTTCCAGATTAGGAGCCCAGTAAAAGTACTTGCATTTGCTGTATTTGATTGATACTTTGCTCAGGTAAATACTCTTAACTTATTTTCCCTATACGGGCTTGGGATACGGTACTATAAAAGTACCGCTTGGTCGGGTATGTAGTCATTTAAATCGGATTGTGATTAATGTATTTACATAACTCGCTTTATTCTGTATTATTTGGTGTATGGCCCTTGGGGGTTAAATGACCATGTCCCGGATATCCTTGGCATCATTTTACGAAATGGCCACGACCTAAGCACGGGGTGTAGGCGTACACCTGACAGATGCATTATGTAAAAACTGGTAATCCACTCAGAGGTATCATCCTTGTGGGCATTATACCGGAACTGGTAATCCACTTAAAGGATGAAAGCCTGTGGGCATTATACCTGTGGCGTGTCAGTTAATCTAGTCCGGCCCTACAAACCGGCCCTAATGGACGACAAATAAGTAAACCTGTATACAAGATTATCTACAAATAATTGTCCCAAGTTATAAAAGATATTTTGTGCCGAAGTGCATTCAAACCAATTTACAAACTCTTTTCAAAATGAGTCAGTTGAGTTGTATTTACCAGTGTAAACTGACGTATTTTCCAAAAAGGTTAAGTGCAGGTACTATACGAAATAGGCTGGCTACTCCAGGCATCATTAATCAAGTCTCGCAAGCTCTAGATGTCAAAGTCTGTTGAACAGTTTTCTTTTTATTTGATCCGCCTGTGGATCCTTTACTATCCGTTGTAATACTGGATATTACTTTATATTCGGATTGTAATATATTTATATTTTTTCTTCCGCTGTGCATTTATATATTGTGTTGTTTGACTATGATGATATCAACTACGTCACGATACTCCCCTACCGGGCCCACCGGTGACACGTGGAAATTCGGGGTGTGACAGGTTGGTATCAGAGCCAACACTGAGTGAATTAAACACTAGCCTTTTGTGTTTAATCTCAGTTACACAGATGCACATTCTTGAGTCTAGACAAGAACATAGGACTAATCCTAATTCGTTTCATTGTCTTTTAATTACTTCCTTGTTATTTTTCTGATTAGCCTTTGCATGGGCAAGTCATTTTATTAGAAGTCCCGTTTAGGGCAGCCATATACTTGTTTAAATTTTAATGGAACGATTATATTTAAATATCATTCCTATATTATACGATCTACCATTATAATAAAAATGGCAAAATCTAAAAAGGACAAGACCTAGCCATATGTCATCTTAAGACAGGGCCAAGATGGTAGTTCTACAATTAGGTTCAGATCCTCGTTAACATTTCAATTTAGGATTGTTCTGCGTTAAATATTAAAAAGAATCTTAAAGGTAAAACCTAGCCTAAATATCACTGCATACAAGGCCAAGATGGTAGAACCTATTCAAGATATTCGAATCCTTGTTAAATAACTGAAAGCATATTATCATGCTTGATAAAATGTGATACGATGAAATCACATAAGTCATTCTTAAGTGAGTTATTCTAAATTCCCTTATTTATATAATCATCCCTTATGGATGAAGTGCCCACGGGCTATAATTAACGTGGATAACAGATGTAGAAATTTCGGCATGACCCGTACGTAAATAGACCACTAACACCTGTTTTATACGATAAACCATTTCTACATAAACATCTTGACAAAAACCCAAAACGGAACGTTTAAGTTGTTTACAACAAGACCACCACTAATAAGTTTTTAACCAAACCATAAAGACATCAAAATACTACACAATTTAAAATACATAAGACCAAAAGTTTAGACCATGTTATATTCACTTATGACGGAAGCGTGTAGTGGGCGAAGATCAAGTGTGCTCATTCCAAATCGTCCGACCGCCTAGATTGAGGATTTACCTACAATCAACATAAACAAATAATTTAGTATTTCGTCACTAACACATCTAAATAATAAACCGATTCGTTTCTTTCACGGTATTACATCATTCAATTACTTAACTAACCATTAAACAGTTCATTACATGCTTGCCTCAAGGTAGAGACTAAGCATACTTTTCTTAACATACCCGCTAAAAACGGATACTATTAACATTACATAACTTCCATTCGATTCGTTCATGACGAACAAACATATTCTTTAGATTCTTACCTCATTCTCCGATCCGATAGGACGGATCGAGTAGACTTTCATTCATTACATACTTAACTACCCATACCCGGTTCAACTAAAAGAACCAGATATGATGCATTATCTTTCATAACTTATTCATTCATCACAATCCGTTTATGACGGATCTTAC
The DNA here is from genome assembly GCA_030545235.1 of Helianthus tuberosus. Taxonomy (NCBI): domain Eukaryota; kingdom Viridiplantae; phylum Streptophyta; class Magnoliopsida; order Asterales; family Asteraceae; genus Helianthus; species Helianthus tuberosus. The sequence continues at coordinate 1,101,753 of CM060414.1, forward strand.
TTTTGCTTTCGAAGAACCATAGATTTCAAATCTCACAATTTTAACATAACAACACAATTAAAAAATGAGACTATTAAACATATGACAACATTATAGAATATGATGTACACTAACGTACCTCGATCTTGTGAGCTTTCCGACTTCCTAGTGTTGTAACCTTCTTCTTTCACACCTATAACAACACGTTCATTCACTTATTTAGTTCAACTAAATTTCATTCATTCTTCTTCCAAATCACGCATATTATTCTTTTAAGCATTCCATCAAACACTTGGCGGGTTTCGCATTTGCGGGACATTTACCCAACTAACTAAAACATGTTTTTGGGCAAGTTCTTTTAATTATTCAACACTAATCAAGCAAACCTTATTCTATATCAATTTATCTAGTGCTTATACACCATTAACAGAATTATTCATCGATGATTCACATGCATGACACTACATGGTCATCCTAATTCACATCTCAATTTCATAAAGTGGGTTTTTACTAGAATCTTTCAAATAACCTAAAATCTAACCTGATTCTTGTTCTAGAAGGTAATCCTAACTCAGATTTCTCACATTTAGACACAGGAATTCGAGATTGGGTTGAACCCCTCATTCTACAATTCATGATTCCAGAAATTAAACTTACCACTTCAGAAATTGAGGCTAGCTACTCGAATTTAGGGTTCATGCGTTAGATTTCTCCTTTGATTCAGGTTCAGTTGCTTGATTTCATGATGCTAGGTTTTCACCCTCTTGCCCTGCTCCCTTGTTCGATCGATCAGAATCCCCACACACACTCTGTGTGTGGGTTTTAATCCCTTTTATTTTAATTACCTCAATTTTTGATATGTTACACCTTTAGTCCCTCAAGTTCACTTACTTATTTAAATTTTAGACTTCACCCCTTTATTATTTATATCATGCATCAAAACCCCATTAACTAAGTTAAGTTTTTAAATAAACTTTTTAACTTATCAAATAAACATTTTTGGGGTGTTACAAGTCTACCCCCCTTAAAAAGGGTTTCGTCCCCGAAACCTGACACATAACAATTTATACATTTACATACCGAAGAGAAAAGGGTAGTGCTTCCTCATTTCATCTTCCGCTTCCCATCTAAGTTCCGACCCCTTTCGGTGTTGCCATTGAACCAACACTTGTCTAATGGCTTTGTTGCGAAGGTTCTTCACCTTAACGTCTTTAATGGCTATTGGTCTTTCGACATAATTTAACCCCTTGTCCAACTCGATGTCATCGAGAGGCACTAATGCTGTTTCATCCGCAAGACACTTCCTCAACTGCGATACGTGGAAGGTATTGTGGATCCCGTCTAGTGTAGACGGTAATTCTAATCGATTTGCAACCCTCCCAACTCGAGCCAGGATTTTAAACGGTCCAATATAACGAGGGCCTAACTTACCCCGTTTGCGGAAACGGATTATGCCCTTCCACGGAGATACTTTCAGCAGGACATAATCTCCGACTTGAAATTCGATAGGACGCCTTCTCTTGTCTGCATAAGCTTTTTTCCGATCTTGGGCTGCTTTCAGTCGAGCTCTAATCAATTCAATCTTTTCATTCGTCGCTGCTATTAAATCACTTGGCGCAAGTTCTCTCTGACCAACTTCACCCCAACACACAGGAGTTCTACATTTCCTCCCGTATAATAGTTCATAGGGGGCCATTTGAATACCACTATGATAGCTATTATTATAAGAAAATTCTGCTAGTGGTAAATGGTCATCCCAATTCCTGCCAAAATCTAAGGCACAAGCCCTTAACATATCAACAAGCGTTTGGATGGTTCGCTCAGATTGACCATCAATCTGAGGGTGATAGGCTGTGCTTATGTGTAGCTTCGTGCCCATACTTTCATGGAATTTCTGCCAGTAACGAGAGGTAAATCTAGTATCCCGATCTGAAACGATTGACACAGGCACCCCGTGTCGAGATACGATCTCATTCATATAAATTTCCGCCATCCTCTCAGAAGAGTAAGCTTCCCGAATAGGTAAAAAGTGGGCACTTTTTGTGAGTCGGTCTACGATTACCCATATTGCATCGTGCCCCTTTTTCGTTATAGGAAGCTTGGTTACCAGATCCATAGTTAACTCCTGCCATTTCCAGACTGGAATTTCCAAGGGTTGTAACTCTCCGTATGGTTTTTGATGTTATGCTTTCACTTGGGAGCATGTTAAGCATTTTGAGACATACTTTACAATATCGCGTTTCATACCCGGCCACCAATAATTGGTTTTCAAGTCCCGGTACATCTTGGTTGCTCCGGGATGGATTGAGTATCGTGACTTATGAGCCTCGTCGAGTAGAGCGGTCTTTACTTCGCAAAATCGTGGTATCCAAATTCGACCGAATCTTGTTTTGAGTCCGGTCGAATTTTCTTCTAATTTATCAGCTATACCTTTCATTCTTTCTTTTTTTGGGTCTTCTGCTCCAAGCGACTTTATTTGGGAATCTCGTATCATATCAAGTAAACGTGGCGTAACTATCATCTTCATGGATTTTACTCGAATGGGAGATGGATACTCTTTTCGGCTTAACACATCAGCTACCACGTTCGCCTTTCCCGGGTGATAAAGGATATCGCAATCGTAATCTTTGATAAGTTCTAACCATCTCCGCTGCCTCATATTTAAGACTTTTTGCTCGAAGAAATACTTGAGGCTTTTGTGATCCGAGTAAATTGTACATTTTGCACCGTAGAGATAGTGCCTCCAGATCTTCATGGCAAAAACTACTGCCGCCAACTCTAAGTCGTGAGTTGGGTAGTTTCCTTCATGCGGTTTAAGTTATCTTGATGCATACGCGATAACCTTTCCCCTTTGCATTAAAACACACCCTAAACCTTGATGTGAAGCATCTGAATAGACAACCAAATCTTCCGTTCCATCTGGGAGTGTTAAGACCGTAGAACTAGACAGCTTTTCTTTTAACACGTGAAAGGCTTCTTCTTGATCTTTGCCCCACACAAACCTCTCATTCTTCCTCGTCAACTTCGTTAAGGGTAACACTATTTTTGAAAAGTCTTGTATAAACCTCCTGTAATAGCCAGCAAGGCCTAGAAAGCTCCTTACTTCAGTTGGAGTTTTTGGGGAAACCCACTTCATTACTGCCTCAATCTTCGATGAATCAACCAAGACACCTTTCGAGTTTATCACGTGGCCGAGAAACTGCACATCTCTGAGCCAAAAGGCGCATTTTGAGAATTTTGCGTAAAGTTTCTCCTTACGGAGAACTTCAAGTACTTCACGCAAGTGTCTCGCATGTTCAGTCTTGCTTCGCGAGTAGACTAGAATATCATCTATGAACACGATCACAGATTTATCTAACATGGGTCGGCATACCCGGTTCATAAGATCCATAAACGCTGCCGGTGCGTTCCTCAATCCAAAGGACATGACTAAAAATTCATAATGCCCATATTGGGTTCTGAATGCGGTCTTTGGAATATCTTCTTCCCGATTCTAACTTGATGATACCCCGAACGTAGGTCTATTTTAGAGAACCAACTCGTCCCTTGTAATTGATCAAAAAGATCGTCAATTCTAGGTAAAAGGTAGCGGTCTTCACGGTCAGCTTATTTAATTCTCTGTAATCGATGCACATGCGCATCGACCCGTCTTTCTTCTTAACAAATAAGACAGGCGCTCCCCAAGGCGACACACTCGGGCGTATAAAGCCCTTATCTAGTAGATCTTGTAACTGTGTCATTAACTCCCGCATCTCGGTGGGAGCCAATCTATAGGGAGCCTTCGCACCCGGATTCAGTTCGATGCGAATCTCTATTTCTCGTTCGGGAGAGAGTCCCGGCAATTCCTCCGGAAATACATCCGGAAATTCGTTCACGACCTCAACGTTTTCAAGCTTCGGGAGGCTTTGTCGAGCGTCTACTACATAAGCTAGGTATGCTCTACTCCCGTTAAGTACGTATTTAACGGCTTGAACAAGGGTGCACAATTTTGTTTCCACATTTCTCTCCCCTTGAATACTCATTTGCCTTCCACTTGGAGAGTGGACAAGCATTACCTTATTTTCACAATTAACCTCTACACGGTGTCGTGCCATCCAATCCATACCTACTATCATTTTGAATTCCCCTAAAACCATAGGTATGAGGTCGATATCGAATTCTTCATCTTCTATAATGAATTTGCAATTTCTACAAATCTGGTGTAACACATAGTTCTTACTATCGGCTATTTCTACTTCTAAAGGTATCGGCATTTGTTCAATCTTAAATGAAGGATGGTGTACGATTTCATTTGAAATAAACGACATCGTGGCTCCGGTATTGAACAAAACATAAACCGGTATGGAGTTTAATAGAAAGATACCTGAGACCACATTCGGATGGGACTTGGCTTCTTCGGATATGATTTGAAACATCCTCCCTTTTGCCTTAGAGCTTTCTTCATTCTTTCTCTCCTTCTTTGATCCTTGTTGGAGTTTAGGACACTTTGACTTAACATGCCCTTTCTGGAAACAGTTGAAACATGTCTTCGGGTTGCTAGGGCACTTGTAGGATGTATGCCCTTCTTCACCGCATTTATAGCATCCTTTCTTTCCCAAAAGGCATTCCCCAGTGTGAAGTTTTCCACATGTCTTGCAAGGAGTAATACCACCCTTCGACTTATCTTTCCTTCCATGATCTTGGAACCTTGCCTTTTTAGATGGACTTGCATTTGTCCCCTTTTCTGCCGACCTCTTTTCACCACGTTCCTCCTGTCTTTTTATCTCAATTTCTCTATCTCGTGCCAAATTGATAAGCTCGTCAAGGGTTTCACATTTTGAGGGAGTAATGAACTCCCTGAATTCTGCCTTCAATATGCCATAAAAGCGATTGATATTCATTCTTTCAGTCTTCACAAAATCTCCACAGAACTTCATCTTATCCATGAAAGTGTTTGATATCTCGTTTTTCTGTCGGAGGCGTAAGAAATCCTCCTGAATCTTATCAATGGCCGACTGAGGACAATGATATCTCATGAAAGGTTCCTTAAATTCTTTCCAAGTCATCATTTGGAGTTTATCCTCACCTATTTCCTTGCTATGCGCATCCCACCAATCTTTCACCTGGAAAGAGAGTTGACCAGTAGCGAACATCACCTGGTCTTCCTTTTCACACCTACTTCGTATAAATACGGCCTCTATATTGGAAATCCATCTTTGGCATGCGATTGGGTCAATTTTACCATCATACGTTGCAGGATTGCATGCCATGAAATCTTTATATGTGCATCGTCGTTCCTTGCTTTTAACTTTAGAACCCTCAATCGGTTCCTTCAATTCTTCTATCTTGCTGGTCATCATTGCATCCACAACTCCTAATACCCGACTCTCCACTTCTTGAGCTAATCGTGGAAGATTAGCTTGCATAACCCCTTCTGCCACTTCTGTGACTTTGCTATTAAATGCTTCTTGTCTAGTCGTATCATCGTCATCCTCATTAACGTTTCTTGCATCGGCCATCTACACATTGTCATGTTTACGTTTAATACAAATCATAAGCTTTCAATACATCACAGTTCATTAGTCCGTATCTACTTCATTCACATTCTTACATTTTAAACTTTTCTCGCCTTTTAAACTTTCATCATTCATTCGTGTCATTTGACACATTACTTTCGACTTTTATAAATTTCTTTCTATCGTAACCACTAATTGTGGTTACATATATATCTTATTAGGCCTTATATAGACCTTACACGAACATTTAATAGGCCTTCATACAATTTGGAAATTCAAAATACGAAAAACAAAACAAAACAAAAATTCTCAGCGGGCTTGATTTCCGCTAGCCGTCGGGACGGCCTCACACCCCGTCGGCGACGGGCTCCCTAAATGTGGCATCGGCCACTTGTCCGTAAGCAGCAACTTAGGGCGTCGGCCCAAAGGGGGGCGTCGGCGACGGCCTCCCGATTTGCTGAAACGCTGTTGTGCTATTTTTTGCTGATTCGACCATTTTCCGGGTTCGTTTTCAGCCATACGGTTCCTGAAACTCCCCGTATGGCCCCCATACTTACTCCGTTACGTACTTAACTTAAATATTATATCCCAAGCACATTACACATACTAGCATTTTACCAAAAACTTAAATTGTTACCTCATGGGCGATCTTGGAGCGAGCACACTTTCGAACGAGCCGTCGGTTTGAGTTCAAGCATCACATTATATGCTCAAATCCCTCAAACCTTGGCTCTGGTACCAACTTGTAACGCCCCTAACTTATCATTTACAAAAGATCTTAACGTGGATAATAGATGTAGAAATTTCGGCATGACCCGTACGTAAATAGACCACTAACACCTATTTTATACGATAAACCATTTCTACATAAACATCTTGACAAAAACCCAAAACAGAACATTTAAGTTGTTTACAACAAGACCACCACTAATAAGTTTTTAACCAAACCATAAAGACATCAAAATACTACACAATTTAAAATACATAAGACCAAAAGTTTAGACCACGTTATATTCACTTATGACGGAAGCGTGTACTGGGCGTAGATCAAGTGTGCTCATTCCAAATCGTCCGACCGCCTAGATTGAGGATTTACCTACAATCAACATAAACAAATAATTTAGTATTTCGTCACTAACACATCTAAATAATAAACCGATTTGTTTCTTTCACGGTATTACACCATTCAATTACTTAACTAACCGTTAAACAGTTCATTACATGCTTGCCTCAAGGTAGAGACTAAGCATACTTTTCTTAACATACCCGCTAAAAACGGATACTAGTAACATTACATAACTTCCATTAGATTCGTTCATGACGAACAAACATATTCTTTACATTCTTACCTCATTCTCCGATCCGAGAAGGACGGATCGAGTAGACTTTCATTCATTACATACTTAACTACCCATACCCGTTTCAACTAAAAGAACCGGATATGATGCATTATCTTTCATAACTTATTCATTCATCACAATCCGTTTATGACGGATCTTACTTTTGCTTTCGAGGAACCATAGATTTCAGATCTCACAATTTTAACATAACAACACAATTCAAAAATGAGACTATTAAACATATGACAACATTATATAATATGATGTACACTAACGTACCTCGATCTTGTGAGCTTTCCGACTTCCTAGTGTTGGAACCTTCTTCTTTCACACCTATAACAACACGTTCATTCACTTATTTAGTTCAACTAAGTTTCATTCATTCTTCTTCCAAATCACGCATATTATTCTTTTAAGCATTCCATCAAACACTTGGCGGGTTTCGCATTTGCGGGACATTTACCCAACTAACTAAAACATGTTTTTGGGCTAGTTCTTTTAATTATTCAACAATAATCAAGCAAACCTTATTCTATATCAATTTATCTAGTGTTTATACACCATTAACAGAATTATTCATCAATGATTCACATGCATGACACTACATGGTCATCCTAATTCACATCTCAATTTCATAAAGTGGGTTTTTACTATAATCTTTCAAATAACCTAAAATCAAACCTGATTCTTGTTCTAGAAGGTAATCCTAACTCAGATTTCTCACATTTAGACACAAGAATTCGAGATTGGGTTGAACCCCTCATTCTACAATTCATGATTCCAGAAATTAAACTTACCACTTCAGAAATTGAGGCTAGCTACTCGAATTTAAGGTTCATGCATTAGATTTCTCCTTTGATTCAGGTTTAATTGCTTGATTTCATGATGCTAGGTTTTCACCCTCTTGCCCTGCTCCCTTGTTCGATTGACCAGAATCCCCACACACACACTATGTGTGTGGGTTTTAATCCCTTTTATTTTAATTACCTCAATTTTTGATATGTTACACCTTTAGTCCCTCAAGTTCACTTACTTATTTAAATTTTAGACTTCACCCCTTTATTATTTATATCATGCATCAAAACCCCATTAACTAAGTTAAGTTTTTAAATAAACTTTTTAACTTATCAAATAAACATTTTTGGGGTGTTACAAGTCTACCCCCCTTAAAAGGGGTTTCGTCCCCGAAACCTGACACATAACAATTTATACATTTACATACCGAAGAGAAAAGGGTAGTGCTTCCTCATTTCATCTTCCGCTTCCCATGTAAGTTCCGACCCCTTTCGGTGTTGCCATTGAACCAACACTTGTCTAATGGCTTTGTTGCGAAGGTTCTTCACCTTAACGTCTTTAATGGCTATTGGTCTTTCGACATAATTTAACCCCTTGTCCAACTCGATGTCATCGAGAGACACTAATGTTGTTTCATCCGCAAGACACTTCCTCAACTGCGATACGTGGAAGGTATGGTGGATCCTGTCTAGTGTAGACAAGGGTTAATCACAGAAAGTTTGTTACCATCTCTGAAACTTCACAGTCCGGAGTGGCAGCGGGGCTTGTCGTTGGCGGAACCACTTAAATCGATGGACAAGGGTTAATCACGAAGGGACAGCGACGGTCAGACTTCACTGGAAAATCATCATCCCGAATCGACAAATCCAAACTGAAATGTAGTCACTGTGATATGAGGGGACACACCAAAGAGCAGTGCTTTAAAATCGTGGGTTTTCCTGACTGGTGGAGGTTGTCATTGCCATAGGTAACAACATCGATGAGAAGGATGGCAGCAGTAATGCTTCTAAAGAAATAATTAGTGAAGGCACATCTGAGGCTGAAGATCAGGGTGGATGGACGTGGCACTGAGCACCCTCAAAGGCGAAGTGCTCCTGTAAAAAATATTACGTTTCCGCTCAAAAAAATCAAAACCAAAACCAAAAAAAAAAACAAAAAAAAAACAAAAACCCAAAACCAAAACCAAAACCCAAACCCAAAACCCAAACCCAAAACCAAAACCCAAAAACTCAAAAACCCAAAACCAAAACCCAAAAACTCAAAAACACAAAACCAAAACCCAAAAACTCAAAAACCCAAAACCAAAAACCCAAAAATCAGAAACCTAAAAACCCAAATGGCCAAGTTGAATTTTGGAAATCCCATAATTCAACTTGAGGGGGGGTATTAGAAAAATAAAAAATAATTTAGAGAAAATTATGGATCTTCAACATCATCTCCATATTTATCAAAGTCTTTCCTTTTTTATTCATCCTTGTAATGCCTATAAATAAAGGCTTGGTTTTCTCTTTTGTATGCTAGAATTAAATCAATAAAATTCAGTTCTTTTGATCTTCTTTGATTGTCATTCACAACAACATCTAGACTAAATTAAATAACTCTGCATTTGTAAGTATATTGTTCAATTTTTGCATAAATAAAAAGCTCAATACAATTCTAGATACCATTTCTAAGTATATTGCTCATTTTTTTCAAAAATAAAAAGCTTAATACAAATCTAGATACCAGAAGAAAGTTTATTTTTGATTAAACCCATATTATTTCTTTAAGTGACATTGCCTTTTTATAAAGATAACTTTATAATATCAAAACATCAAATGGTAACTATGCTAGAGTTGGTTAAAGAATGGGTGATTTCAATAACCAAAATGATTTAGGAGGTTCTATGCATGGATAATACACTATGGGCTGAATATACACTTTTCATCCGGGGTTGATAAACGAATTTGTAAAAATATATTTATTGGGTCTATACCATACTTCTGTTATAATAAAAATACCTCTAGAACGTGTTCCAGCCTTCTAATACCAATATGTCCCTTTGTTGTCGGTTCAAATGAAAGGTGGTGGCAACTCTTGATCTAGGTCACGGATCCTCTAAATCCTCATCAGCCTGTTCAAGGAAGTTTATGGTGAAAAAACATTCACTTTTATAGTTTGGTTTTGGTTTTGGTTTCGAATAAGCTGTGTATTTGATATCAAATGTTGAGTGTGTGGCACTTTGGAATGTAATCAATATATCTGGTATGGATGCAGATTGTAGTCAGCATCTTGCTGGATAACACCTGTATTGTTTTGTGCTATTTTAATAAAAGTTGGTTTTTGTTCAAAAAAGAATAACAAAAATTAGTTGTTTATTATTTAGCAATATGGATGTAGGTTGTGTAGATAAAGATAAGAGGAAAGGTATTGAACATGTGTAATAAACTTACCTATATCTACTCAAGTCCATGTAATACAAACATCCGACCTGTCCTTGGTTTTATCCTAATAAACTTACCTGTTGATTCTTTTTTTTAATGAACTTACCTTTCATAAGTGTTAGTACTCAATTCCGTGTAATACCTGAAATAATTGAACCGATTGTTCAGTTATGACTTTTATATAACAATTTATTAAATTGTTCAACCCGTGTATCACACGGGTAGATTTTTTTTTTTTTTTTTAAAGGTGTGAATTATTCGCGAATGTCGGGAGGTCTAGCATACGTTGTCTTAACTGGGTCTGCGTCAGGGAGCCCCCTCGCACAATAGATCCCCAATTTAAACCCCTCAATGAGAAACCCCTATCACTCGACTCAAACTTGAGACCTGTAGGGAAAAACCAGGACCGCTATCAGGGGGTGCAGTAGGTGCCTGCGATCAGGGCCCAAATCAATATAGGGCCCGAAAAAATTTTAAATTTTATATATATATATATATATATGTATGTATATATGTATGTATATATTTAAAAAAATCCTAGATATTTGTATAAATAAGGGCCTGCTAAAAGACCCAAAGTTTTTTTTAACTAAGGGACTGTTTAAAAGTTTAAAAAAACGGCCCAATTATCAAGCCTAAGTGACTAGTCTAAACAAAAATAAGGGTCTGCTAGATCAGGGAAAGGAAACAAAACGTCGCACTGTCGCAGGCAGTATAGTATATCGCACAGGGAAGTGGGACGAAGGAAACTGGAAACAAAACGTCGATCATATGTTTTTGTCGTTTTGATTTCATATGTTTTTGATGTCATACGTTTTTGATTTCATAATATATTAATATATGTGATTCTGATTGAATGATTGATAAGTTTATATTATATGAAAATTTGTGAATAGGGCCCAAATTTTTTATCTAGAACAAGGCCAAAAAAAAATTTGTGATTTTCTGAGACGGTCCTGGGAAAAACTCACCCAGACCTACCATAAATAGAACTTAAATACCCGTGACCACCACTAGAGCACTACCGAAAGTGATGGTTCATCACATGGGTAGATAACATAGTTTTTGTTAATAAAGCAAAATCATGGGATTTGCCGCTTTTGGAAAGGTATGGGTTTAATCATTGTGCCCGGCTGCTGCAAGTTTTTGCGACTTTCTTTCGGGTGCTACTTTCTACACCCTCTATTTACTTTTTTCACCCCCTCCTCTCACATACTTACAGGTGGAGTCTGCGTGGGACCGACAGTTTTCCTCTCACAATGGGGGTATAATCAGGAGGGGGAGGGGGGGGGGGGGGGTTGTGTATAGAATGAACCGTTTCGAACCGAACCGTTTCGAGCCGTACCGTTTCGAGCTGAACCGTTTCGAACCGAACCGTTTCGACCCGTACCGTTTCGACCCGTACCGTTTCGAAGCGAACCGTGCCGTTTCGAACCGAACCGTGCCGTTTCGAACCGAACCCTTTCGAGCTGAACCGTTTCGAACCGAACCCTTTCGAGCTGAACCGTTTCGAACCGAACCGTGCCGTATCGAACCGAACCGTTTCGAGCCGAACCGTTTCGAGCCGTACCGTTTCGAACCGTACCGTTTCGATGCGAACCGTTTCGAACCGAACCCTTTGGACCCGAACCGTTTCGACCCGAACCGTTTCGAAGCCGAACCGGTACGGTTCGATACGGCACGGTTCGAAACGGTTCAGCTCGAAAGGGTTCGGTTCGAAACGGCACGGTTCGGTTCGAAACGGTACGGCTTGAAACGGTACGGCTTCGAAATGGTACGGGTCGAAACGGTTCGGTTCGAAACGGTTCAACTCGAAACGGTTCAGCTTCGAAACGGTACGGGTCGAAACGGTTCGGCTCGAAACGGTACGGGTCGAAATGGTTCGCGTCGAAACGGTTCAGCTCGAAACGGTTCGGGTCGAAACAGTTCGCGCCGAAACGGATTTTTTGGATTTTTTAGAATTTTTATGATTTTTTAGAATTTTTATTATTTTTTAGAATTTTTTGGAATTTTTTTGATTTTTTGGAATTTACTATTTTTTTTGTTTTAATGTTTTAGAGTTTACACTTAAGTCCCTGTGTTTCTAAAACTGACGCAAACCGTCCCTGAATTAGTTAGTTAACAAACTAAATGGATGGAGTTAAGTTAGTGGACTGAAATGGTTACGAAAATGAAACTAATGGACTGAAATGGCAATTTTTAAACTAATGGACTGAAACCGTTATTTTTGACAAACCTCAGGGACGAAAACAGTAATTAACTCTTTATTATTTAACAACGTATACCCTTGATTTATTTCAGTTTAATAACTTTACACCTCATCTTCTTCGATACTTCAATTTTATTTTTTTTATTTTTGTTTAAATTACTTTTGCAAGTTTACATCACAACAACGTACGAGACGTTATACTCTTTTTATCTATGCCTAACCACGTTAATATCACTAACGTAATATGTGCAACAAAATAAAAACATGCCACGTCACGCGTGGACATCACACGTTAATGTCATTATTATATCACATGTAACGGAGTTACAAACGCGCCACACACATAAAAGTCTAGTTAAAAGAAAGACAAAATTGCAGAAAACAACCTTTATGTATACTCAAAAATGCACTTTATACCTTTCACTATGAAATCCGCCAAAACCAACCTTTACGTTCATGTTTTGCTACAAATTCAACCTTTACACCTAACCTAGTCAAAAAAGTCAGTTAACTTGCCCCACGTGAGATGCACGTGAGGGCATATCTGTCTTTTCCATTTACCCCTTTTACAATAAATGTTATATTTAATCCCTTTTATTTATGTCCTTCAACTAACAAATATATGATATCAGATTACCCCCATTTCTAAGAGACTTATCAAATTCCCACCATAAGAAATCATAAACCCTCATCTTCATCACAATCGATTATAACAAAGGTGAAATGGATCCTGTTCCGATTCAAGTACGTGGTCCTGATGATGATTTTGCACTAGACCTTATATACGGTAATACTTCTTCACTCCAAATATGTGTATTAGGTCAAAATTAAGTTGAGTTTTTGGTCACTGATCATGTTCTGTAACTTGCATTGTAGGTGATTATCCAACGTTGTTCTCTATACACTTGTATCATGGAGGGTATTTTACTGATCCTCCAGGACGAATCTATAAGAATGATGACCTAGATTTCTTTGATTTTATCGACAGTGACAGGTTTGGGTTTGCACAATTAGAGTCGATTAGGGATAAGCTAGGTTATAACGATGATGTGCCTCATTACTTTCACTTTTCTGATCCATCAATGAATGACCTTGATAATGGACTTACATTATTAAGTAATGATCAAGATATTAAGAAGTTGGTTGCTTTTGTTAGGGATGGTCACAGGTACATTAATGTTTATTTGGAAAATGGGATGTCTAATGTTCAACGATTAAGTCAAACCCAAAGCAATACTTCTTTAGATGTTAACGATGTGAAGGTTAGTGCTAATGAGGCTAAACAAGTTAGTGATCATGAACTTAGTGATAATTCAGATAAGGACTATGAGGAGGAAGAAGTTAGGGATGATACAACAGAGGATGAGGATAACAGTGATGAGGATAGTGATTATTTTGAAGATGAAATGAATGATATGGATGAGGAGGTAGATATGAGAGATTTTAGGTTCATGGTTGATGAAGTAGTAGATGATACAAAACAAGACCTTGGTAATGAATCTGATGTGGATGTTTTAGACAATGATGACTTTGATAGTTGCAGTGATTCTGATGAGAATCTTGCAAACATAAGAAAGAAAAGTTTGAAGCATGCTAGAAGGGCATTTGGTAATGAAAATGATTTCTATGTTGGACAAATGTTTAGTACAAAGGAGGAGGTTAAGAAATTCATAAGGAAGTACACAGTTGAAAGCAGACGACAATTGAGAATTGTTAAGGATGAGGCTGATAGGGTCAGGCTAGCATGTTTAGGTGGTTTAGGGAATGAGGAGGTGAAACATGGTGCAAAAGAAGGTGCAAAGAAAGTGGCTGGTGAGAAGAAATTGTCTGGTGAGAAGAAAAAAAGCAAGGGGCCAGAACTGAAAAATGATAAAAGTCCAGGGAAAAAAGGCAAGGGGCCAGAATTGGAAAATACTGAAGTGGAGAGGACTATTGAACAAAAACATAAAGGGGGCAGGGGGCATAAGAAAAACCCTAGTCAAAACACATGCCCTTGGGTTGTGTTGATATCTCTTGACAAAGAGACTGAAACATGGTTGGTCAAAACCTTCAACCACCATCATAAATGTCTTCAAAGCCGAGTGATCAAGGCTTGTACTTCCACCTATCTTGCTGAGGAACTTGTAGAGCAGATTGAACAAAATCCAAACATACCTGTCAAAGCAGTCCAAGAACAGTTCCAAAGAAAATATCATCTTGAGATTTCTAAAATGCAAGCTTATAGGGCCAGATCTAAAGCACAAAATGTGTTACATGGAGACTTCACTGACCAGTATGCTCATCTTAGAGATTATATTCAAGAACTGCATAGAACTAACCCAGATTCAACAATTAGATTGGGAGTTGAGCCTACATCAGATCCAGCTTCAACTACAAGACAATTCAAGAGAATTTATGTTTGCTTGGGCAGTTTAAAAGCAGGGTTTAAGGCAATTGGTAGAGATCTTTTGGGGGTTGATGGTGCCTTTATGAAAGGGCCATTTCCTGGTCAAGTTCTAACAGCAGTGGGTGTTGACAATAACAATGGCATATACCCTGTTGCATATGCCATTGTAGAGGCAGAAAATAACAACTCCTGGTTATGGTTCCTGCAATTGTTGGGACAAGATTTGGACATTGGACCAATGTCCAATTTTGTGTTCATGAGTGACAGACAAAAGGTTAGTTTTTTTTTGTTAATGTATTATGATGTTAATAATTAATGCTAATGAATGTTGTTTGTTTGACTTAGGGGATACTTGAAGCTGTGTCTAGGTTATTTCCATGTGCTGAACACAGATTCTGTGTTAGACACATCCATGAAAACATGCAACTTACATTCAAAGGGAGAGCTTATAAAGACATCTTATGGAAACTAGCAAGAAGCACAACAGTGGTCTACTTTGAGAAGATGTAACACCCGTGTCACTCCAACCATCAGATAAATGCCAAACCAATGAAATATAGTATTTCATACTTGGGATTTGTAAAAATATGTGTATCGTTTACACATATCAATTCATGTTCGATTTCAAGCTTTAAATCGCTTTCTGGAGGGTTATACGCGCTCTGATGTGTAGATATAACCAGTTTAATCCAACGAACACTCTGGAATAGTGAAATAGGCTTAAAATACCTTAAATAACCTTTACATAACTTAGATATAAGTTTTGAAAGGTTTGGTGTGGTGAAATCAAAGTTTAATCGCTTACAGGGACTAAAGTTGACAAACTGCGAAAGTATGCCAATTTGAACTGTAACAGACCTTCCGGGACATGACCATAAGTTAAACATACCATAAATATCCTTTACATAGCTTAGAAATAGGCTTTGAGGTGTTCGGTATGCTAAAATAAACTTTTGTGTCATTCAGGGACTAAAAGCGTCAAAAAGTGCACAAGTTTGCATTTTTACGCGTAACTTACGTTCTGAATACATCCGGACATCCAAAAATTTATGTGAGCATGACTATATTATATTTTAGTGTTCGCCTAAAGAAAAATCCATTCGTCGCATCATTTGGATCGTTTTTCGCACTTGTGCGCATTCCGTCGTAATTAAGCGAACATCGCGTTCGTACGGCCAAACGAACCGACATCCGAGATATTTTTGAGCACATTTTAAGTTCCCTATATTTTAACTTCATTTTAGAGCTTTGAAATGGGGTTAACGGGCCTTAAACGTGTCGAAAATGGCCTAAATACAGTTCAGGGACCAAAAGTGTAATTCTGCCGAAATAGTGCCTAGCGGTGCGCTACACTTTAAGCGTAGCGGTGCGCTAGGGGTCTGCAGACCAGATGCAGAGTACCAAACAGCCTGTTTTCAGCTGATTAACCACAACCACATGTTTGCAACTTGCTTAATCACTAAGATAAGAAGCATATGTGGCTCCATAACCTTTGTGACAAGTGTACGGCTCGGATCGTGGCACGATATTCAAGAAACGATCCTAGCGGCTCTACTTTATCTATAAATACCCACCAACATCACACCCAAAAACCCACACCTTTGAATCTGAACTTGCTCTCTAAGTTGTCGTGTTTAACACTTCATACCTGAGAGTGTTCGGGTTCAAACCTTCCATTCTTGGACCCTGGGTTAGTATTCTTTCGTTCTTTTCCTTATTTTTACTGCTTTTCGAGTCAGAAAGTCAAACTTTGTTTGACTTTCAGCGTTGACCAGTAATGGTCAATGCGAAGTTCGTTTGAACTTCGCAACGTGAGTGTAATCACGTTGGTCATAGTCCTTTGGGACTATGCCCACTGATTACCACGTTGTCTAGAGTCGTAGGGTAGGCGATCTAATAAATCGCCTATACCTTCGAACTCGACCCAGTTTGGTCGATCATTAGGATCCGACCAAATACATTAGGTGACCCTAGTATAGGGCATAACCTTCCGAGGTTATACCCTATGGTCACATCGTTTAAGTAGTTGTATGATAGGTAGTTTATATGCCTTAGGTAAATTACCAGAATACCCTTTTCATGTATAATTGGTAATTAAGCATATGTAACCTAAACTTTTGTCACATAACTGATTATGTAACATGTTTAGGCATATAACACTTGTCATAGGACTAGTTAGGCGGTCCGAACGCGTTTTACGCGAACGACGCGTTAAAGTAGCATAAGCTTCCTAAACGGGTCGTAATGGGTCGATAAGTCTTAGGTTAAGTTTCATTTAGTATGTAGGCTTTGTTAAACCATATCATATGAGTTCCTACACTCATTTGGTTTACAAACCCTAATGCTACCCAATCTTCCGATTTAGGTCCGGTTAATTAACATAGTTACCTATTTAGGTGCCGGTTGATTTCCGTGATCTCTAGCATTGCTTGGTGATTATCTTTAGACATCTGAGCAATCTCAAGTGAGTACATAGACCCCTCTTTTACTGTTTTCCAAACTGTTTTGGGGTGGAACACATGTGCCTACTTGTTACTTTCATGCTTTTCCTGTTTTCAC
The DNA here is from genome assembly GCA_030545235.1 of Helianthus tuberosus. Taxonomy (NCBI): domain Eukaryota; kingdom Viridiplantae; phylum Streptophyta; class Magnoliopsida; order Asterales; family Asteraceae; genus Helianthus; species Helianthus tuberosus. The sequence goes on from CM060414.1 coordinate 1,118,939, forward strand.
ATCATATACTTCCTATGTTCATTAGTACATTATAGTACATGATTTCATTACATTTCATACTAGGTGTGCCATTGTGTGCATTACTTAGTACATTGTTTTACATTACATCACATGCTACGTATGTCTATTGTTGCATACTTAGTACAGGTCGCATGCTACGTATGTATGTTGTTGCATACTTAGTACAGTTCACATGCTATGTATGTTCAATCGTTGCATTGTTCTTCATACTTAGTACATTTGTTATTCATCACATTCTTACAGTTTGGACGCATATTACATGATTTACATTGATCATGCATTTACTACACAAAACATAACTTTGATTTAAACCAAGTTTTACTTCAATACTTTGTTTTTGTGCATATGGTTTAGTTGAGACATTTCACTTGCCATACATGACATATTTGACATAGACAATTGATATGGATATTTGACATAGACATCTTACATTGATTGGTTTGGTTTGATTAAGTGATTAAGTAACGATGCGTGTGTAATACGATACAAGCATGGTGGATACGCCGCTGGTACTTCCTATATATAAGTGTTTGTATAATATTACATAGCGTAACGTTATTTGAATCATTTCAGTTTGATACATATGACATTTTATACAAATAACATATTTTTCACAAGACATTGTTTTACAACAACTTATCTTATACAAACTCAGTTACATGGTTATTCAGTTAACCAGACATTTTTCATTATTTATACATATCATCTGATCTTATCGATTTTCAAATGATTTACAAAACAAAGCAAATAACAAGGTTCATGACTAAACATTTTCTCAAATATAAGTCATGAAACCTATTTTCACAAAACCTATGTATCTCACCGGCATTTTTATGCTGACGTACCATATTTTCACATGTGTTTTTCAGGAACTGTTGCATAAGATGATCAAGATATACATAGGCAGACTTGGGCTTTAGTGACAATAAAAGATGCAAGACTAGTTAATTATGTTGTATTTCCTTGTTTGTTAAGACATTGTAACACTTTTAATTAATAAAACGAAACTTCAATTGCCATGGATTTGAAACAATTAATTCTGTTACAACACTCCCCGACGTTTCCGCCACGTTTTGTATGTTCCACGTGGTCGGGGTGTGACAGAAAAGATGGTATCAGAGCCAATGGTTATAGGGAATTAGGTTATTAGTAATGCTTTGACCTAGTCTATAACTTTCTAGGACCCTAACGCGAGTTTACTTGCGTTTAGTCATAAAACAATACCGTCACCTATCCTTAGGCGACGACCACAACAAGAACATAAATTTCAAAACCGCTTTGAAAACTAATCATCTGTTCTAGGATGATTGATTACAAGGTTTTGAACCCTCTATTGTAAGGTTTTAAACCCCTTTAAGTTTTCAAAATCTCGTCAAGGTTTTGGGTTTTAAATAATGTGAACACATGCAAACTGGAAGGGTGAATGCCTGTATTCTGGGTTTTCTGTCTAGGCAAGCACTTCGTATACATCTCATCAGACGCGAGACCAGTTGTGCTTACCTGGGAATTCTTGGGATGAGTGTTCACTTATAGGCGAGCATGTCTTCGCGATACATTATTTTTGATCCATTTACTTTAATTTAGTCACTGTGTGTCGTTTGTTGCTTTGTAGTAACAAACAAATGACCACTACCCTTGCTTTCATCAGATTTGTTTCATCTCATTCTTTTCGTCTAATTCTTTCACTCGTTTCCTTTCATGTTTCCTCTTTTTTTAGAATGCCTCCTCGACGCGAAAATCAGATGGCGCCTGCCGAGCTGGCGGAAATCATCGCGCAGCAAATGGCTGCTGCCTTCCCAAATCTTTGTGCTCAAATAATACAAGCCATCAACAACAATAATGCTCTCTGCAGCTTCAAGACGTTCAACTCGGCCAAGCCATCAAAGTTTTCTGGGTCTCAAGGAGCGACAGCACTTCTGCAATGGTTCGAGAGTCTGGAGAGCACCTTCAGGCATGTACAATGTCCAAATGAGCGAAAGGTAGATTTCGCATCTAGTGTCTTTGAGAAACGAGCCTTGACATGGTGGAACGGTGTGGTGAGAGATAGGGGTGCTGAAGTGGCACTGGCCCAAACTTGGGAAGAACTTAGAGCACTGATGATGAAGGAATTCTGTCCTCGTCACGAGATCAGGGCCTTGGAAAGGGAATTCGATGATCTTAAGCAAGACAGCGGCGAACATCGAGCATACACTGATCGATATGAGGAGCTGAGCCTGTTGTGTCCTACCATGGTTACGCCTTTGGATAAGGCGATCGAAAAGTACATTGATGGTCTCCCTGACATAGTTCAAGACATTGTTACTGGTAGTAACCCCACTACGGTTAGGCAGGCCATTGAGCTATCTGCAACGTTGACTGAATCTCAGATCAGGAAACGTAAGCTTTTCCGAAAGGGTGACAAGAGACCGGGTGAGGAATCGAAACAAATCGAGGAATCAAAGACCATGGATGAGCGGACTGGATCCCTTGAGCGGTCAAAGAAGCAAAAGGCTTCTCAGAACTTCGCCATGGTCGCTCGCAATGGTCAAGCCGCCCCCAACCAACCAGCTAAACTCCGTGCTAGGAAACCATACAATGGAACTTCACCCTTGTGCAACCAATGTGGCCTACATCATCATGCTAATATGAAGTGCCGCGAATGTCAAATTTGTGGACTTAAAGGTCATGTGGCAAAAGTTTGCGTTGCAGCAGTTGCACCGAATCAAGTTAACAACAAACCTGCCCGAGCTCGCTTTCCACCAGGTTCTTGCAACAAGTGTGGTGAGAAGGGACATTTCCGAAGAAATTGCCCAAAGCTTGCTAATGCTAATCCAGCACAGAGATGAGCATCTGATCGACTAGAAGACAACACTCTTTAGAAATAATCACATCTTATGTATTATTTTCTTTTGTTGTCGAGGTCCATGAAACAGTTGTTATCATTGTTAATAAATAAATCTTTTTATTTACATTGCAATGTATATTATGTGGTGGTATGCATAAACAACATATCCCCTGCAATACCGACAATCAAGGAACCACATTCCTTGAAGAACAGACTACCCCAAATTTCTTCCATTTTACAATCTCTTGCGTTTTCCACAAAGATCCTAAGTACCCGTCTCTTGCAAAGAGACGAAGTACAAGGTACAAGTTATAACTCTGTACGAATACCCCAAGTACCACTATGAATTCTTAATAGGGTACCTAAGGGTATTTCCGTATGTCCTAGATTATTGTGTACCTTAATTCGAATATTATGTTTTCCTGAAAACGAAAATCGAATTTTTGGTAGATCATCCTATCTTCATGAATGGATTCTTGAAATGATTAAAGTGCCAAATGGAATCTACGAATTTGATTCCTGGTGTGCTTTAAGTATCCGCGTCCAAAGATAACAAATTAATAAACAAGTCAAACAACTATGTGATTATGTGCTTATGTGTTCTCTTTAATGTTTTCGTGTGATTCAAATTCTTGTTATCCAAATCCTCGGAGAATCTTCCATATCTTTTGTATAAGGGATTCATAGTAGGATATCCAAAGGTACTATCTTAAATCCTTAATGGACTTCTACGTTGTAGTTAAGTCCCTTGGATTATATTGTACCATTCCATACTTAGTCCCCTGAGTGGTCTAGGTAAACAGATTGATCCAAAAATCTGGTTAGGAATATCATGTGATGATATAGTTGAAAGGACTCCTTGGTGGCCTAATTTAAAAGGATCCTTTGTCGATCTATTTAAAAGGACCCTATGGTAGTCTAGTCACACTCATCACAGGTTTGATTTTCCTCCCCTTCACATGACAAACAAATTGTGCGGACTATGCAAGGAATTGCGTAATTATGGATGCATACATAATTATGAAATTCAGTGCACAGAAACCACAGCAAATTTTGTCATGTGTCTAGAGACTATTCCGTTCATTTTTGTTTCTGAAGATGTAAAATGACCATTCCGTTCATTTTTGTTTCTGAAGATGTAAAATGACTATTCCGTTCATTTTTGTTTCTGAAGATGTAAAATGACCATTCCGTTCATTTTTGTTTCTGAAGATGTAAAATGACTATTCCGTTCATTTTTGTTTCTGAAGATGTAAAATGACTATTCCGTTCATTTTTGTTTCTGAAGATGTAAAATGACTATTCCGTTCATTTTTGTTTCTGAAGATGTAAAATGACCATTCTGTTCATTTTTGTTTCTGAAGATGTAAAATGACCATTCCATTCATTTTTGTTTCTGAAGATGTAAAATGACCATTCTGTTCATTTTTGTTTCTGAAGATGTAAAATGACCATTCTGTCATTTTTGTTTCTGAAGATGTAAAATGACCATTCCGTTCATTTTTGTTTCTGAAGATGTAAAATGACCATTCTGTTCATTTTTGTTTCTGAAGATGTAAAATGACTATTCTGTTCATTTTTGTTTCTGAAGATGTAAAATGACCATTCTGTTCATTTTTGTTTCTGAAGATGTAAAATGACCATTCCGTTCATTTTTGTTTCTGAAGATGTAAAATGACCATTCTGTTCATTTTTGTTTCTGAAGATGTAAAATGACTATTCTGTTCATTTTTGTTTCTGAAGATGTAAAATGACTATTCTGTTCATTTTTGTTTCTGAATAATGCCTGTTGAAAATAACTCCGTTCATTTTTCAATTCTGAAAAATGTCCGTTAAAGAGAAATAACAGGATTATGCCTTTCATATCTCTGGTGGTTATTTGACACAAAGCCACAGTTAGACTCCTACGAATTAATTTCGGGACGAAATTTCCTAAAGTAGGGGAGACTGTAACACCCGTGTCACTCCAACCATCAGACAAATGCCAAACCAATGAAATATAGTATTTCATACTTGGGATTTGTAAAAATATGTGTATCGTTTACACATATCAATTCATGTTCGATTTCAAGCTTTAAATCGCTTTCTGGAGGGTTATACGCGCTCTGATGTGTAGATATAACCAGTTTAATCCAACGAACACTCTGGAATAGTGAAATAGGCTTAAAATACCTTAAATAACCTTTACATAACTTAGATATAAGTTTTGAAAGGTTTGGTGTGGTGAAATCAAAGTTTAATCGCTTATAGGGACTAAAGTTGACAAACTGCGAAAGTATGCCAATTTGAACTGTAACAGACCTTCCGGGACATGACCATAAGTTAAACATACCATAAATATCCTTTACATAGCTTAGAAATAGGCTTTGAGGTGTTCGGTATGCTAAAATAAACTTTTGTGTCATTCAGGGACTAAAAGCGTCAAAAAGTGCACAAGTTTGCATTTTTACGCGTAACTTACGTTCTGAATACATCCGGACATCCAAAAATTTATGTGAGCATGACTATATTATATTTTAGTGTTCGCCTAAAGAAAAATCCATTCGTCGCATCATTTGGATCGTTTTTCGCACTTGTGCGCATTCCGTCGTAATTAAGCGAACATCGCGTTCGTACGGCCAAACGAACCGACATCCGAGATATTTTTGAGCACATTTTAAGTTCCCTATATTTTAACTTCATTTTAGAGCTTTGAAATGGGGTTAACGGGCCTTAAACGTGTCGAAAATGGCCTAAATACAGTTCAGGGACCAAAAGTGTAATTCTGCCGAAATAGTGCCTAGCGGTGCGCTACACTTTAAGCGTAGCGGTGCGCTAGGGGTCTGCAGACCAGATGCAGAGTACCAAACAGCCTGTTTTCAGCTGATTAACCACAACCACATGTTTGCAACTTGCTTAATCACTAAGATAAGAAGCATATGTGGCTCCATAACCTTTGTGACAAGTGTACGGCTCGGATCGTGGCACGATATTCAAGAAACGATCCTAGCGGCTCTACTTTATCTATAAATACCCACCAACATCACACCCAAAAACCCACACCTTTGAATCTGAACTTGCTCTCTAAGTTGTCGTGTTTAACACTTCATACCTGAGAGTGTTCGGGTTCAAACCTTCCATTCTTGGACCCTGGGTTAGTATTCTTTCGTTCTTTTCCTTATTTTTACTGCTTTTCGAGTCAGAAAGTCAAACTTTGTTTGACTTTCAGCGTTGACCAGTAATGGTCAATGCGAAGTTCGTTTGAACTTCGCAACGTGAGTGTAATCACGTTGGTCATAGTCCTTTGGGACTATGCCCACTGATTACCACGTTGTCTAGAGTCGTAGGGTAGGCGATCTAATAAATCGCCTATACCTTCGAACTCGACCCAGTTTGGTCGATCATTAGGATCCGACCAAATACATTAGGTGACCCTAGTATAGGGCATAACCTTCCGAGGTTATACCCTATGGTCACATCGTTTAAGTAGTTGTATGATAGGTAGTTTATATGCCTTAGGTAAATTACCAGAATACCCTTTTCATGTATAATTGGTAATTAAGCATATGTAACCTAAACTTTTGTCACATAACTGATTATGTAACATGTTTAGGCATATAACACTTGTCATAGGACTAGTTAGGCGGTCCGAACGCGTTTTACGCGAACGACGCGTTAAAGTAGCATAAGCTTCCTAAACGGGTCGTAATGGGTCGATAAGTCTTAGGTTAAGTTTCATTTAGTATGTAGGCTTTGTTAAACCATATCATATGAGTTCCTACACTCATTTGGTTTACAAACCCTAATGCTACCCAATCTTCCGATTTAGGTCCGGTTAATTAACATAGTTACCTATTTAGGTGCCGGTTGATTTCCGTGATCTCTAGCATTGCTTGGTGATTATCTTTAGACATCTGAGCAATCTCAAGTGAGTACATAGACCCCTCTTTTACTGTTTTCCAAACTGTTTTGGGGTGGAACACATGTGCCTACTTGTTACTTTCATGCTTTTCCTGTTTTCACATCATATACTTCCTATGTTCATTAGTACATTATAGTACATGATTTCATTACATTTCATACTAGGTGTGCCATTGTGTGCATTACTTAGTACATTGTTTTACATTACATCACATGCTACGTATGTCTATTGTTGCATACTTAGTACAGGTCGCATGCTACGTATGTATGTTGTTGCATACTTAGTACAGTTCACATGCTATGTATGTTCAATCGTTGCATTGTTCTTCATACTTAGTACATTTGTTATTCATCACATTCTTACAGTTTGGACGCATATTACATGATTTACATTGATCATGCATTTACTACACAAAACATAACTTTGATTTAAACCAAGTTTTACTTCAATACTTTGTTTTTGTGCATATGGTTTAGTTGAGACATTTCACTTGCCATACATGACATATTTGACATAGACAATTGATATGGATATTTGACATAGACATCTTACATTGATTGGTTTGGTTTGATTAAGTGATTAAGTAACGATGCGTGTGTAATACGATACAAGCATGGTGGATACGCCGCTGGTACTTCCTATATATAAGTGTTTGTATAATATTACATAGCGTAACGTTATTTGAATCATTTCAGTTTGATACATATGACATTTTATACAAATAACATATTTTTCACAAGACATTGTTTTACAACAACTTATCTTATACAAACTCAGTTACATGGTTATTCAGTTAACCAGACATTTTTCATTATTTATACATATCATCTGATCTTATCGATTTTCAAATGATTTACAAAACAAAGCAAATAACAAGGTTCATGACTAAACATTTTCTCAAATATAAGTCATGAAACCTATTTTCACAAAACCTATGTATCTCACCGGCATTTTTATGCTGACGTACCATATTTTCACATGTGTTTTTCAGGAACTGTTGCATAAGATGATCAAGATATACATAGGCAGACTTGGGCTTTAGTGACAATAAAAGATGCAAGACTAGTTAATTATGTTGTATTTCCTTGTTTGTTAAGACATTGTAACACTTTTAATTAATAAAACGAAACTTCAATTGCCATGGATTTGAAACAATTAATTCTGTTACAACACTCCCCGACGTTTCCGCCACGTTTTGTATGTTCCACGTGGTCGGGGTGTGACAGAAGACAATGGAAGAACTCAAAAAAATGAACACAAAGGCACATCTGTGGTTGTCTAAGATAGACCCTAAACACTGGTCCAGATCACATTTCACAGGTTATTTCCTATTTTTTTAGTATATGTGTGCTTATATGTTTTTTTAATCCTTGTGTTATATTTGTAGGAAGGGGAAAATCAGATGTATTGTTAAATAACATGTGTGAGGTGTTTAACTCTAAGATTCTAGATGGTAGAGATAAACCAATCATCACCATCTTAGAATACATCAGAGAATATTGCATGAGGAGAATAGTTAATGTGCTTCAAGTAATTGACAAAACTGATGGGCCCCTCACACCATTTGCTACAGAGCTGTTTGAAGAGATCAAGAAAAGTGCTTCAGGTTGCAGGGTTAGCTGGAATGGAGGGGATCAGTATGGTGTTGCAGGACCAGGTAAGTGGAAATGTGTGGTAGACATGGGACAGAAAACCTGCACATGCAGGACATGGGAGATAACTGGAATTCCATGTTCACATGTTGTTGCTACCATATGGAATATGCAAAGTTATGGTCAGAAGGTTGGGATTCCTGAGTCCTGGGTGCATCCAATATACCATCTAGACACATGGAAACAAGTTTACAACTTCAAGGTGTTTCCCATAAATGGCATGTCTCTTTGGAACAAATCAAGGGTTCCCACTACAATCATAGCACCAAAATATCACAAGCCTGTTGGTAGACCAAAAAAGAAAAGAAAAAGATCTCTGGTTGAGAAAGAAGATGTGCAGAAGGCAGGCAAGTTATCGAAGAAAAACCTTCAAGGATCATGTGGTAAGTGTAAAGGTAAAGGCCACAACAGCAGGACCTGTACAGGTGTGCCGCCTAATCAGCAAAACAAGGGTGTGAAGTCAAAGAAGAAGCAGGGTAGGGGAAAGAAGAAGGCCTGATGGAGTCTATGTTTGAAGCATGCTGTAATGGAGTCTAGTTAGTTTGGGTCAGATGGTCTTTTGAACTTATGTTTAGATGATGTAATGTTTTGAACTTATGTTTGAATGCTGATCTTTTGAACTTATGTTTATGATGTAGTGTTTTGAACTTATGTTGAATGCAGTGGTCATATGTCGAATGCAGTTTATGTTTGGTATTTTGGTCATTTGTCCGATGTCAAAACTTTGGTAATTTGTTCATTATGTTTGGTCTTTTGGTTTGCAGTGGTCATATGTTGAATGCATCCAATATTTCATTTCAGCAAACATCAGTTGGATTACAAAAGACCTAAACATTCAAAGACTACATCAGTTAACAAAAGCTAACCTGAAAATTACAACAAGACAAAAAAAATAACCAACTATAAACCAGATAAGTCTTCCTACGTTCTGATTCATCTTCTTTAGCTTTCAATTTGTCCAACAGGATTACATTCACAGCTTCAATTTCTTGTTTTGCAGCTTCCATCTCTTGCATTGCATTCATTTGAGGTTGGCTTCGTTCCACCCATCCAAGAAATGATCGACACCTAAAATTAGAGCATGAGTAGAATCTTCTGCCTGGATTTTTTCGAGTTGTTGAAGTTAGAATTATGCCCTCCCCACCACATCTGCAGTAGATCGTCGGCATGAATGATTATTTGTAGTTGTTGATGCAAAACTAGGGTTTACGAATGGGGGGAATTGGATTTTGGGGGTAATCTGATGTTGGGAACTTGGGTGTAGTTGAAGGAATTAAATAAAAACCTTTAAATATAAATATAACATTCAGGGGTAAATGGAAAAGACAGATATGCCCTCACGTGCATCTCACGTGGGGCAAGTTAACTGACTTTTTTGACTAGGTTAGGTGTAAAGGTTGAATTTGTAGCAAAACATGAACGTAAAGGTTGGTTTTGGCGGATTTCATAGTGAAAGGTATAAAGTGCATTTTTGAGTATACATAAAGGTTGTTTTCTGCAATTTTGTCTAAAAGAAATGGTGTTGCTTTTGACTAGTGGTATATAGTTACGGCAAGCATATATGGCGAATGCTTTATCCTTCCAATGTAGAAGTCGGTTACATTTTTAATATATATGGTGTTGCTTTTGACTAATAGTATTATATTAAATAATAATTAAAGAAATGGTGTTGCTTTTGACTAATGGTATATAGTTGCGACAAGTATATATGGCGAAGGCTTTATCCTTCCAATGGAGAAGTTGGTTACGTTTTTAATATCTCAGCGTTGGCCGATATATATATATATATGTATAGACTATAGTTGCTAAAAACAGGGTATGTCGATCCTAAATTTTTTTTTGACATAAACGAGAAAGGGGCGGACTGGAGATGAGCGAGAGAAGTTGATCAGCATAATGGATAGTAACAACCCAAATATGATTTTTAATGATTAAACTTGAAATTTTGATTATGGTTCTTCTTTTTAAATAAAGTGACAAAACAAAAAGAAAACCAAGCCCAGCCCAGCCCAGCCCAGCCAGCAATAAAAAAGAAAGATTATCAAAATACAAATTAAAGTCGACCCAGGCACGTACGGGATAGAAAGCTTTGAGGAGCGACTCATAATCATCCCAACCCTGGTCTTTGATATCTTCCATCACCGGCCTTATTGAGTGTCGTTAACATGGGCGGACCTAAGACAAAGCCAGGGTGGGCGGGCGCACCCCCGGGAAAAAAAAAATTTAGTGCTAAGTTCCGTCGAAAATCCCGTCCGCACCCCTTGGAATTTTTCGTCCGCACCCCTTGGAATTTCCGTCCGCACCTCTTGAAATTTTTCGTCTGCACCCCTTAGGTAAAAAGTGTTATCAATTTATATTTTAATTTTTTTTAGTAAACTCTTATTTTTTTTTAAATACTACCTAAATATATAACTTTTAATACCTAAATAACTAAACACAAATACCCAATATATTTAACTAGCCCACTACTAAGTCTTAGCCCAATAAACAAACCCAACAAATCAACAATATTTCAAACTAAAATAAAATAAACAAGCCCAAAACCCTTACATATTCTCTCCCGCTCTCTCTATACCACCGTAATCAGCCATCATACCACCGCCGATCGAACACGGGTAAATTTATTTGTTATTTTTTATGAATTTTGGTTGATTTTTTGGTTGATATTAGCCGCATACTAACCATGACAGTAGACATGTGCTTCGTTTTGTTTTTCATTATGTTATATGGTGGGTTATATTTTGTTAGTGATGATATTTTGCCTTTTTTATAGCCGCATACACCACACGGTAGATCTGGTGGGTTATATTTGTTAGTGAAGAATGTTTGGCTTTTTCTTTTTATGGTGTATATGTTGTTTAGATGATTTTTAGGGTTATTTACATTATTATTTCTAGGACTTGAATAGTTGATATATTATCATGTAATATGTTATGGAGCCATGTTTTTGATAGATTTCAAAAAATGAAAATCCGTAGGGTGTCGTTTTAATTATGTTTGTAACAAGGTTTGACATATTTTTTATGATTATATAAATTTAGTTCGATGTTCTTTTGTTTTACATGACCCGACCCGATACTAACCGATTTTTCACTTATATATAACTTGGGGCCTAAAATTTTTAAAACTGTTCCGCACCCCCATGAAAAAAATCCTGGGTCCGCCACTGGTCGTTAAAGATATATACACTCCTTCGATCTTATGTAACCAAAGACTCCAAAATGTTATGTTGCATAATATAAGAATACCTTTCCTTACTTTTTGGAGGCAGGGTAAACCCAACTCAACTGTTTGAAAGATCATGCATGGTTTTAAAAGCCAGCTACTGAAAAAGGAAGCATGCATGCATGGTAGTCTCTCCTCATCGCATCCTTTCTCATTCTCTTTTTTGACAGACATTTTCTAGGATAAATGGGTTTAATGCATTTCCAACGGGATCTTGACGACAAACAAGCTTAGGTCTGGAAGTCCGCTATTTCTAGGATTTTTGCGAAGAATAAGGTATGTTTTTGCATAATACCTTACTAGTAATTGTACCTGCCGCGCGTTGAGGCGGCGTCAAAACATACAATAACTCGAATTTATTCTGTCGAATAAAAACGTATTATATTTGACCTGACTTGTTTCCGAACAAAATTTACGTAAAAACGTAGATCAAATGAAAACGTACATAAAAATAGGCATAAAAACGTATTATATTTGACCCTAGTCATTTAAAAAAATGATATTGAAACATAAACTAACTTGAATTTATACCTACACGTACATAAAAATAAGCACATAAAAACATAGTTTTTTTTAAGTTAAAGAATGAAAGTACAGGGAATATACTTTAAACTTTAAAAACTCAAGATAGTTAAATGACATTTTACAAAATTTTTAAAAATTAAAAGAAGTGTAAATATCAATATTGAAAGTTGAGAGAAAATTAAAAAGTGTGAACACTAATTCACACCTAATATATATATATATATATATATATATATATATATATATATATATATATATATATATATATATATATATATATATATATATATATATTAGTTTTAGGACAAAGATCCGTTAGGAACCACCCTTTATTGCGAGAACCAATGTGAACACAACCAGAAATGCCAAAAATAGCTAAAAACACACAAAAAAAAAATTTAATATTTTTTATAAAAAAAATCGTTACTTTTAGTAGCCAAAAAAAAAATTTTGGCTACTAAAAGTAGCGATTTTAACATAAAAAATATTAAAAAAAATTTAGATTGTTTTATATTTTTTAGGTTTTTTTGGGAGTTTAGTTTTTAGCTTTGGGGGGGGGGGGGGGGGGTTAGGTTTTTTTAGCTATTTTAGGTTGTGTTCACATTGGTTCTCGCGGTTCTTGCAATAAAGGTGGTTCTCGCATGAACCTTACCCTATATATTAATAATGACATAACCATTTTTAGTTGAGTATATGAGACTTACAAATTGCTAATAGCAAAAATAAAAAGAACAGATCAGGGACCGAACACCTGATGTCTCGTTTATTATTAATAAGCTCAACCAATATAGCAAACTCCTATTTTGTTTGCTTTTCGCCAAAGTTTAATATATAAGAAAGAAGAGGTGGTTGTGAGTAGAAAGCCACCGACTTTTGGTTTTAATACATATAAACATGTGTGGTGGCATCGTATGCGGCATGATAAAGTATAGATTAAAATCGACCCAACTCTTTTCTGAACTAAATTTACGTTGAAACATAGTAACTCAAATTTATCTCGTCGAATGAAGCGTATTATATTTGACCTGATTTGTTCACAAACAAAATTTACATAAAAATAAAACATTTTGTAACTGACCCGACTCATTTTCAAAAAAAAAAATTACGTTAACGCGTAGACAAACTCGAATTTATACTGACGCGTACATCAAAATAACAACGTAAGAAATTAGTTTTAGGATAAACTTAATGCTTTTGAAACTTGATAGGTCAAAATGACATGTATAAAATTAGAGGGTTAGTTTTGTTATTAAAAAAAATTAAGGGGTATAAAAAGAGTTGGTGGCTTTTACCACCTACCTTTTTTTAATAGTATATAAATGGGCCAAAATTTAGTTTACACGTAATAGTTTTCCCATGGTAACTTGGCATGAATAGTTTACTTATCGCATGAAAAATTACACTAACACTGTGTTCCAGAGTTTACTAACGGAAGAAAATGAAAGGAAACAAAAAGAAAATAAAAATATTTTGTGTTCCAGAGTTTCATTTAAGGAAGGAAAAGAAAGGAAAATAAAACATGTCGTATTCCCGAGTTTCATTTAAGGAAGGAAAAGAAAGGAAATGACAGGAAAACTAGGCTAAATTCTTTAATTTTTCTTTCCTTCCGATTTGGGAGGAAACGGTGGGAAAGACATCTTTTTTTTTTTCCTTTCTCGTCCTTTCCTTTCTCACTTTTGCTTTCTTTTCTTATCCCTCATTAAGTTAACTCGGGAACAGAGCGTAAAAGTATGTTATGCGAAAAGTAGATGCATGTGAATAGTATAGTTAGCAAAATTTTGTATATGAGCAAAAACTCCATCCACGCAAAAAAACCAAGTCTTCAATGAAAGGACTTTTCACATAAAATGTTTAGCACGTAAACCATGTTCTCGTGCGAATAGTTAAAGGTTATAATGTATGCGAAAAGTAAAATTATTCTTTCCTAATAATGAATACCAGAATCTTTAGCAATTAGCATGTCAATTATTCAATATCTTAATGTTTTACGGTAATTGATATAAGTTGAAATTCAAATTCATACCTAAATTATTTCCAAACTAATTTTTGTTATTATCAATAATTTTAAATATATGATTTAAAATCCTCATTTAATAACAAATTTACAATTAAAATTAATAATATGTTTAGATTATATAAAAAAGGTATAACTTAAGAAACCTCTATTTTAAAAGATTTGATCTAGAAAATTCAAAAAATATTTATACCTTGTTAGTCACATTGTATCATTTATTCTGCCCCTTGTTATACACGAGATCAAATAAGACAAATTATTCTTTTCGCATGTTTCGCGATGAGATAAATAAAATTCTAGGACAATTGATATCTAGTTGGTTTGTTTTTAAAATAACAAGTCTTTTTACATCGTCTGTGTGTGGTTTTTTCTAGTGTCAAAAGTAGAGATATACTTAAATTGTTCATTGTTAATAAAGATGGTAGAGATAGACTTAAATTGTTCATTGTTAATAAAGATGATAATCTTTGGAGTAGGACATCCAATGTTTTCTAAAAAAATTAGAGATTTGTAATTTGTGTTTGTATTAATAGATTTGTAAATTAAAATGTAACATTATTATTATTAACCTGTAAATAAGCAAGTTATATGTGCATAAAAGGTTGTACCTTTAGCTTTGGGAGTCTTTCAAAAAAAATTGAAAATTTTCTTTTTAACCCTAAAGTTTTAATGTTTGACAATTTAAGTTTAAACTTCTAATCTTTGTTTCCTTTTTAACCCTAAAGTTTTAATCTTTGACAATTTACCCTAAAGGTTTTTTTTTTTTTTGAACATTCAACTTCATTAAACAGGACAACCAGTCCGCAAAACACGGAAAGCCAAACCAATTACAACATGTACATCGGGTTTACATACCAATCACTCCATTCCAAACTATTACAGCCAAACCTATTTTTGTACAAAAAAAAAACGTTCTCGACTTTATTTGGTGGATTATGTCCATTACCTTTACCTCTCTTTGGTTGAAACTCTTCTCGTTACGGGCTAACCAAATACACCACAGTGCTACAATGACAATTCCTTGGACCATTCTTTTACCTTGCTTACCTCCATCGGCGTCTTTGAATAAGCATAATAAATCCCGAACGTCAAAAGCGAAGATCGGCGGAAGCCGACACCACGTCCCAATCCTATGCCAAACTTCCATTGCAAACTTACATTATGTGAATAAATGCAAAGTTGAATCCAATCCGTCTTCACAGAGCTCGCACCACGCGTCCCAATGGAGTCCAGGTTCAGAAACACCCAAGCAGACATCAAGGCTATAAAGGCCCATCTCTTGAACACCACTGACACTGCTCCTCCCACTGTTCTCTTCATTGAACAATTACCTGATAATGCCAAAAAGGGAAAAAAATCAAGGAGTGGAAGAAGAAGGGAATAGATGATGGTCTGTATATTGAACCAGAAAAAGATGCAATGACTAAAAAGATTCCATTGCCAGATGGTAGCAAAAAGATTGATGTTACCACAAATGCACTTGTTGAAGCAAAAGCAAGTGTAAAAAGGGACAGAGAGGCAAAGGACATCTCCAGGTGGAATAAGGAGAAAAGAGCTTATATGGAGTTGAATGCGCAGGGTTGTTCTGAGCCAGAGGATGTTAAAAATCCTGAGCCAAAAAGAAATCCCACTCGAAAAGTGAGGGAACCCAAATCCATACCATACAGACTCACAAAGCATACTCCCAAACCACCGTCCAAAAGCCCCCAACATCAATCTTCCACCCAAACAGTTGTTTGCAATTCCAACTTGGTAGGTAACCGATGCATTTCCGCTCTCCAAGCATGAATATTACATTTAAGTGGTACCCAGTTTACCCATTTCATACGAAAGACTTCCATATCATGATCTTTAAGCAGCTCCTTCTTGATCGCCTTTACCGAGAAACCATCCTTAGCCGAACCTGCCCAAGACCATTTGTCCGCTTCTGAGTTCACAGAGACTCCGAACAACAGTTCGCATAGCTGGAACAGCTCCTCAATTTCCTGCGCAGACTCTGGCTCTTTAATCCACTGCCACTGGATCCCTCTGTCAATACCCACGTCCTGCAGCCTATCCACAACTGCACATTGTTTCTGTTTCTCTAAGCTGAATAACGAAGGCCATTTATACATGAACGGTGTATCTCCAAGCCAGCAATCATACCAGAACCTAACATTCGACCCATTACCCACTGAACCTTTGAGCTTTATAACATTCGATTTTAAACAATCAACTTGTTTAACAATCGATTTCCAACATCCTGTCAAGTACTTGTTACAAGGCAAAGACGACCAACAAACCTTGCTCGAATGACAATTATCAATGATTTTCCTCCACATACTATCACATTCATCTCTATAACGCCACGCCCACTTAAAAAGAAGCGCATTGTTTACATCTTCTAATTTGTTAAGCTCCAAACCACCCGCCTTCTTAGGTAAGGTAACCCGATCCCATGAAACCCAATGAACCTTACTCACCTCATTTGAACCGGACCAAAGAAATCTTCTCATAATTTTTTCTAACTTCGCTATCACCACTTTTGGAGCTTTATACAAAGAGAAAAAATAAACCGGTAAACTTTCCAATACCGATTTAATAAGTGTAACCCTCCCACCAATAGATAACACATTAGCCTTCCATCTAGAGAGCCGATTTTCAACCACGTTTATCACCCCCTCCCAATTCTTTTCTTTACTCATACTTGCCCCGACCCTAATACCCAAGTAATCAAAAGGCATATCTCCTCTTCTACAACCCACAACATTCCCTAAACTGTCCACCTCATAAGTGCTTACCCCCACTCCCATCATGCTCGATTTTTGAATATTTAATTTCATCCCAGAACATAAGTAAAAACATCTTAACACACGGGTAATATTTTCCACGTTATCCCTATTCCATTCTCCCAAAATGAGAGCATCATATGCATGAAAAAGGTATGACACATTTAAGCCTCCTGATCCGATATTAATGCCCTGAACAACTCCTAAGGCAACCGCCTTGTTCATAACTTTAGATAACGCCTCCATAACACACAAAAAGAGGAAATGAGACAAAGGATCTCCTTGGCGAAGACCTTTCCCACAGTTAAACTCAAAAGTCGGACTACCATTAACCAACACAGCCGACCTTGCAGAAACCAGAATCCCTTTTATCCAACTCAGCCACCGATCAGGAAACCCCATCTGTCTCAGCACCGAAATCAAGAATTCCCAATGAACATTGTCGTAGGCCTTCTCGAAATCAATCTTTAACAAAAACGCCTTTTTATTCTTTTTCAGCCACGCCATAACTTCGTTAACAATTAGAGGCCCGTCCAAAATATATCTACCCTCAATGAAAGCCGATTGAGATTCTGAAATTACCGACCCAATTACCCGTTTCAGCCTATTCGCAACCACCTTCGAAATAACCTTGCTTATAACACCTATTAACGTAATCGGTCTATAATCTTTTAATCCCGAAGGAGAATTAGACTTTGGGATTAAAGTGATAAAAGACGAACTACACCCTTTCGAGATCCTACCACACTCATGAAAATCCCCAATCACCTTCACAAAATCGTCCTCCAATAAATCCCAAAACGTCTTAATAAACTTAAAATTAAACTCGTCCGGTCCTAGAGCTTTTTCTGCACCACATTGAAACACAGCCTCCTTAACTTCTTCTTTGGAAAAAGGGCGAATAATATCCTCAGCTTGATTCGAAGTTAACTTCCTCAAATCTTCAAAAATAAAAGCTGGTCTCTCGTGAATCTGTTCAGAAAAATGGTGCTTGAAATGATTAAAAACCGCTTTCTTCACAAGAGAGGGCTTCGTCTCCCATTTACCGTTAACCTCCAACCCCGGGATAGCATTCGAAGCTTTCCTGCCATTCATTATGCCATGAAAATTTTTTCAGTTATCATCCCCATGAAGTTCCCATTTGACCCTAGCTTTCTGCCTGCAATCCTTACTTCTAACACTCTCCCAAACATCCAACCCTCTCCTACACTCAGACCACACCCAAAATTCATCTTCATCAAGATCTCTATTCTCCATTATTTCCTCCATTTTTTCCAACTCCCTTTTATAACATTCTACCTCCTCTGTCTCCTTCTAACGTCTCTCCTCTAACCAAACCTTTAATTTCTCCTTTACCACCTTTAATTTTCCATTTAGCACTACATCATTCATTCCTGAGGATTGACAACTCGATAAAGCATCTCTAACCACCTCACTACAACCTTCCATACCCAGCCAAGAATTAAACCATCTAAAAGGTTTTGGACCAAAATTAGAGTCGTGAATAACCAAAACCAAAGGAGTATGATCTGAATATAATCTAGGCAAAGCCCGGAGACAGGCCGTCGGCCATTTGCTAAAAAAATCCCGACACACCAAGAATCTATCAATCTTGCTAAGTTTCTGGCCCTTCCCTCTACCTGCCAAGAAAGTAAACCTTTTTCCTTTCATCACATATTCTTGCAAATTGGACCTGTCAATGAATTCGTTAAAATCATACGTACTTCCAGAATAGAAACGTGTGTTCTTCCGGTCCTCCATACATCTAACCGAATTAAAATCCCCCAAGAAAACCCAAAAACCTTGATGTCGTCTTTTAACCTGTTCTAATATCCCCCATAAAACTCGTTTCTCCTCAGCTTTCTGTGGAGCATAAACGTTAACAATATTAAGCAGCACCCCCTTCCTTCAGGATACCCGAAGTAAGCACATAATTATTGTTACTTAACCCTAATTTCATTAAAAATAAAATAATATTTTAGGCCGCTCGCGGGCCGCGACCGGAGCAAAGGGGTGTGTCGCGGGGCGCGACAAACCCATATCTTGGAGGACACCCAATGTGCCACGTGGCACGACACGTGGCGAGTCTATAGTGGTGACCAGGCGAACCTAGCCGTAGCTAGGGTTCTCTCACGGGGCGCGAGAGGGACCCTTGGGCAGGTCGCGGGGCGCGAGAGACCCCTGAATTCACTATAAAAGGAGATGCAGTATGCATTTCAATCTCGTTCATCAACTTCTTTCTCTATGTCCCTATAGTGCAATATAATAGCTTGATATTATACCCCCTAAAACACGAAGTTCTGCCCCGTTGTAAGTATTTTAACCCCCCATCACTAGTTCGTTACCCTACCTGATTGATCAAGGGTCCCCTAATGCATGTCGAAGCTTTGCCTGACTAAGTTCGTTGGGTTTCTGTCTCGTGTTGTAAGGCTAATGTGATGTGGGTTATTTTACTAACACGCGTACATTGTATGTTTTAGTAGAAAATAATTAGGAAAAATCAACAGGAAGTTGTAGAAATACATAAGTCTACAATGTGAGTCATTCTCTTTTTCTACCAAACTGTGTTATAAACTCTCAAATATTTTCAATTATACTTACAGTGATTGAGTCTTTGTATTTTACAATTACTGCCGGTATGTGGGGTTTTGTATACACTACTAGTCAAGCGTTACTATTGGACAAAGAGTTAGCCAATAGTAGTATGACCACAGTCATGGAACTGCCAACATGACAAATACTGAATGAGTGATTGGGTAGATATAAACATTGTAATCGCTCTCAATACTATAAAGTTATAAAAGTTTATTTTATTAAACTGGGATGCACTTGCCAGTATTTCTTGCTGATAAAATATTTTTAAAATGCGTTTAAGGTAACTGAATGTGAAGCTATAAGGCTACTCGGTATGGTGATGGACCATCCTTGGAGGATGATCCGCCACGTAGGCGCCACGTCATAATCCTCCCAAGGATGGTCCATCCTCCAAAGCTAGAAGGCATGGGAGGATGGTCCTAGTCATAGTCCTCCACCACTTTTTATGTTTTTTTTATTTTTTTTAGTCTTCTATTTTTTTTAACATTTAACAAATATACTAACAAAATATTTTCATTAATATTAAAACCACATTACATAAACATAAAAAAAAACATAAAGTTAATAAAAAAAAACATAAAGTTAATAAAAAAACCAAAGACTTAAAAAAACATAGACTTAAATAATATTATGCTTCTTCATGATGTCGTTTTGAAGTTTTTTCAACATCGAACGTTTCGGCTCGGGTTCGTCCTCGACATTCATCATCATTATTTCCCATTCCTTTAGCCGAATTTTTTCATCGGAAATTCGGATTTTCTCATTCGACAACCGCACCTTCTCGCGTAACTTTTCTTCCTCTACACGAGCTTTTTCTTCCGCGGCCCGGTCCTTCGCCTTCGTCTTTTGGGCCGTGACGTCATTGTACACTTTTAAGTGTTCCATAAACTCAACCATGTTCGGGTCCACCTTTTCCTTTTGTTTCCCCTTTAGGCGGTTGGGTTTCGGGAACAACCTCCACATCGTCGTCGGGTTCGGATTGTTGAAAGGATTGCGTCGGGATCGGTTGGGGTTGAACGGGTGGTGTCGGGTTCGGTGGGAAATTATAAGCACCCCGCATCATCATTTGTTGAAGGGCTTGATTTTGAGAGAATTGAGCGAATTGGTTTGGCGAGTGTTGGAATGATGCAAACACATTTGATGAGTATTGCGAGAATTGGTTCGGTTCTAGCGTCGGATAATATCCCGGACCCGAGAAAACATTAGGTTGGGTCGGGTTGATGGGAGTCGTCGGGTTATACGGATTGTTCGGGTTGTTCGGGTCGCTCGGGTTGTTGAAAGGATCCATGCTAAAGTATAAGGTTTATAAAAGTGGAAGAATATTTATAAAAATTATGTGAGAGAGGGATGAGATGTTGTGGTTAGTTTGGTGAATGAAAGTGAAAATGGAATTGAAATTTATAAATATTATAAATATTACCGTTAGTTTTTGAAAAAAAATTGAATTTTTTTTTAATTAAACGGTAACTTTTTGATTGGGCCCCACCTCATTTGGATCGTCGCAAACGGTTAAGATCGGACGGGGAGGACGGGACGCGGGGGAGCGGCACGGTGTTCCCTCCGTCGCCGACCCACGACGACCCGGGGCCGAACCCCATACCGACTAGCCTAAAAAGCCAGCTATGGAGCACTGAAGGCTTAAAGAAAGTGGCTATAAGTTACCTAAATAAAAGAAGTTTATGTTTTCAGCAAACTAGGGTTTATCCCTATAACAATATTATGAATGAAATATGGGTTTTTATCCCATTTGTTTAATATAAAAGTTGGTGTTTTGAAACTCTGAATTTATTTCCTAAATACGATCCTGATGTCTTATTTCCGCTACCAAATTAGAAAAAAAAACACCGATACCACCGGCTGCTGGTCGCGGCTCCCGCTCCCGGGGTGGAGTCGGGGGTTGCGACACACACCAGACAACTTAGGTCATATACACAAGTTTGGGTTGTACACCTGGTAGTTGGATCGCACACAGGTTTTGGAGTCTGGGCCGCACACTAACAAATTGTTGGACCATACACAACTATGTTGAACCTCGTACACTGATTAAAAATGTCACCGAAAACTCCTGCTGTCGTACACCTTTTGTTTTGGTAACAAGATTTTATCAAATCCCGATTATTGAGGAGAGATTAAAAAAAATCAAATAATTTTTCAAATCTCTTGTAACTATTAGCCCGAAAATCCTGCAAACATAAACTAAGACTAGAAAAATAGATCAAAATGTATTTTTTTTTAAACGGTTCTTGATCTTCAAATGTGTTCTTGATGAAATATATTGTTTTGCATCAAAAATTTGACCGTACACTCAAAAGATGACCTGTGTAGAATCTATACACAAACACAATTAGTCAAACTATGATAATCAAAACAGAAATAGATCAAAAACATCAACAATTTGATTTCGTTGAATCTCCTAATGCTTTCTTCTTGTTCTTCAAGTGATACCTTGAAACCGAGCCTTCGAATAGACTTCTTAGGCTCTCATACCAATTGTAAGTCCAGAGGTCTTCACAGAATATCACAAACACAATCAAAATTGGGGAAAACAATTGAAAGTGACAAGAAGAAATTGATTGTATTATATTACACACGAGTCTATTAACTCGTCTGGTATAACTAGCACAAACTAAAAAATGTTAAGTAAAGTTACTAACCACTAAATGACCTGGGAACCCCTATTTGTAGTGCATATAAGCGAACCAATTACAAACCGGGCCACAACCCAACTGTATTCTATCTAGACAAGCCCAAAACATCATAACTAGCCCACAATACCAGCCCAGTACTAATTTGTACAAGACAAGTGTAAACCTACTAAATTATATCCTTACATAATCATTAATTGTAAGACCCTAATTCGTACATGGCAAAAGTCGCAGCGGAAACACGAACCATAAAATTTCTTTCTTTATAAATACCTCAACTTATTTAAACTTTAACTTTAACATAACTCTTATTCATAAATCCGTCATCCTCTTATCTATTAATTAAAAACATAGCTTACGTTTTCTACATTTTACATTCCACGTCCCCGCACAATCTCTCTAGTGACTCGATCTTCGACCTCTATTCCTTGTGATAATCGCCTGTGATCCGTACAACCTGCACTCACCACATACATTCAAAACATTAGCACACATTATATAACCAAGATCATTTGCGTACACTTTCCATTTCGATCTTTAAGAAACTTTAAGCATCTCATCTGCGTATCCATTTCCTGGTGAGGCTTCAATAACGTACCTGCATTACTTTTCATTCTCAAGGTACACCATTAATAACGTTAACGCTCAACGTGTCAAATTCATGCCTACATATGTACTTACATACATACATACATACATACATACATACATACATACATACATACACATCTACATACGTACCTACCATCCCTACAACTTTACATATGTGCATACAATCATTCATGACTTTATACATACCTACATACACAACTACATACATACATACCTTTCCTACATCTTTACATACATGTATACACTCATACACATCTTTATACATACATACATACGTACATACCTCTCCTACATCTTTACATACATGCGTACACTCATACATATTCTTATACATACGTACATACACATCTACATACGTACATACCCTTCCTACATCGTTACAAACATGCATACACTCGTACATATCTTTATACATACATACATATCTACATACGTACATACCTCTCCTACATCTTTACATACATGCGTACACTCATACGTATTCTTATACATACGTACATACACATCTACATACGTACATACCCTTCCTACATCGTTACAAACATGCATACACTCGTACATATCTTTATACATACATACATACATATCTACATACGTACATACCTTAACAAACACGTATTAGATCACGTGTACCTCCTACATAATCATTCATTATTTACATGGGTCTTAGACTTAGCTTTATAACCCATAAACATCTAAGGAACCATCAAAATCATGTTTGGAAGGTCCGCCGTAGTCCACGGATAACAAACCGAAGCCTACGATACATAAATCAACTTAGAAACAAGATTTCAGCTTTTTAGACTTGGGGAGGTCGTCGGCGACGGCCCTAGGGCCCGTCGGCGACGGCCCGTAGTTTTTCCCGTCGCCAAAAACCCCGTAGACAGGAAGATAACCCGTCGGAGAAAAACTGACTTTCCCTTGCCCGTCGGCGACGGCCTCCTTGCCCGTCGGCGACGGCCTCTCTAAATTGCATTTTCCTGCAGATTCGTTTCGTCGACCGTACGCACTAAAACGCGCGTAACTTTTGAACCGTTTACCCGTTTAACCTCCCGTTTATTCCTACATGCTTGTAAATTCACATTCTATCATATAAACTTAAAATCCCACATCCGGATTAACGAAATTCTTATCTTACGCCTTATCGACTTATTATCACATTCCAATTATTTGACCCATTATGGGTATTTGCGCATTAATTGGTTTATGACAAACCAAGACCATACTCTTCACTTCCATACTTGCTCAAAACATTATACTCATCAAATAACTTGTTCCTAAACTACTTGTTAAGATCGTTTGCCCAAAATACCCATCAAGGGCATTTTGGTCAACTTTAAATTCCATCCTTTACGACATAAGATTACGTCACATATTTGACCTCAACCATCATGTTTAGTAAATTAAAACACCATATCACCTATCCGAACATAAGAAGTGATTGTAGAAATCACTTACCTTATGCGTCCGCGCTCGTATCCGATTCCTTGCCTCATCTTGACCCGTTAACACCTCCTACTTGAGTCCGTCGCGACGTGATTCCTATACTTTCATTTCATCGAAACCACGCTCTTATTAGCATACTCATTTGTACATGTAACATTCATATCATTCGCATAATTCACACTTAACTTGCCTTAGTCATTTCTAACAAGCATTAAAATACATAATCAACTTCATATAATCATATCCGTATACGTTAAACTCCTATAACTCATCATGTCATTACATTTAACACGGATTGCTATAACATGTACCATACAACTTCCCATCAACCTACATTTACGACAATGAGTCAAATCATGTTTCTTATACTTAGTTGACTTTCAAAAGTCAACTATTAACCATACTCAACTATCGACTTATCATCGAATACCCGTAACATCATAATCGACTATACGTACGACACTATATACATTTCATCATACACTTGATGTGAGTACTACCTTTTAAGCATAACGTACAACTATTTCATGCACGATTCTTCTAAACTCATACATAACCCATCAAAACCAACTACTAATCATCATGTATCATTCCAAATGAACATTAAACATAACATCATCATATTCCTATACTTTCATCTAACAATAATTCATCATACCCACATAATACATCAATCTTTCAACAAGACTTGAACATAGGAGGTGATTCTAGTCATCATCTTCACCCTAACTAACGGGTGTCACCTCTAAACATCAAATTAACGCAAACCATTCATAACCCATGTTCTATATGATGATTATAACACATACCAATGCTCAATTTCACTTAAACTCATGGATTAAAACATAACCCACTTTACACATGATCACCAATCTTAGATTTTCGACATACCTTATGATCCCCTCATGTTGGAGATCATTAATCCATGCTCGGTTATGGATTTGAGTTTCATCTTGCCTTCCGATTTGAGCATAAAGATGGAACTAGGGTTTGAGGCTCCATGGGAGCCTCCTGCTCTCTTTCTCGAACACACGTATGTGTGTGTTTGTGTGTGTTAGATATTTTATAACTTAACTTTCATTTGTTCCATTTTAGCCCCTCGGGTTTACTTTTAAAACATAACTGACACTACCTTAATCATTTAAGACTTTTGACCATACCCTTAACTAGGTTAAATAGCCTAGTTATTTATTTCCTGACGTGTCACATAATAACATCCAACAAACATTAACATTCAGATTTTGGGGCGTTACATTAATCTATAGCAAAAGCTTCAATGAATATATATATTGAATCACAAAAACATGAACTTGGTTACAGTCACTAGAGAATGTAAAGAATTGCTAGTCGCCAGAGAATGAAAATCACCAACGTTGTTTTGTGTTACGGCCGGAATCGCCGGAGAATATCAAATATCGCATGCGCTGTTTGTGATGCCACTAGAATCATCACAAAATGAAGGAATCGCCAGCGAATATCAAATATCGTCGGACTTGTTTTGGGTTGTCGTTGGTAGTTTGGCACGAGAGAATGAAGGATACCACGACGTTATTTTGTGGAGAATTGCACATTGGCTCTGTTTCAATTGACAATCCTGAGAACCAAGCCACTAGATAGATGTGTAGTTTAGAGTTTGAGTTGCGTATATATGTAATTAGGTACGTAAATAACAGGATACATGTAACTATCGTTTTTTTAATATGCTTATAAACAACTCAAACCAAGTTGTTTTACACGTGTTAAAAATGAAATAATCTACAATGGTTTTGAGAGATGAGAACTCGAAGATTATTTTGCTAAGAAAGAGGCACCCGTTAATTTCTTAACAGACTCGTTGGAAGAGAGATCTACCATTCGACCAGCCGACATTCTGGTCTTTGGATGGGTATGAGGAAAACATGCCTGTGTGGATCTAACATGGGTTTCCCCGCTTGTGGGCTTAGGGGGTAGTGCTTTCACGGTGGGTCAGGCTGCTTTAAAGGTTGTTTCGGGTAAAGTGACCAAACATGAGAAAGCGTGCCTCGACAACCAACACGTGTTCATCCCATTTGCTTTTGATACTTTTGGTTTTCTGGCGCCAAAGGCTATGGACCTACTTAGTCGAGTTCAAAGGGTCATGCATAGTAATGTTATGACCCCAAGATCTATGGACGTAGTTTTTAAAAGGCTTAGTTTTGCTATTCAAAAATGGGTAGCGGCGCAGCTTGTTGCCCGTTTACCAACTATCTCGATGTAAATTCATAATACAGTACTGTTAATTAGAATTGTAAATATTATGGGTTGATATATCGATTGCGAAAACAGGTTCATATAAACTTGCAAATGTTAGGTATATATTTGGACTCTCTTGTTGAAATTTTCTTGTTCTGTCACTAAGATGGCCATGTTTTAGGACAAGTGAAAATTATGTTAACAGTGTTAGTAGCATTTAGTTTTAGCCTTTAGGGCAATGTTTTCAGAACCGGACCGAAGGTCGACCCAGTCGCCTTACGGGGTCAAAGGTCGGACTGGTCTGACCGGTTCGACCGGATTACGTCATAAATTATATAAAAATATATATAAAATATAGAAAAAATAGATAAAATTCCAAATGGTTAAGGAACTAAAAACACAACCATTAGTCATCTAAAAACATTCAAAAGTACCAAATCCTGCAACTAACTATCCAAAATACTGTCAAATCTTGTTTTGAGTTTTTTAGATTAGGTTTTGAATTGATTTATTCCATTATTTAATTAAAAAAAATAAAACCTGACCGGCCCGACCCGACCCTATGTGACCCGCCGGCCCGATCGCCGGCCTGATGTTGGAACGGTTTGATGGCCTTAACCGGCCCGGATGAAGCCCCGGATCCCGGCCGGACGGCCCGGTCCGGTTTTCAAAACATTGGTTTAGGGTCGAGTGGTGGTGTTTGGTTTTGATAGACTGTAGGTGATAGCGTTGCTAAAGAAGGGGAAGGGAGGGAGTGTATGAACAATGGTTTTGGGTAGGAAGTGTTTTTAAATTAAAGGACTTAACCAAACAAATTAACGTCATTCATTTGAGACAAGATACGTAAGCAAAAGGTCTGAGTAGTTAAAGTGTAGGATAAACTTGTAACTTTGGCCAAACCATAGAATCCGACAACATCTTTTAGTCCCACAAGATAAAAAGAAACAATACCACCACATTCATGTAATATTAGTTGGTGTTTATTGATAATCAATACGCAAAACACACAATATCCCTTCCCTTATCCATCATTTCTTAGAAAAGAAATGTTGCATATGGCACTTACACATTGTCATGCTCCATCAGCAAAGAAGCATTCAACGTCATATCTCTGCAAGATTTAATATATATAAGAAAAACTGTAAGGTTTTACCAAAAAAAAAAAAAAACTAGACAGAGATCATGTAATCTTAGGTCATGTGAATAATCAATCAAAATCAAAAGATGAACAAATAAGACACACATAAATAATAGATATGACAACCCAACTTCTCTGTTGGACTTACCTGCCACTTTTGTTAAAAAGTATAAGATAAGCAGACTGTTCAGATGAGAGGTATAACGACTCGCGGACTACGTATGCACACAAAGCGATGCTGTAAAAAAACAATAAAGATGAGCAGCGTATCTATTGCGTGACTGTATCGAAACTAGAGTTTATGATAAATCAATACGATTGAAATAAACTATAACCAATGTATAATGATAAATCAATACGTTTAAAATAAACTATAACCAATGTATATTTGATAAATGCTACTTACCCGCCAAAAAATATGATTAAAAGAATCCAAACCAAAGCACTTATCCAACTTGATTCCTTAGAGAGGGGTATGGTGGGGCGGGGGTTGGGCTTGGGTTGGGGCATTTGTTGACACGTGGCTTGGGGTGGCAGACATGGGGCGACCCACATAAAACAGGGTATGGTGGGGCGGGGGTTGGGGGCGTGGGTTTGGTGGGCTTCGCTGGGCTGACCCGGCTGGGCTCTTTGTAATTAAAGAAAATTACATAAAAATTAAAGAAAATTACATAAAAAAAATTACATAAAAAAATTTCCTAACGTTTATATTTGTTTTTTTATCTCTTCTCTCATCTCCAAGACTATTTCCAACTCGTCACCCTTTAGGTGATCAATCGGCTGGGATAGAATTTTCAAATCCTCCCGTCTTTGTCTCTGGGCTTCTCTAGCGGCATCTCTAGCTTCTTTGCTCTTCCGAATTTCGGCCCTTTGTTGTTGGAAGACGTTGAATGTATCCATCTTGGATGAAATGTCATCCAACTGGTCGCTGTATATTCCTCTATGCAAGAGCGAACTCCCAGCTGAAGGTGATGCCGTAGCAGATCTTGATTTTTGAGCACGCCTTTTTGTGGCATCTCTTCCATACTCAGGCCGGTTTGGGCTTGGCGAATCATCAAAAAGGTCCTCAATCTCTTGATCTTGTGCATCAGATTGGGTTTGGGACGAGGCCCTCGACCTTTTGGAAGACGTGTTGCTTTCGCTACCACTGGGGATATTCGCCCACTTTGGATGAAACTTACAACTCTCCCAACAATGCATGAAACGGAAGTCGGTCCCCACATTTGTCTTGAATTGAACCAATGCATTCGTCACAATGTCGGCTTCGGTTTCACCACTTTTTGGGTTTTGTTTTGCTTTATTTAAAAAACCACTATATTTTGTAAGTTGGCCGCTTATCTCGGTCCACTTCGAGGATAAGCTATCGTTTTCACGATAAACCTCTTTTCCCAATTCTTGATGGAATATTTTACTAACCCCTTGCCACAAATAGGTTCGATGTTGAGAATTTCCTGTTTTTATAAAAACAAAATTTAATATATTACAAAGTTATATAAAAAAAACATTAATAAAAACAAAGTTTAAGAATACCTAAAGTTGAATGTTGAGATTGTTGAAACCAACCCCTCGCCAATGCAAGTTCTTCAGGAACGGTCCATTTTAGTTGTTTTCGCTTGATGGTTTCAAGTGCTTTATCCGCCTCGGTTTTTTTCTTATGGCTTCTCTTTTTTATGGGTTGGGGTGCTGAAGGACCATCGTTGGGTGGTTGAGTTTCGAGGACGGTTTCGTTTTGTGAAAGGTCGATGGAGGTTGGTGAAAGGTTGATGGCCGTTTGTGTAAACGGGGTAGGTATTGAATCATCGGTGTGTGGGAAGTTAGTAAACACACGATTCCCAATATACGATGCATAACTCGCTTCTTGGGGCATAGAAGAGTGTATGAAAAATGGACGAGGCATTGGACGATTGGGTGGTGGGCTAGGATTATTTTCTTGGAATGCATACGGGTTGTTCGGGTCAAAAGGACGGTTATGAGGATGCATTTTTTCGTTTTGTAGATGGAGAATTGAAGATGAATGTGGTAAAAAAATGGAAGAAATTGTGAGGTTTTATAGTGGAAAAATAAAATTTTATTAGTTTTTTTTTTTTTTTTTTTTTTTAAGATAGCCGTTGGCCAACGGCTAGCCCAACGGCTTCTTGTGTTTGTCCAATTAGAGCCCGCCATGTCAGCTTGGCCAGACCGCCCCACGGCCGGCTTGAAACCCATGCCCCAAGGGCCACGCCGAAACCCATGCCCACCCGGGGTGGTGGCTTGGGCGTTTTCCCCCTACCCACGCCCAAACTCCCGCCCCATACCCCGCAGTCTTATATGCTATCCACTAGGGGTGTGCAGAATTCGTTTCGAATTCGAAAAATTCGAAATTCGTTTAAATTCGATTCGATTATCAAGAATTCGTTTCGATTATAAGAATTCGAATTCGAATTCGATTCAATTCGAGTCAAGTAAATCGAATACGAATCGAATACGAATTTATAATTTCAAATTCGATTCGATTCGAAATTCGAATAAAAATTATACATTTTTATTTATTATTTTTATATATAATACATATATAACTTTTATTAGGCTATACTATAAATTATTTTCAATTTTTTCCAAGTATTAAAATTACCCATTACCAAACCCACTACATGGCCCATAACTAAAACCTAAGTAACAAATCTATCAGTAGATTTCTAAGCGGAAAAATATTATTAACTTGTAATGCGGAGTGGTTATTCCCGATTTCTCGTTTTGAATTTTAGACTTGTGGTACTTTATTTTGAACTTTTTAATGTGATATCGTGCTTTATGGCTGCTTAAAAATTTATGTTTCATTTTGAAAGTTTTTTACATGTTTTTAAAGAATCTGAATTAAATCGAATTTATTCGAATTCGATTCGAATTCTAATTTTTAATCGAATACGAATTGAGTTTTTTATTCGAATACGAATTCGAATCGAATTTGGTAGGTTTTAATCGAATTCGAATCGAATACGAATTCAAGGAAAAATAAAAATTATTCGAACAATTCGATTCGAATAATTCGAAAATTCGATATTCGATTCGATGAACACCCCCACTATCCACACCTAAAAGGCAACAATACTAGTGGTGTATATTCTTGTTATAGTGATAATAAGAATATAATTAAATAAATGAATACCGAGAAAGCCACGACATGGATAAATAAATCAGTTAGCAATGGGACCATGCACCTGCAAACATTTATTAAAGTTATTTTACATCTTATTTTTTTTTTAGTAAAATTTCATTCCAATCATCAGGGCAAATTACATAAGGATAGCAGGTAGACGAGCAACAAACTGCGCCGCCATCCCTTTTTGAATAGAAAACCCTAATCTACTAAAAACAAAGCCCCGCCCCTGAGGGGTCGAAAAGTTGCTATGGACCACACGCTGAACTCTAGACAAGAACCGAACTGCCTCCGGCGCCAAGGAGCCGAACGTGTCAAACGCCAGGGGGACAAAGGCATGTTGATTATCCTCACAAGCTTTCGCGTGCTTTTCCACCTTCTTTGACTCTGCTTTCAGTACCGCTTGCCCCGCCACAAACCCATTTTCCCGGAACCCGGCTAGTGGGGATACACCTGTGAGATCGACACAAGCATGTTTCCCGCCCTCCCAACCAAAAACTAGCACGTCAGCTGGGCGTAGGGTGGATCTCCCCTCCGACGGGTCTGTAAGAAAATTAACCGGTGCCTCTTTCTTCGCCGAGATCCCTGCTCGTCTGAGAATATCCATTAACGCGTCTCGCACAAAGTCATGACGATACTTAAACCCCGGCAACTCTCTACAGTGTAACGCATGCTCCCCGTATTTATCCAGGCATGCTTTACGGCAGACTGGGCAAGTTTCATCATTCGGGAACATGGGGATCATCAAACGGTACTTAAGGATTGACCGGTACTCCACCGCTGACATACGTTGACCCAAACCTTCAATAGGAATAACAGTTAAGAAAAAGAAGGATATATAATTAATATACATACGGTGAGAATACTTCCGCACGAAATGGAGATCCATCGGTGACGAACACAAAAACTATTGCTCCTATCAACAAGCAGGCAAGTGAAAGATAGATTGTTCTTGTTGTACCAACAGAAACTCGACCCGTGTGTCCAATCGCATCCCTAACAAAGTTACATATATTTAAAAACTAAAAAGCTTAATCTGACCTAGTTAAAGTATAAATTTAAATAAAACAAATTTCATGATCATATAGTTTTACTCTTTAAGAAAAAATAATATAATATCACAGTTCATATCTTGAGGCCGGTTAACGTATAATGTTTCTTATCGTGCGGCGCGTACGCGACTACCACAGCCGCACAATTGATACAATTTGCTCCTTGATTAGACACGGTGGCACGATTGTAATTAACTTGACATGATTACGCACGTTATTGCATAATTACATATGGGTTGGGTTAAACCCTAATCACGCACGTTATAATGCATCATTACGCACGTTATATGGCTTAATTACACACGTTATAAAAAATCAAAAACTGCATACCACCAAACATGAAAATTACGAATGTTAAACTCAAAATTACGCATGGGTTGTTCCAAACCTTAATTACGCACGTTATATAAATAATCATGCATATTATAAGAATGACATGTGGCGCAATCTTCTGCTTGCGTACACATCGCACCATATATTATATAAGACATCTGTTCTAACCTTTTTTGACGCCTCACTAGCACAAAATAGAGGGAATCTTTTGAAGATTCTTCAGGTGACAACTTGAAGAGTTGTAAAACGATGTATCCGCAGATAGTAAAACTGTTTGAAACAATAGGTATAACACGAAATAAGAACAAGATGGTTTTTGTGCAAAATACTATTCACAACCTATTTGTACTAAACTAACATGTAAACAAAACTAGCCTAAGTAGACTTAAATTAAGAAACCATACAAATCAAATTAAAGTAACCAAATGAAACTCAAATTCTAAGACCCCATAACGGCATAACCCCAAGCTTCAACTTTTCACATGTCAAATTTAAGATTATATATAACAGAAAAAATGTACAGGAAAATATAAGGACTTAACACGGTCACGAACCCATTCCATTCTTATAAATTATTTATGTGGCAGGAATCTAAGAAACTTGATCATATATGTGTTACAAAAACAGAAAATCCAAAACAAAAAAGAATAAGAATAATATCTTATGTCCATGCAGTGGCGAAGCTTGAGATTTCCGACAGAGGGGTTGAAAACGTATATACCCAAAAATTTCTATACGAAAGCTACATACATAACACTACTGAGCGAAAAGTTCGGGGGGTCGGGCGCCCCCCGGCCCCTTCTAACCTGCGCCGTTGTGTTCATGTCATAGATATAAACTCTGTATCTTCTATGAAACTTTTAAATCATGCATTAACCTCAGTGACAGATCTAGAAAATCCTTATAGGGGCAACGTTTAAAAAGGGTAACGGAATCGGAAAAATGTCAGTTTTTTCCAAGATTTACACTATCATCGGAGCGTTAAGGGGCGACGGGGGTTACCCCTTGTTACAAGCTAGTTCTGCCCCTGATTAACCTAACCCATTCCCAAACGGATATTAGAAAAATGATTGAAAACAATGCCAATATATATAAACAAAAATAAAATTACCTTCCGAACCAGAATAAGATAAAGAGTTAACTGCCATTTTCGTCCCTGTGGTTTGGTCACTTTGGCCATTTCAGTCCATTTTTCAAAAATGCGCCATTTTCCTCCCCGACGTTCTGGAAAGGTGTCATTTCAGTCCAAAAATCATAACCCAGTTAAGTCAGTTAGTAAATAAGGACTGATTGTGTAAATTTGTAACATAAATGACTGATTGTGTAAATTTGTAACACCACCACCACTAGCCCTGCCACCACCACCACTCCGCTGCCACCACCACCACCACCGCCACCACAGCCACCACAGCCACCGCCACCACAGCCACCACCACCACCGCCACCACAGCCACACCGCCACCACAGTTCACTATTGGGAATCATGCACCTTCAATCTATCAGAAATCACAGCAAATCTAACCAATCATGCTCATTCTGGTGGGGCCATTAAAGGAACAATGGAACATGATATCAAGACTAGAATTCTTGATTACATGAACATCCCTGAGAATGAATACGAGCTTGTGTTCACTGTCAGCAGAGGCTCTGCATTCAAACTGTTAGCTGAATCATACCCTTTTCACACCAACAAACAATTGTTAACAATGTTTGATCATGAAAGCCAATCTGTTAACTGGATGGCACAATACGCTAAAGAAAAGGGTGACAAGGTTCAAAACGCTTGGTTTAAATGGCCAAGTTTGCAAGTTTGTTCAACCGATTTGCGACAACAGATTACTGGAAAGAAGAGAAAGAAGAAGAGTTCGGGTGCGGGTGCGGGGCTGTTTGTTTTTCCGGTCCAGTCGAGAGTTACGGGTGCGAAATATTCGTACCAGTGGATGTCATTGGCTCAGCAAAACAATTGGCATGTGTTGCTGGATGCGGGTGCATTGGGGCCGAAAGATATGGATTCGCTCGGGTTATCGTTGTTTCGGCCCGAGTTTATTATAACGTCGTTTTATAAAGTGTTTGGGTATGACCCGAGTGGTTTCGGGTGTCTTCTTATTAAGAAATCAGCGATCAAGAGTTCATCATCATCGTCAATCATCACGTTGATCATCATCAACAGTTCTTCGAACCACCATTCCATTTCGTTTTGCACGTAAACGTTCCAGAAAATGTGGTGGCTGTGTGGCTGTGGTGGCGGTGGTGGTGGTGGTGGCAGTGGCTGTGGTGGCGGCAGTGGCTGTGGTGGCGGTGGTGGCTGTGGTGGCGGTGGTCGCGGTGGTGGCTGTGGTGGCGGTGGTGGTGGTGGTGGCAGCGGAGTGGTGGTGGTGGCAGGGCTAGTGGTGGTGGTGTTACAAATTTACACAATCAGTCCTTTATGTTACAAATTTACACAAGACTAAATTGCAGAAAACAACCTTTATGTATACCCAAAACTGCACTTTATACCTTTCACTATGAAATCCGCCAAAACCAACCTTTACGTTCATGTTTTGTTACACATCACAACCTTTACACCAAACCCAGTCAAAAAAGTCAGTTAAATACAGTCACATGCCTTGCACATGAGGGCATTTAAGTCATTTCCCTTTCCAATTTTAATATTCATTTAAACTATGAAACCTTAAATGCATAATAACAGTCTCTGTGATTATTTTAATATATTATTTTAAATCAAACAAAAAAAAAATTATCTCTATCCAGTTCATCTTCATCGCCGACCACCCATTTGCCTATCCCTGAACTCAACTGCCTATGACCCATCCCACTCTTACAGTCGGTTGTCATAATCTTCCACCAAAGGACCACCACCACCTGCCCCATAACCGGCGATTTACCACATGAACCACCACCACCCAGAATGTATGATGTATGATCATTGTGATTTGGTGTTCAATGATTGACATAGTCCTCTGCAGGTTCATCCATTATTTGTAGTTGAAGCCAACATTCAACAAAGTCAACAGATGCCTTCCAACCCAACCAATATATTTAAATAGGGTCAAACCCAATTTTATATACTTTTAACAACTCCTCACCTTCTTTGTTATTTATTTTCCAAACACATAAACAGAGGATTCAACAAACACATAAACAGAAGATTCAATTAGCATTAACGATGAATAAGTATGAATTACAATGAAAATACGAGATAGTGTTGGAATCGTATCAACAAAATTATAACTACACTCAAATTGAGATAAGCATAAAGGAAACGAAGATAGCATACCTGAGTCATATTGGGAGCAAACACCATAGCAATATTCCGTGCATCCATCTTGTTTATTCGATCAAATTTAACAACATCCGCCATTAAATTTATGGCCCAATCGAGAAGTGCAGCCTCAGTTGGAGGTAGCGATTTAACAAGCTGAGTGCACTCGTCTTCTGTATTGAAATGCATGACTTGATCCGGGGTCAAAGAATCCAATACACCGGTAGGAAGTTCTCTAAACCATGCCTGTTTCGCCAATTAAACCAGCTAAACAATGAACATCAACTCCATGGGGTACAAACCCTTTGTTGAGTTGCTTCCTAACATACTCTTCTTGACCGTTTTCGCCATTTATCCGGAATATTCCTTCCACCTTCGTAATTAGAACATCCAATACAAATGTCAAATGATGGTAAATCTTAATTTAATAAAAGTAACTACATACGTTATTCAAAGAGAGGTGGAACTGGTGAGTGGTGGGGTTGGTTGTGGTCGGAAAAATGGTGCTGGGTGCAGGTGGTTATATGAAGAAGATAAAGAAAAGGGGTGGGGGTGGGGGTGGGGTGCAGTAGGTTTCATAGTTTAAATGAATATTAAAATTGGAAAGGGAAATGACTTAAATGCCCTCATGTGCAAGGCATGTGACTGTATTTAACTGACTTTTTTGACTGGGTTTGGTGTAAAGGTTGTGATGTGTAACAAAACATGAACGTAAAGGTTGGTTTTGGCGGATTTCATAGTGAAAGGTATAAAGTGCAGTTTTGGGTATACATAAAGGTTGTTTTCTGCAATTTAGTCTTTACACAATCAGTCCTTATTTACTAACTGACTTAACTGGGTTATGATTTTTGGACTGAAATGGCACCTTTCCAGAACGTCGGGGAGGAAAATGGCGTATTTTTGAAAAATGGACTGAAATGGCCAAAGTGACCAAACCACAGGGACGAAAATGGCAGTTAACTCTAAGATAAATATAAAAACAAGTCGCATGATCCATCTTGATTCTTTGTAGAAAAACCAAGCCTAAAATTTACTTGTAAACAACCACAAATGAGTATCAGTTGGTTCAAAAACTAAAAAAGAAAGAAAAAAACAAATTTTAAATTCTTAAACCACACGCAACAAACTAAACTGTATAGAAATAAGAAATGAAAAATGTAAAAAAAAAATTTTTTTTAGTGTTTCAAGTGTTCATTCATTCCAAACAACACGGCAAATTACATAAGAATAGCAGGTAGACGGGCAACAAACTGCGCCGCCATCCCCTTCTGAATGGAAAACCCTAATCTACTAAAAACAAAGCCTCGCCCCTGAGGCAGGGCCGGCCCTAAGAATTCGTGTATCCTGTTCGAGCTCCAAAAAACGTGCCCTTAGGCCTTAACGAAATTGGGTATTGGGCTCAATAAAGGTCTAAACCTAATGTCAATAGGATAATAATTAATCTAAAGCATAAAAATAATTTTGTAACTGGGTCTATGTTAGTGTTTGTGTAGGTATACCCTATAAAAAAGAAATTTTTACGTATACATATCGGGTTTTTTTTCTAAAAATAGTGTGCCCTCCGAAATATCGGGCCCTGGCCGGTGGTCCTCCCCGCCCACCCCCAGGGCCGGCCCTGCCCTGAGGGGTCGAAAAGTTGCTGTGGACCACACGCTGAACTCTAGCCAAGAACCGAACCGCCTCCGGCGCTAAGGAGCCGAACGTGTCAAACGCTAGGGGGACAAAGGCATGCTGATTATCCTCACAAGCTTTCGCGTGCTTTTCCACTTTCTTAGACTCTGCTTTCAATACTGCTTGCCCCGCCACAAACCCATTTTCTCGAAACCCGGCTAGGGGGGATACACCTGTGAGATCGACACAAGCATGTTTCCAGCCCTCCCAACCAAAAACTAGCACGTCAGCCGGGCGTAGGGTGGACCTCCCTTCCCTCGGGTCTGTAAGAAAATTAACCGGTGCCTCTTTCTTTGCCGAGATCCCTGCTCGTCTGAGAATATCCATTAACGCGTCTCGAACAAAGTCATGACGATACTTAAACCCCGGCAACTCTCTACAGTGTAAGGCATGCTCCCCGTATTTATCCAGGCACGCTTTATGATAGACTGGGCAAGTTTCATCATTTGGGAACATGGGGATCATCAGACGGTACTTAAGGATTGACCGGTACTCCACCGCTGACATACGTTGACCTAGACCTTCAATAGGAATAACAGTTAAGAAATCCTGGGCGTGAGACCTCTGTAGGCATTCAATGACGGCTTTCTGGCGGGGGGATAAATGGAAGTCTTCTCCCAAACTTTGTGCGATTCGACAACATAGGGCATTCGCCAAAGTTTTCTGTGGCTTTCTGGGGGCGGTGTCCTTGTTAGAGAAACCGCCGAGATCAGAGTCTGGGAGAGATTTATGCAAGCGTTCCAAGGCGCTGACATAATCCGATTCAGTGTTAGCAACCCCACTGTTACGTAAGATGTGATCCTGCAACTCCCAAGATTGAGACCTGGAAGCCACAAAAGCATAGGCAGCCACATCTCGGGCCGAGAGAAGGCCCAACCCACCAAGCCGCATCGGCAAAGTCGCGATCCGCCACTGGAGTTCACCAAAATAAGCCCCACCACATACTACAATGTCTTCTATTGCCGCACGAAGACCTTTATCAAAACATGAAACAACATCATCCACAAAGGGGGGCTGGCATATTGTTGTTTGCATAGCATGCTATAGTGGCTCGATTGTTATTTGTGGTGTTTAGGCTATAACTAAGTCCAATATAAATCACTGGTACAAGAGGCCTGTTAGTATAAGTGTTGATTTCATAAATAGTGGAATGGGCTTCGAGTGATATAGACTACACAGGAGATTTAGCTGTTGGACCAATTTATTAGGAGGCTAAGCCCACATAAATATGAAAAGAATGATAAGAGTAACATTGAAAGAAAAAAATTGCACTAAATTTGGTTTGAAATAAAGCCCATGGTTAACAAAAAAAAAAACTTGTATTGCAAGGTTAAATCATGGAAATAAGAGGGCCGATTTTAATTCTGAAATGGATTTGGGTTGGGTAGGAGATTTTATGGGCTCAAGGAGATTTATGCAGTGGATTGTGGATAATGGAGGACTTAGCCCATCCGAATAATGTGAATTATTTGGGTGGGTCAATATGATCTCAAGGATGTTAGATTCTTGAATATTACCTATTATCTATTACCTATTACCTAAACACAACAAATACAAAGGTCGGCGGGAATAGTGCCTTACATTGATTGGAGGAAAGGGGCGGCAAGGGGAATAGTGCTAGGCACCTGCCTGGCACTTCCCTATTGGCCCAATTAATTTATGATTTTATCCACGCTTTAAAATTATTATTTCACCGTCCGTTCAAAATTACGTCTTTGCCCCCAGTTAAAAATATATTTACCCTTTTGCCCCCAGCTTAAAATTACGATTTTGCCCTCGGTAGAAAAAATACGTTTTTTCCCTCGGTAGAAAAAATACGATTTGCCCCTCAACCAAAATTACGGTTTTGCCCCAGTTCAAAATAAAAATATTTTTTCCCCTAGCTAAAAATTACGATTTTACACCAGTTTATTTATTTTACACCCACTTTAAAATTACGTTTTCCGCCTCCAGTTTAAAATTACGTCCCCCCCCCCCCCCCCTTAAAAATAAACATATGCTTTTGTCCCCCGCTCAAAATTACAATTTTACCCCTCATTTCAAAAATACGTTTTCGCCCCCAGTTCAAAATAAAAATATGGTTTTCCCCTGGTTCAAAATTATGATTTTGCCCGTAGTTCAAAATAAAATATAGTACTGTTTTTTTAATTGTTTGAAAATTATTTGGCCATCGCCCCGCAACGCGGGCGGGGCATCAACTAGTTATTAAACAATTTGGGGAGATATCCCAAAATAATCTAAGGGGTTAAGTGATGAAACAATAAGAGGTCTGAACTATTAAGTGTTAAACCAATAAAAGGTATGAACCATTAAGAGACAATATAATGCTTAACCGTTCAGAGGCCAGACATCTGCTCGCGAAACAAACAGTCTGAACCATTAAGTGATGTGCCACTAAGAAGTCTGAACCGTTAAAAGCCTTATTAAGATGTAAAACAAACAGCCACTAACTCTTTTCCATGGTTTGTATGTAATTGATTCGATAAATTTATAAATCTTCACCGGTTTCGTTACCCAAAGAATAAAGAATTAATGACCTTTATAATTTTTTGAATTTTACCAATCAACTTCAAATTAGGCATTATAACTTATTACCATTTGACCAACGCAGGCACTCGTTGATGCCATGCCATTCCCATGAGTGTTGGCCCAGGCTTCCAATCACGAACATACAAAACCAAACACACACGATTTGGAGACTAACACGTCTCATACTCTTTATATTATTAAACTGAACTCGACAAATAAAACTTAATACATAACCCTATATTTATACTAAACATAAACTATTTCTAATCAAACTCAAACTCTAATTTAAATAAACCTATCTAATAAACAAATAATTCAAACTAATTTTATCTCTAACTAACTTATATTATCTTTAACCCATATTAATTTTCTAGATAATCCTACAAATCAGAATTATCTCTTCATTCACCCCCTTAATTCTGATTTGGACCCGCTTCACATCCGGTCTTGTCCGAATATCTGATCGCAACAACCACATGTTGTGATTAAATATGAGTCGAATGATCAAGCTACACAAGTTGATCCGCTGTTCTTCGACTATGAACTCTTCCTTGATGGTATAATGTGTTTGTGGTAGCCACTAGTTTCTATAACAGTAGAAACTATCCACAAAATACCAACTAATGTGTAACTGATCTTGCCAGATTCGATCACACTTTAATCGAATTTCAAGATTTCACATTTTCTTGATTACTCGCACTGATCTTGACGGATTTAATCACACATTGATCAAATTACAAGATTTTGCACCTTCTTTGATTTCTTGGCCCTGATCTTGTCGGATCCGATCACATCTTCATCGGATATAAGATTGCCACATCTATTCTATCACTTAAACGAAGTGATTTCTCTTCTGATTACTTAAACAGGGTGATTAAACTTCTTCAATTTCGATGAGATTGGCTGCTTCCACACAACCTAAAACGGTCTCATCTTCTCCTTGTCTTCACACGAATTTTCAACTCGGCTATTAATGGACTCACTTTCATCTCCCAATTATTTTCACATATTGCCCAATTCCTCCTGTTGAGTTTTCTTTAGGAATTGGATTCCACCAATTAAAGCCTTACTCCACTTTCTTGTATTGGTAAATTATTCACCTTTGCATAAAATTTAATTCAATGTAATTCCACCGACTTACACTTCTTAAATTTCTTGACCTCTTGCCTCACAAGAACAAACAAACCACCTGCTGCTTGAAATTTTATTCCACCAACTTGAACGGTTCAAGTCAACTTTTATCTTTTCCAAAATCCACGTTATCGATATATCTTTTCCGTCC
Source organism: Helianthus tuberosus (assembly GCA_030545235.1). Lineage (NCBI taxonomy): Eukaryota > Viridiplantae > Streptophyta > Magnoliopsida > Asterales > Asteraceae > Helianthus > Helianthus tuberosus. The sequence goes on from CM060414.1 coordinate 1,159,781, forward strand.
ACGCAGGTTTAACCCAAAAGAACTCACCTCTAAGCTACCAATTTTTCGTTTTTTCTTTTTTTTTCTTTTTCTACTACGATAATCAAACACTATAAGTAGACGGATAAACTTACTCGGTAATCCTTTATTCATCTCCGTCTTCCCTGGTCGAGTTCAGCTTAATACATCTTGAACATGTGATCGATCGTTGCTTCGGCTTCTCTTCTTCAGCTCTTGACCAAGCTCTGATACCAATTGTTGGCCCAGGCTTCCAATCACGAACATACAAAACCAAACACACACGATTTGGAGACTAACACGTCTCATACTCTTTATATTATTAAACGGAACTCGACAAATAAAACTTAATACATAACCCTATATTTATACTAAACATAAACTATTTCTAGTCAAACTCAAACTCTAATTTAAATAAACCTATCTAATAAACAAATAATTCAAACTAATTTTATCTCTAACTAACTTATATTATCTTTAACCCATATTAACTTTCTAGATAATCCTACAAATCAGAATTATCTCTTCAATGAGATATTAAAATGCCAAAAAAAAAACATAAAAAATATATAATAAAAACAAAAACAATGGTTAGATGATAAGAAAAAAAGGTTTAAATCACAAATTTTCAATAAATTATGATCTTCTATAGTTTCTATTTAAAGAATAATTTAATTTTACATACTAAAAAAAATAAAGAAAGCAAAAGAAGTTATTGTATATATAAAATCTCATTCAAACGAAATACAATTTACTTACCGCGTGTATGAAAAGTAATATAAACAGTGCAATTACTTGCGTTGCTACGTGGCATGAACTCAAAGGTGATGTTAGGGATGAGATCGGTACCAACCGGTACCGAAAATCCCCAAAAGTGAGTATCGGTACCGGTACCGAATGTACCTGGTACGGTACGGTTCAGTACGGTGCGGTACGGTTCAGTGCGGTATTGGTATTTGAGGGTAAATACCGGTACGAATCCGGTACCATTTACTCACCCCTTGGTAATGATGATGTTACTATTCATTGAGTTATAGGTAATATATAGGTAATGTCAATTTCAAACCATATTAATATACACATATGCACACTAAAATAATGACAAAAGGAGGTAACATCATCAATTTAAGAAAAAAAAAAGAATGAGAACAAAAAGTTATCACACGATCACTTGAAAGAAAAATATGTGTTTTTGTTCAATTATATTCTAAGACTAATCATTTCTATTATCTTTTGCTTTATAAGTTCTATTTTGTATCTTTCCATATTTGAAAGCCGCCTCTTTATAGCTAGATCAAGAAAGAAAGAACCTTCGTATTTCAATCTAATACAACAATGCATGCATTAATGATTCCAATTATTTCATTCGTTGTTCTTTTTCGTTTATCGAATAAAATTTCCTATTCTTACTTGTTATTGTTACTGAAAGACTAGCCAATTCCTTAAAAGATAAAAAAGATTTAGGGGTGAGCAAGTTTAGGTCCGTACCGAAACTAACTGAGAACCGAACCGAAAATATACCCAACCCGACCCGAACCCAAGTACCTAGGTATTTAGATCGGTTCCAATTTTTCGTATAAAATCGGGTCGGGTCGGTTCTCGGTTCTTTTCATGGTGAAACCCGACTTGGACCTATGGATCAGAACCGACCCTATATTTAGGGTAGTGAATTGGTTCTGTATTTTATTTTTGATCGGTTCTCGGGTCGGGTCGGGTCGGGTCGGGTAGGGTCGAGTTTTTCCTTTTGCTCACCCCTAAAAAGATTCCAATATAAATCAGATCTATTTTGATAAATAAAACGTGATCATCCAGGAACGTTAATCGGTTGTTTAAAAGATTAGATTATGAATGAATTGAATTTTCATACGGCTATAAGCGAAACATCTACGCAAAAATCAAACAATCCCACTTGCATCCACCTGCAATAAATTTAACGACAAATTAATCAAATTGGGAATTGTTTTTCTTTGATTTTCTACATATATACACACACACGTAATCAACCAATCAAATATTTTTATTTACTTTCTATTCCATGTGTAGGGTAAAAAAAATGCGTGCTTCGTGAATAACAGAATAAGAAATTTCTTTTACTTATGATGGATGTGAAGCATTGTTATTTTATCGTAACTTGTTCAAACGAGTTCCAATTAAATCCCATTCAAGTGGCATTAGAAATTGGCTTGTCAAACTCTACCATCGTTTAGTTTTTAGGCTTTAATTTCGACTTTGGCTTTAGGGTTTCTGGTATTAGCTTTACGATTTAGGGTTTAACTTTTAAGTTTTAGCTTTTAGGGTTTAGTTTAGGGTTAGATTTAGAGTTTAGATTTAGGGTTTAATTTTAATATTTGGGTTTTAGGGTTGCCGTTGGAATGAGTTCAATCGAAATTCGTTTGAACTGGACATTGAGTTAAAATATTTCACACATATATAGTGGATGATTCAAATGATAATAATTTTTTTTTGTAAGAACAAAATAGAAGAAATTTAAACCAATAAAAATGTTTTGTTTTGTTTTATTTAATGTTATTGTAGGTATGTATTGTTGAACTTACATATACCATTCATTTGTAGGCATCCTATCTAATAGATAACTACATTAAATTTTTAACTTGTTTTTAAAATAACTTATGTTTTCAAAATATTATGGATAAATTACGAGGTCTATACAAAAAATCCAGCACAAAAATATTATACAAATAGAAATCTAAACCATTTTTTTAGGTTTTTTTATATCTCATATTTTATATGGCAATATGGTGCTCAAATTAAAAATAAAATAATAATCAATTTTCTTCTTAACCATTGATTTAAAAATTGAAAAGTTAAATTTCGTTCTTATCTTACATATGCAAAATCAACTTTTTTATTTTACTTTGTTCTATATATATATATATATATATATATATATATATATATATATATATATATATATATATATATATATATATATAGGTAAAGAGTACTGTACAATATTGCTTATCGTACATTACGTACGCTTCAATCTCAGCCGTCAGATCATCTTCCCGCATTTTAAAATCGCATGTTTTTTTTATAACAATTTCGCATGTGATAATTTTTGATGAATTCGCATGTTGTTTTTTTGTACCAATTTCGCATGTGATAATTTTGATGAAATAGCATGTTGTTTTTTTTATAACAATTTCGCATGTGATAATTTTTTATGAATTCGCATGTTGTTTTTTTGTACCAATTTCGCATGTGATAATTTTGATGAAATAGCATGTTGTTTTTTTTGTAACAATTTCGCATGTGTAATTTTGATGAAATCGCATGTGTATAATCTGTGTGTGTGTTACTGTTCATCTTCTTCGATTACTGGTCGATCATTGTCAGTCTTCTTCCGTTTGACCCTTACAACTCCCAAATTAGTAGTTCTTATTATCGATATCGCACCAAAAGGAACGAAGGGAGGTTGGGGAAGAAGAATTTCAGGTTTTTGAATTTGATTTAGGGTTTGATTTTGAACTATCATCGGTCAATTACAGAGATTCATGACCTCGCAATGACGTTTTTAACCTTCCTGGTATGATTTAGATATATTAAAATGATTAATTTAATCATTTAAATTAGTTTCGCCCGCGTTTGATCGATTGAAGATCGTACGGCTGAGGGCATCGCGTACATAATGTAGGATAAGAGGTATTGTACGTTAACCGGCCTCTATATATATATATATAGAGAGAGAGAGAGAGAGAGAGAGAGAGAGAGGAGAGGGTTCAAAGCCAAGACTTCTTTTATTCTGAAAACGCAAAAGCTCCAAGAAGACCTAAAAACACACCAATTCTTTTAACATTTTTGCCGGTAAACCTAACTTTTTTAAATACATAAAAAACTTCAAAAAAATAAATACATACATTAGTATTACACATGTGCAATACTACGCCAACCCCCCACCCCACCCCACCCCGAAAAACCTAAAAACTAAAATCATAAAAATTTCATCTGAGTTGTCGTTATTGTATTATGAGATAGTATAGATATATACTTTTAAGAGCTATTATCTAAAGCTTTTACCTGGCTTTTGGGTCGAAACAAGAAAGGAAGTAATCAGTGGCAAATCCATAAACAAGTGAAACTGCCATAACACAGGCCAATAAGCTGAACAAAGTCTTCAGTGCTGTTGTTAACGACGCCATTATTTTGCTGTAGAGTCTTTAATCTGGTGTGGATGAGCATTACATACAATACACCCACCCTTTATAAAGCCATACTCGCATTAAATTAATAGCTCATAAGTCAAAACAAAGGAGCTACCATCATCACAAGTTAAGAATTGATAATTCTATAACGCTTAATAAAAAAATTCTATAACATTATCTATACAAAAATCTGTATATCGAAAGTTGTTTGGCTTTTACGATAATTGTGGTGTGGAGGATCACATGATATTTCCGGCTTTTCAGATGCAAAACAGACATATCTCTATAAAATATGCTATCTTCCCTATAAAATATATAAAAAGTTAAAAAACAGATTACCACCTTGGAATTTATAATTAGAAAACATCTATAACTACGTATTCATCCCACAAAAATCCTTATTTCCTTTGCAGAAGCTAGTAAAATTTTTGAACTTTTTAAAACTTGTTTACCATTCTATAAAAATTAAACCTTTTATTTAGGTCACTGACTCCATGTGCAAGAAAAAATAAGATTGAAGAGTTTCCATGTTAGCTGCCCTACACCCCTCATATTTTAGGCTATTGGGTATACTTTCACGCCCTTAACTACATGTAGGCACCACATCACCTACTTGACCCTATTTCACCTTCACCACACACCAAGGAAATGGTTTAACCCCATTAACTCCCCTTAAAATTAATTAAAATACATATATATATATATATATAGCATGTTGTTGTGTGTGTACAAATTTTGAAATGCTTGATTCTCTCCCTCTCTCTCCTGGTTAACATCTTAACATGTGAAGTTTTTAATGCCTCTTAACACCCTTCAGGAGCGGTTTAACAAGTGTTAACGGATGCCAACTAGGATTAACACCAATTGATGTTAAAGTATACCAGGTGGCCTTATAAGAATAGTTAAACATCAATTTTTCCTATACTATAAAAATGGGATGTGAAAATTCATTCATTCGAGTTATTATCAATCGAATTTTACGGTAATAAGCGATGTGGGATTGATACCCGAAATACTTTTACACTTCTAACAAACAATCTTGAATCCTAGTTAAAGCATGGGTGGTGATATAATTACATTATCATTCACACATTAGTTGCAGGGCCGGTCTTAAGGGTTCATGTGTCCTGGCCGACCCATAAAAATGTGTCCCTTAAGCTTATAAGTTTTATGTTTTTAAGTTTAAATAGATTAATATTATAATATATAGAGGAATTTTTATAAAAATTACATTATAGCCCACCTTTATTAAAGGAAGATAAGAAAGTAAACACTAAAAAAGAAGAAAAAACGTGAAGATGTAAGGCTCGAACTCAAGATTTAACAGAACAAGCACACACAACTTACTATTAGACTGCCTTTTGTTATGAGTTATAATTCTATCTACCAATATATATAATAAACATTTTACGTTTTAGACAAAGAATGTGCCCCCAGAAAAAACATGCCATGATCACGGGTACTCCTCGCCCACCCTCTAGAGTCGAGGCCGCCCTTGATTAGTTGGCTTAGCTTATGTTACTATTTACTAAATACTGAATTTTGTTTTATTAATCTAACCCATTTTAGGCGAAATGGGCTTATTTGAGGCTGTTCATGTATGCAACTTGGTTTGCTGCCATTGCAAGCCATTATCTCCCAGGTCACTCTCGTTGTTGGCATTCTCGGTAAATTAGAAGGTCGCATAGCGCCCAATATAGAGCTAATTGATTGAAGGTTGATTGATGGTTCGTTACTGATTCCTCGTTCTCCTTTGCGTGTTTATATGGTCAATCAATCAACTCTTATAATAAAGATTGCGCTTTGTTCATTGTAATTGGTTATGTTCTACAGCCAACTTCTTATTCATCAATTGTATTATTCGACAGCCGACTTCTTATTTATTAATTGGAGTTGTGACGACCAGGCACACCCGGTGCCCCATCCCATAATAAACAAAAAGGTCCAGTTTAACATTTGTAGATCTTCTGTGACCACAAGACCTGACCACGCCCCATGACCTAGTACCACGCCCCGTGCCGGTTTCAGTACGAAGATCATGTGAAATCTTGTACTTGTTAGGACCGAGCACACACACGAATACGAACACGACACCGAAAGCAATAAACGAACACGGGGATTTACGTTGTTCCGTCTAAACTGACCTACGTCCACGGGTGGCAACTATGATATTTTATTGAGGTGTTAAATAATTACAAGTACATCACGTATATTATAAAGACTAATCTACGGTTTAACAGTTTAGCAAACTTGTTCTCCAAGTTAAGCCCAAGTAGGGCCCACAAGGCCTACGAACCCAACAATCTCCCACTCGGAGGCCTTGAAATAATTTCGCTTGAACTCCTCGATGTACTTCTGCAATCTTGAACTTCAAGTTCCATCTAGTTACCGATGCCTTCTCATCAATTAAGTTGAAGACCCGTTGAAGCTCCACGGAGCTCCAACACATCAGTCATGGCTATGTTTGCCTCTGACTAATTCTCTATCTCTACCGACTCCCACTGACTTGAACTGTCAGATCCTGAGATAACCCGAGAACAGACAACACTCTCCATATTAAGCAGGTAATTCTTTGGAGAGACTTTAACTGCTGGAATACTAGTTCTCTTAACCCACTGTCATCTGGGAGCTTTGACTGAAGCACTACCCGTGCTCCCACTATCACAAAAACCCCTGACTGGTTTCCCTGAACCTTTTCTAGCACATCCAACCTGAATCTGACCTGTAACTCTGGGTTTATCTCCTGCAAAACAAACCTTCTTTGTAAGACCCATTCCTTAATAATCATAACTTTTATAATAGTTTTGCATTAATATAAACATAATGCATATAAATGACCATTCGAAATTTTATGTTAATTAACACATCATAAGTGTTCAAGGACATCAATACAAGCTAACGATGTTTGGTTTCACAAAATGACTAAACAAATGTGGAAGCTTATTTTTTGATTTTGTTCGGTTCTTCACGGTACTTGATCTTCCGTAAAATCATAGCTATCACCTATATATCAAATATCATCCCACACATTAGTTATATGATGCTTAAACGCAGTTTGATAACCCCAGTTTACCGAAACAAACAAACAAAAAAATGGTGAGAAGACTCGTCGTAAGCTACTTCATATATGTCGTAACTTACGGCACTCCTTTTCTGTTGTTTCCAGCCATCCCCAGCCGTAGGTTACCCTGAAGTTTTTCGTTAGTGGTGCCTCGGGCGTACGACAAGACGTTGGTGAGCCTTCTTACGCGCAAGAGTCGTTGAGTGACGAGCAACCCGCTTACCCTGAAGTTTCATACAAAACTGATCAGGTACAAATGATATATATATTTTGTTAAAAATATTACTATAAACGTTATATATTTTAAAAAATGTATTATAAATTTATATTTTTTCTGTTAAAAAATGATTAGAAATGTTATATATTTTTTAAAATGTATTATAAATGTTATATTTTTTGGTAAAAAAATATTATAAATATTATATATATTTTTCACTTAAGATTTTATAACCCGCAATGAGTTGGAAGGTTGAGTAAAAAGAAGGGGTTTAGCCAACGAACACGTTATTGTTACTAGACGGTCCAAGGATCATTGGACATGACTCCAATGTTGGCATAGTGGTGAGCATGAGAGTAAGGCTACAGTTAGAAAAACCGGCAGCAAAAAAATGTGCATGCCTTTTTATGGTGATAGGTCGTCTCGACCAAAGTCGTCGAGCTTGGCGGATAAATTATCTGCACAAAAATTTAACGAGCAGCATAACCACGGCCCTGCTGAACATCTAGAGGGTTACGCGTATTACAGGAGACTTACTCCTAATGAGTTTAGACTGGTGCAAAAGCTGACAGATCAAGACATACAGCCCCATACAATCTGGAAAGCTGTAACCGAACAGAACTCTGAAAACAAATGTGTTCCGAATGACATACACAACGCTCGCTAAAAGATTAGGGCCACAAAGTTCGATAAAAAACAACTCTCATGCAGAGACTGGAACAAATCCTCCTGGAAAAAAAAGATGACCTATTACATATAGGCGGAACCTTCCACCAATGTCGTTCAGAATATATTTTTCTATCACGACAAGTTCTTTGAAATGTGGCAGTCATTCCCGTATGTGCTTATAGTTGACACGACCTACAAAACTAACATGTACAATCTTCCATTTTTGCAAGTTGTGGGTATGACGTCGACAAACCAAACCTTTTGTGTTGCGCATGCATTTCTTTCAAACGAGCAGGAGGTAACGTACGCCTGGGTCCTGGAGAGGATCAGGTCCATGCTGCACGAGTGCATGGAACCGCGTGTAATTCTTATAAACAGAGACCAAGCACTGATAAACGCATGTAAAAAAATATTCTCTGCCGCACACAGATATCTCTGAAGGTTCCACATCTTACAGAATATTGTAAAGCACTGCAAGAATTCATTTACTCAACCAGATTCGGAGCACTTTGTTCGTCAGTGGAAAACAGTGTGTGATTCCGCTAACAAGGAGTTATACGATTATAACCTCACCAACCTTCATAGACACCTTCTCAATCAACAACGTGAACGTATGTTTTCTCTTAAGTTAATACATTCATTTAAATAGATATATAATTTGAATATGTTTATATTTTTCAGATGTTTTTTATTACCTGTGGGATAACTGGTTAAACACATCCCACTATAAATTTGTATCTGCATGGACCAATCAAACGCTAACATTTTACCAAACTACGACAAATAGAGCTGAAGGCGCACATGCTGCATTAAAGAAACAGCTAAATACACTGAAATGCAGGCCCTCAGGCACGACTCAGGAGGGTCAGGATGCAGATCAAGCGGTTTAGGATTGTTGTACTTTTTTGTATTTTGACTGTTTATGTATTTTGGACGTTGTCATGTATATAGACAAACTTATTATGTAATTAAATTTGTAGTTTCAATTTATCTGTATTTGTGATTGTTTATTTTGACTGTTTAGATTGGTTTGCTTGGTTACGTATAATGTATAATATCACACGTCGTGAATACGTCATCATAAAAAATAATACAAAATACAACTATATTACGACACGATACGGTACAAGGATGATGTGATATCATACGACACGTCACGATGAAATATTAAAAGTTAAAAATGTGATACGATACGCTACGATACGCTATAATACGATACGTAACGATAAAAAAAATAAAAAAGTTAAAACTCATTAAAACAAAAATAACCAACAATAAACACCAATAACCAAACTCAAAACACCAAAAACCAAACACAACACGCCAAAATTCAAACCTCAAAAAATCATGGCCTTAATACGGATCGTATACTCCTATACGATCCGTATAATCCAGCCACCAGACATCCTCTGCACCTATCAGTCTGTCATGTCTTAACTTTATCCAATACGGATCGTATAGGCCTATACGATCCGTATTGAATTGTCATAGTGTGGGGATAGATTCCCCTGTATACGAATAGAATCCCCGTTAATAATTTCTATTTTAACTTACATAAACTTGAAGGATAACTTATTACTAGTAAGACACATTATGATTTACGTTATAGATCAGGGGCAACCTTAGTGGTTATGCACCCCATCATAGGTTGTGATCACATAGCTTGAATCTTTCATGTCCCTCTCTATTCTTTTCTTGACATTACATCCGACGGTTGAGCATTTGAAGTAGTTCCTGCATGTTTTCTTCATCAGCTATGTTTAACCAACAGTCAAATATTTAAACTAGCTAGCTAGCTAAAAACCCTAGTTTACTAAAATAACATTGTACACGTTAATAATTTGAAAAGCAAGAATAAATAAGCTAATAACCTTAGTTTACTTTAAATGCTACACGTTTTTTAATTAGTTGCAATAATTTGTAGAAATTAAAATGAAAATGATACACACGTTTTAAGTCATGTGGTGTTGAAAACTATACCTTGGATATGGACTACTTTTAACCTTCTTCTTCCCGTATTTTTTCCACTTATATCCATCATCAACGACTTCAAGATTGGTTTTCATACGAAGCGCGAACTTGGTTGTCGTGTGGACCCTTTCTCGCATGCCTTCGTCTCTGCATTTTGCAAGTTAAGCAAAAAAAAAAAAAGAAAGCTTAAGTTAGATGTGTGTGTATGTACACATACATATATATACACATATATAATACATAGCTACACTGTGTGTATATACATATACGTAGATGCACACATATATAATATCTAATAATATATACTAGTGCTTTGAATATTCTTGGACTATTCTTGGACTGAATATTCTTTTATTTCAGTTTTACTAGATAGTTAACAAAACACTTAATTAAGAAGCATAAAAAATAACTCAAACAAAACACTTGCATGTGAAAATTGTTTTGTGGATGCATGAAGGAAACGTCGGTTGTGATCGTTTCCTGAATGACTGGAATTTGATCCTGTGTACTAAAACTGCCTGTGTTTGTCATTTCTTGCAAGAAGTGCAGATTTTGCTCTTGATAACTTGATTGATCATCATTGTTAGCAAGAGTAGAATAGTCATGAGGAGAATAATAAATGTTTTCATTTTGATGTTGAGAAAGAGGAAAGCTTTTTGGTGCAAAGGGGGAAGACATGGTAGATAAGACTCTTTTTCTGTGTGTACGTGCGTGGGGGTAGAGAAATTATTAATACTTACTATTAATGTTTGTTAATTAAGTGATGCTGCGCTCTTTTATAATGCTTTCAAGTTAATATTCTATAGTTATGTTGGGGTATTGGGGATCTTTCCATAGCACCTTCTTTTAAAGTTAATTAATGAAGATCCCATGTTTATTCAAAGTGTGATCTTAACTCGATTCCGTCATCAAATCACATTACATAAAGTTAATATTCTATAGATATGTTGGGGGTATTTGGGATCTTTCCATAGCACCTTCTTTTAAAGTTAATTAATGAAGATCCTATGTTTATTCAAAGTGTGATCTTAACTCGATTCTGTCATCAAATCACATTACATAAAGTTTATATCGTTTCTTGCTCCCTTGATTCTTTCAATAAATCACATTACATTTTTTTTTTTTTTTTGAAAAGAGAACTTCATTAAAAACACACATCCGATCCAAACGGGCAAAATGCCAATACAACACGCAAATGGCAGAAATGGGTATTTACACCAATTTCCCCAGCTAATATAATTACATGACGTTCTATTTTTAATCCAAGGGAACCCTCTCGGCTTAATTTCCCTCACAATCTCCTGTGGGCTCCGCCTGATTTGATTGAAAACCATCTCGTTCCTTCCCTTCTAAATGCACCAACACGCAATTATCACCAACCCTTGAATGAATTTCTTAGCCTTCTTTCCAACTTGAGAGTAATTATGTTATCCAGAATGTCTTTGAAGTCGAAAATATATATTGGTGGAATTTTACACCAAACACTTATCTCCGACCAAACCCGAATCGACACAGAACATGCAGTAAAAAGGTGCCCCACCGTTTCCTCAAACTCGATACACAAAGGGCACGTAACAGATATGATGACCACATTCCTTTTTCTTAAGTTCACTCTCGTAGCAAGTCTATCCAAGTTACCTCCCCAAGCCACAATGTTGCATTTAATAGGCATCCATTAACACTAATCGAAATTAGGAAGCTGACGATTTCCCCTTTCGGTAATTAAGGCCTTTTTAACTGCCTTCACCGAGAACCCATCTTGGTTGTCATCGTTTCAAACCCATCTATCCTTAGAGTTGTAGATAGTCACATTATTAAGGGTCTCTCTGCATTCCTGCCACTCCTTTAGCTCCACGTCTGACTCGAGCAGTCTAGACCACATCATAGCTAAGCCACTGTTTCCCCTGTTCAATTCCATTCTATCTGCAACCCTACAAGTTTTAAATAATTCCGACCCAAACAAATGTGGCCATCTTTCCATAAAAGGAATATCTCCTTCCCAAGTATCGATCCAGAACCTAATATCTTCCCCGTTCCCAACCTTACCCAAGACCAAATGGTTTATACCCTTCCCTTTGATTTTAATTTTAGAAATCGATTTCACAATGTTTTTCCAACACCCTCTCACATTACCATTAAGAGGAAGGAAACTTCTCTGATTTATTTTGCCATGACAACCATCAACCACTTTCCTCCATAAATTTTGATTTTCAAACATGTATCTGCAACCCCATTTGACCAACAGAGCCTCATTAACCTCTTTGACGCGACTGATGCCCAACCCCCCATTAGATTTAGGCCACGTAACCCACTCCCAAGCCACCCAGTTCATTTTATCATAATCATTTGAACCCGCCCAAAGAAATTTTCTCATTTTAGCTTCCAACATCTTAATTACCCCAGCTGGGACTTTATCGAGTGACAAGTAATAGATAGGGAGACTTTACAACACCGAATTAATCAGGGTAAGCCTCACCCTATCGAGATAGATTTAGCTTCCCAAACCGACAACCTTTTATCAAAAACCACAACGATCGGGGTCCAGTTACTTATTCTATTCATATTAGCCCCCACCGTAATCCCTAAGTATGAGAAAGGAATATTATCTGTGTTACACCCTACCACCTTGGCCATATCTTTAATATCGCCAACTTCCACCCCCATCCCGTATAAGTTAGATTTATGTAAAATAATTTTTAAACCTGAACAGAGATAAAAAAAAAAAATCCTCAAACATCTCATCACACTCGCCAAATTATCCTTATCCCATTCCCCCATCAAAAGAGCATCGTCCGCATAAAAAAGATGAGAGATTTTTGGACCATTATTTGGCGATTGAATTCCTTTAAACCACCCCTCTACCCCAGCTTCATCGAGAATGTTAGAAAGAGCTTCCATAACAACAAGGAACAGGAACGGGGACAATGGATCTCCTTGTCTAATTCCTTTGGAACAACCAAACTCGAAGGTGGGAGACCCATTGACTAACACCGAGGACCTAGCCGAGGAAAGAACCCCTTCCACCCATTTACACTATATACTAGGAAAACCCATTTGTCCCATGATATCCAACAAAAACCTTCAATTAACATTGTCATACGCCTTTTCAAAATTGATTTTAAGAAGGAATGCCTTTTTTTCTCTTTTTTGATCCAAGCAATAATTTCGTTTACCATTAGGGGACTGTCGAGAATGTACCTTCCTCTACGGAACGCCATCTAATTTTCCGAGATGATACCCCCGATCACCTTTTTGAGCCGATTAGCAAGAATCTTAGAGATTGTCTTGCTTATCACCCCAATTAGGTTAATCGGTCTATAGTCTATTAGTCCCAAGGATCCTTGTTCTTCGGGATAAGCGTTATAAAAGAAGAGCTGCAAGCCTCCGAAATCTCACCTTTACTGTAAAATGAAGCTAACATGTTAGAAAAATCAATCTCAAATAAAGACCAGTACCTTTTGATGAATTTGAAATTAAAACCGTCTGACCTAGGAGCTTTGTCCGCCCCACATTCGAACACCGCACTATTGATCTCTTCACTACTGAAAGGAATAACTAGAGAAGCCGCCTCCTCGACCTCTAATCGCCTTAAGTTGTGACAAGAGAGTTTAGGCATGTCCTTGATTTTTTCCTTGAAAGCATTTCTATAGAATCTCATAATCTCCTTTTTAACCAAGGCAGGTTTGGTCGTCCACACCCCATCTATCATTAGCCCCGGAATATTGTTACAAGCCCTTCTACTATTGATGTACCCATGAAAGAAAGCCGAAGTTTCATCTCCTTCCAAATCCCACTTAATCCTAGCTCTTTGTTTGAGATCCTTGATTCTATACCCTTCCAACTCCTTAATATCTTTCAAACATTCCGCTTTGGCCCATTCCTCTTCTTTCGACAACTCTCTAATATTAGACAACTCATCTAGTTTTTCCAGATCCTCCTTCAAAACCCTTTCCGTTTCTCCCTCCTTATCTAATTTTTCCAGATCCTCCTTCCGCTTTGGCCCATTCCTCTTCCATTTTTAATACCCACCCTGATCGCTCTCAATTTCTTCATAAGCAACACGTCCGGATCCCCTCCCACCCCCATATTACCAATCGACTTATTAATCACATCATCGAAATCTTTTCTCTCCATCCAAGAATTAATAGTTCTAAACGGTTTGGGACCAAAATTCTTGTCCTCACAGACCAGCATTATCGGACAATGATCCGAGTGTACACTCGGTAAGGCCCTTAGACAAGCCACCGGCCATTCAGAAAAAAAAATCTTGACAAATCAAATCACGGTCGATTTTGCTTTGTTTATTACCATTATCATTAAGATAAGTAAATTTCCGTCCTTTCATATCATATTCTTTTAAACCATTATCATAAATAAAATTATTAAAGTTAGACGCACAATTTTTGTTGAAAATAGAGTTCCTTCCTTCTTTCTTCCTTCCACCGGACCGCATTAAAGTCCCCCAAAATCACCCACCATCCCGCATAATTACCCATTACCGACCCCATATCATCTAAAGAGCCGTTTTTGAGTAACTTTTCACATTACATAAGTTCACATTACAAGGGGTTAAGTAACTAAAAATCCAAATATCCTCGCATAATTACCCATTACCCACCCCATATCATCTAAAGAGCCTTTTTTAGTAACTTTTCACATTACATAAGTTCACATTATAAGGGGTTAAGTAACTAAAAAGCCAAATATCCTCATTTGTTATTGGCGGGGGGATCAACAGACTCCATACAAAAGTCTTTGGTCTATTTAAAATATATTAGTTGTTTGACAACCAATTCTTTTATTCTTCATGTTTTATTCTTTTCTTAAAAGCATAATTACTATTACTATATATAACAATTTACGTAGTCCTTAGCTAAAGTACATCATATGATTGGACTACCTGTCTAACATATGAGTGGTCCATGTTTTGTTTTGTGTATTACAAAAGTCTTCGGTCTATTTAAAAATATATTAGTTGTTTGACAACCAATTCTTTTATTCTTCATGTTTTATTCTTTTCTTAAAAGCATAATGTTTTATTCTTTTATACACTAGTTATAAACATCTATATTACACAGAGTTTTATCATAGAAATGATATATTATTTTATAGTTATGTTTTTTTTTTTTTTGAAAGGCCAACAAACTTTATTTCAATTGGGCTAACAAATGTTAGACCACACCAGTTACATGACAGCCAAAAACATTACAGACCCATACTCCTTACTTCCATATTACACCATTGACTCCATGTTACATTTATACCCTTCACCCGGTTACCGATCCAGGAAAAACTCAAATGGCGAATCTGTTCCTTTACTCCTTCCAAGTTGGCAGCCTTTTGGTTGAAGACCAGGCTGTTTCGACTCCGCCAAATGCACCAGATTGCCACTTGCACTATCGAATACATTAACTGCCTCCATCTCTGTGAACCTCGGGCCTGTTTATAGACTTCAAACAGGTCATTTAGGCTAAACAAAAACAGCCTTGGCCACCTGCACCATGACCCGACAAAGTAATGGAATATTTTATAGTTATGTTTAAGTAATGGAATATTGGATTTTAAAAAATCTCGCTCAATCATTCGTCGTTGGCCGTCAACAGTCCTAACTTAAAAAATAACCACTGGCAGTCCCAACTATTAACATATTGGCCTTCAATAGATCCTGACTAACAGAACCGTAACGCCGTTAGCAGTGACGGAACCAGAAAATTTAACCGGATGGTCGAAATAATATACATGCACACATTTGTTGGTGTATAATAATCGTCATTTTAGTGAGGTAAAAAGATTAGAAAGAAAACAAAAAAGAATAACAAAAAAAATATAATCTTCACTTTTTATAAACTAAATCAAATCAAACACACGAGTCTTGAGGAGAAGAAGTCCAGCTGAACGTTAGAGACTTGCACTCCTTAATCTGCACGTGGTTAATTAGTTACTACCAGGATATCGTATCAGGATGTTACCAATATCCTGATTCAGTATCCTGGTCACAAATAAACAAACAAAGTCAGAATATCAATCGGGATACATGAGCAGGAAATCACCCATAACACTAACTAGCCTATAAATCCGGGATATAACGAATATTCCCTTTGTAAACGTTGTAGTCCACGTCTTCCGGCTTCAACGTTCATAATCCAACAGATTTGCCCGAGTCTTTGGGAGAAGAAGTCCACTTGAACGTTATAGACTTGCACCATTAATCTGCACGTGAATTAATTAGTTACTACCAGGATACTGTATCAGGATGTTACCAATATCCTGATCCGGTATCCTGATCACAACAAAAGAAACATAGTCAGAATATTATTCAGGATATATGAGTAAAAAATCACCCATAACACTAAACCTCTTTGTAACCTTAGATCGAACCTTTAGAAACCTATTTCATTATATTGATACATATATGTATGTCATCTAGAGTGTTAGGTGTTATTTATATAACAGGTGTCCTGAATTAGTTAATTTCACTTTGAATTTGTTAAGATTGGTGGATTATGTGATTTGAGAGGAACACAATTTTCAGTTTTGATGAATAAATTGTTTTTTTTCTTGATAGAGCTTCTACATTCCTCCATAATTAAAGGCAATGTTGTAGAAGGCGCTAGTCGGGCGGTGAGGTACCGCCTAGGGATTAATTGGGATTAATCGGATTGGACTTTTTAAGTATAATTTTACAAATTTATATATATATATATATAGATAACTTTATACTTTTTATTAATAAATTTACAAGTTTAGGAGATAACTTTATACTTTTTATTAATAAATTTAAAACTTTAGGAACTATATGTAAACTAGTAAAAGATAGAGGGGGTTAAATGTTAAAATACCTAAACTTAAATGTTAAAATAGGTTTATAACTAAAATTTGGGCTTTAAACCATGGGTCATGTTTCAAAAATTGGGTTTTTTGGGTCAAAAAACATGGGCCCGATTAATCCGATTTTGACCGATTTTGTCCGACTTTTATCGATTTTAACCATAACCGATTTTTTGACCGACTAACTTAAATTTAGGCAGTAACCCACCGACTAGCGCCTAGGCGCCGATTAATCGGCCGCCTAGGCCGATTTCTGCAACATTGATTAAAGGTGAGTGCTTGGTTTTCAAAAACAAGAGGTGATTCAAGTTGTTTAGGTTTAGAAATTCGAGGCGTGAGATGGGAGCTTCACGTACTTGAGATGTTGCTCTATGTTCAGCCAAAAACCGCTTTATGTATAATCCACAATCACATATCTCTCATTTTTTATACATATTAGTCTTTTAATCAAGTGAACTGTTCACAATCTATTCATTCTTTTGGTCATTTTTATAGATTATCCTTCTCGATACTTTATTTTTAATAAATTTAAACTCACATGTACATCAAGCGCACATTTGTTTGATCACCTCGTGCTCCTCCTGCTTTGGGCGCACTTTCTAAAACCAAAGGTAATTTTTAAGACATAAGTTAGATTTTTGGGTTGGCTCGAACCAGTTCACAAAGTTGTAATCAATGTTATTCGTTAGTTTATCTATTATGTTCATGGTTATCAAACTGTATATTAGCTTTTAATTACTTTCAATAATTTTAGGGAATAGATTTGGTTATTTCAGTATCGATGTCAATAATTATTTTGTGATTAACCCATTTGTTCCTCATCTTCGATCCCTTTCTTCAAGTTATTATTAACCATGATCATCTACGAATAATCATCTTTTTCTATCTATTATGCTTCTATTTCAGTAGATAATCATCTTTTTCTATCTATTATGCTTCTGTTTTTGTGTTACATCTAGACTAAATAACTCTGCATTTGTAAGTATATTGCTCAATTTTTGTATAAATAAAAAGCTCAATATACAATTCTAGATACCATTTGTAAGTATATTGCTCAATTTTTTCAAAAAGAGTAAATTACAAAGTTCGTCCTTTATGTATGTCTAATATATCAAAGTATGTCCTTTATCTTTAATAAGCTCAGAAAACATACTTAATGTTTGCAAATCCTTACATGTTATGTCCTTTAGTCCTAATCCAGTTACTTTTCATGGTTAAATTTGACTAAGCCAGCCCCACATAAGGGTATTTTGGTCATTTTATCATAAATATTATAATAAATAATCATAAAACCAATAAATAAAACAATTTTAGAATTATATATGTGTATATATACAGATAATGTCTTCTCCCTCTCTCTCTTTCTAATTATCCTACCCCCGCAACCACAACCCACCTGTCACCGCCACCGCCACCACCGATCTGCCACCGCCACCACCGATCTGATAAATAATCAACATGATCAGATGATGAAAACGAACAACTGGGTTTGTTCTATGATGAATTCCGAGCATGAGAGTATATTTTAATTTCATTTTTGTCCACACAAACGACCTAGATTTAAGTTCAAAAACCCTGTTCATCGTCGTTCAAATGGAATCAACAGATCTGGTTCAATCAAAACCCTAAGACAGATCTACAACCTATTCCGACTATGCATATATGATTTTCATTCATATTATGTCAAAATCAAACCCTAGATCTACGTTTTAAACATGTTCAACGCTGACCAGACAAAATCAACTCAGATCAGGGTCAAATCAACCAAAAACTCTCACCTTTCGCTTGAAATCGCCCACAATTAAAACCCTAAACCAAATAGCATCCGTATCGCCCATCTCTCTGAAAAAAAATCATCTGCAGTGGTTGGGGCTCGGAGGTGCGGACGACGTTGGGTGAAGAGGCTGGAGTAGATCGATGTCTCTGAACTCAACATTGTCTTCCAGATCTTCAATCGGAAACGTTTCAGATCTTCAATCGGAGGTGCGGACGTTGTTGGGTGAAGAGGTTGCTCTAGGAGAACACGTTTCAGATCTTCAATCGGAGATCTGTGGTTTTGGTGTGGCGGTTTTGGTTTCGGAGATCCAGGTTATGGTGTGGGGGTGGTGTGGTCTGGAGTGAGGGTGGTGGTGCCATGGTCGCCGCCTCGCCGGTGAACCTGCAGTCGGCTTCAAGGTTGTGGTGTGGGGTGGTGTTGGTGTGAGGATGATGGTGACAGATGATGATGTTCAAGAGAGAGAGAAGAGAGAGAGTGCGTGTGTGTTTTATAGAGAGAGACAGAGCGTGTGTGAGGTAAATTGTTTTATATAAATAAATAGTAAAATTACCAAAATACCCTTATGTGGGGTACCCTTGGCCTGATTTAACCATGAAAAGTAACTGGATTAGGACTAAAGGACATAACATGTAAGGATTTGCAAACATTAAGTATGTTTTCTGAGCTTATTAAAGATAAAGGACATACTTTGATATATTAGACATACATAAAGGACGAACTTTGTAATTTACTCTTTCAAAAATAAAAAGCTTAATACAATTCTAGATACCAGAATTTTTCTCCTCTTGAAAGTTTATTTTTGATTAAACCCGTATTATTTCTTTAAGTGACATTGCCTTTTTATAAAGATAACTTCATAATATCAAAACATTAAATGGTAACTATGCTAGAGTTGGTTAAAGAAGGGTGATTTCAATAACCAAAATTATTTAGGAGGTTCTATGCATGGATAATACACTATGGGCTGAGTATACACTTTTCATCGGGGTTGATAAACGAATTTGAAAAAATATATTTGTTGGGTCTATACCAGACTTCTGTTATAATAAAAATGCCTCTAGAACGTGTTCCAGCCTTCTAATACCAATATGTCCCTTTGTTGTCGGTTCAAATAAAAGGTGGTGGTGGTGGTGGCAACTCTTGATCTAGGTCACGGATCCTCTAAATCCTCATCAGCCTGTTCAAGGAAGTTTATGGTGAAAAAAATATTCACTTTTACAGTTTGGTTTTGGTTTTGGTTTTTGAATAAGCTGTGTATTTGATATCAAACTAGAATTAAGCTCCCCTGTGTTGCGGCGGGGGCGTAGAACCATGTCAAATAGCACCAATGTCACATCACCGCTAGCGGTCATCAACACTAAAGTTGCGGCGTGTTAATGCGAAAAATATAGAAATTAATAACTAAGTCGATGTAGGACCCGTGCGTTGGGACGCACCTGTCAAACGGGAAAAATAGACATAAAAACATTGAACCACACATTGCACGTTTCATTGTGTTAACTCGCAAAAATTTGAACGAAAACGTAAAGTGAAATGTAAACACGTTGAACTACACACGCAAATTGCGTCGCGTTAACTCGCAAAATTTAGAACAAAACATGGGGCCAATTCAAGTTGAAAGTGAAACAATTGTGAGGTAAAAAAGTTTTGGGTTAAAAATAAAAAACAAATTTTAAGGTTAAAACTATAAAAGATGAAAAAGCTTTGGGTTAAAAAGTAAAAAACTCAAAACTTTTTTGAAAAAACTTCAAAGCATAAAGTATAACATCATGATGTATAGAAAGGTTGCTAATTTATATTATGTAAATGTTGAGTGTTTGGCACTTTGGAATGTAATCAATATATCTGGTATGGATGCATATTGTAGTCAGCATCTTGCTGGATAACAACTGTATTGTTTTGTGCTATTTTAATAAAAGTTGGTTTTTGTTCAAAAAAGAATAACAAAAATTAGTTGTTTATTATTTAGCAATATGGATGTAGGTTGTGTAGATAAAGATAAGAGGAAAGGTATTGAACATGTGTAATAAACTTACCTATCTCTACTCAAGTCCATGTAATACAAACATCCGACCTCTCCTTGGTTTTATCATAATAAACTTACCTGTTGATTCTTTTTTTTTAATGAACTTACCTTTTTTCATAAGTGTTAGTACTCAATTCCGTGTAATACCTGAAATAATTGAACCGATTGTTCAGTTATGACTTTTATATAACAATTTATTAAATTGTTCAACCCGTGTATCACACGGGTAGATTTTTTTTTGTGAAATGTGTGAATTATTCGTGAATGTCGAGAGGTCTAGCATACGTTGTCTTAACTGGGTCCGCGCCAGGGAGCCCCCTCGCACAATAGATCCCCAATTTAAACCCCTCAATGAGAAACCCCTATGACTCGACTCAAACTTGAGACCTGTAGGGAAAAACCAGGACCGTCTATCAGGGGGTGCAGTAGGTGCCTGCGATCAGGGCCTGCTAAATAAGGGCCTGCTAAAAGACCCAAAGTTTTTTTAACCAAGGGCCTGTTTAAAAGTTAAAAAAAACGGCCCAATTAACAAGCCTAAGTGACTAGTCTAAACAAAAATAAAGGTCTGCTAGATCAGGGAAAGGAAACAAAACGTCGCACTGTCGCAGGCAGTATAGTATATCGCACAGGGAAGTGGGACGAGGGAAACTGGAAACAAAATGTCGATCATATGTTTTTGTCGTTTTGATTTCATATGTTTTTGATGTCATACGTTTTTTTATTTCATAATATATTAATATATGTGATTCTGATTGAATCATTGATGAGTTTATATTATATGAAGATTTGTGAATGGGGCCCAAATTTTTTATATCGAACAGGGCCAAAAAAAATTTTGTGATTTTCTGAGACAGTCCTGGGAAAAACTCACCCAGACCTACCATAAATAGAACTTAAATACCCGTGATCACCACTAGAGCACTAGTTATAGTGATGGTTCATCACATGGGTAGATAACCTAGTTTTTGTTAATAAAGCAAAATCATGGGATTTGCCGCTTTTGGAAAGGTATGGGTTTAATCATTGTGCCCGGCTGCTGCAAGTTTTTGCGACTTTCTTTCTCAAGGTCGACAGCTGGCAGTTTTGTTTGACGTGTTAATAACGATATTGCACGACAAAGTTGTTATCTGAATAAACATAAAGTATTCTTAATTAATATAGTATTTTCTCTTACATCCGAAAGAATAAACATAAAGAATTCTTATTCTTAATTAATATATATATGGTATTTTCTCTTACATCCAAAAATATTAAATAATAATTTTATTAAAGAAATGGGTTGCTTTTGACTAATCTATATCTATATCTATACATATAATAAAGTAAATTAAATTAAATGTGTCCACGTGGCAACTCATGAGAGTATTGATTTCTTGGTTTTGGCGCAATTCTCCTGCTCCACTTTTTCTTCACGTTTTTGGATTTGGGTAACCCGATAAGCCTACAGATCCTTTATATTCCAATTTCCTAATTTCCCCCCCTGACCCTCAGTTCTAACCTAGGGTTTTTCCCAATACGTTCATCCCTCTTCCCCATTTCTTATCACCTCCCATTCGTTTGAAATCAAAGAGATGGAGCAGAGAAAGAGATAGATGTCGAGAGGGATAGCTCAGGGAGTCGGGTTCGTGATTGTTTTGTCTTCAACCTTGAGTCTCAAGTAATTCCGACTACTCAACCTTCATTTTTAATCATTAATCAAGTTGTTGGGGTCGATGGGTGTGGTGATTTTGAGCCGAAGGGTGTGGTGATTTTGAGCCGAAGGTGCTTTTTTGGCTGAATCATTCTAATCATCCATTGGTGAAGATTTTCCCTTATAATGGCACCTATTTTTGCCAGAATCATTCTAATCACCTCCTTCAACATCTTTGAAAATCAAAGGTACATTTTTCCTTTTATTCTTCTTTCAGCGATTATTATTATTAATATTATTATTTAGGTTAGGTTTTTATTATATCAAATGTAGAAATCCCAGTTCTGAAACCCTATGTTTTCTTCATTTTTTGAACAATTCGGTATTTAGGGATGAATGAAGTCAATGCTTTACTTTAATATGTATGATACATGTACTTCCTATCTAATTTTCATTTTTTTTAAATTTAGATGAATTTGATTTTAATAATTCTAAGAGTGATAGATTAACCGATAATAGCATATACTTTGCTAATGTGATCAATGAATATTTTAATTTTTATTTTGGATGTCAAGAGCAATCTTATTCTAGCTAAGACCAACGATCATCGTCTTAATATAACCCAATTCTGCCCCTTATCTATTTATGAAATGTAGTTTCCTTACTAAAAAACAATTCAAAAATACTAGATAAGTATTTAAGTTACGGAAACAAATAACTTTTAAATTCTAGAATAGTTATATTTCTGAATTATAGTTTCATTACTAATCAACAATTCGAAAATACTAGATAGATTATAAGTTCTAATTATTAAATTTTAAAATTCTAGATAACTCAAAATTTAAACAATCATGATAACTCAAAAACATAAAAATCATTATCTATTTATACCTTTTTATGTTATAAATACTGCACACCATTAATCATCATTCAGAACAATCAAAGACATAACCAAGGTGTTGTTTATAATTAAGCGTATATTTTTTTTCTTCATATTAATTTGTTTTACGCACTTCTTTTATATCATTTTCACTATTCAGTATTATAGATTCTTTCATAGAACCATGGAAGGAAAAATCTCATCTATTTGAACGATAGTGACGGCAAAGAACTTTAACAATAAAGGTAAAAGTGGATAGGCTATGGAAGAGATCAAATCTCAAAAAGGTTGTTGAGACATGGGCTATTGATATGATGCTCATGGATGAAAAGGTATAATTTTTACAACTTTTATTAGTTAATATGTCTTTACTTAATCATTTTTAGGTTTTTTTAACATACATTATTTTGATTTATAATGTCAGGGAACCAAAATGAAAATGAAGGCCACTGTGTGGAGTAATGACTTTAAAAACATGAAAAAATTTTATAACAAAATGAATGCTATACAATTTTTAAACCTCGCTTTGATAAAAATAACCATAAGTTTAAACATTTTGATACCAAATATGTGTTAACCTTCAAGTTTGAAACAACCATTCGAAAGTGTAACAACTTTATAGGACCAACACATGGTTTTCAGTTTTCAGTTTTCAACATTTAAGTCTATTAAAGATGGTGGAGTTTCTTTAGATTTTCGAACCAGTACGTTTCCTAAACTAAGCAAACTCATAATATACCTGTTAAATTATGTTTTAGTTTTAATGTTAGAACTTATATTTTCTTTCATTGTAGACTTTATTGGGTACGTCGAGGAATGGTTTCCACGGGAGGATACAACAACACGATAGGGCAAACAATCCTACAAGATGGATTTAATATTGAGAGATTTGGAGTTTGTTCTCCCTTAATAACATTTTTTCTAATAATTTTCTTCATACTGTATTGATTATTTTTCGCTAAATTAATAACAATTTCAGGGGTATTGCTCTAAGGTTGACATTGTGGGAGGAATATTGCGATCAAATGCAAGAGTACATCTCAAAAAATAAGGAAGAAGTACATATTGTACTTATTGTTCAGTTTGGTAGCGTCCATGACTACAAAGGTTTGTCATTTTCTGTAGATTTAACTTTTTATATTTAGTTATGATACTAACTTACTATATATTTTATATTAGGCAACATCAATGTCGCAAATGCGTACTACATTACTAAGTTGTTCATCAATGAACGCAATGAAGAGGTTGTTAATTTCAAAAAAAAAAGGTAAATCCGTATGTTTTGTGATAAAAGTCAGATTTCCATAACCTGAGTATTGTTGATTACACATTTCTTACATCATATACCTAACCTTTAACAGTTACATTGGGAAAACTTATGTTACAACATCGACTCATCGTTCTATCGGCCAGTCTGGGGTCACATCTAATGAAGACGAGTTCTTACATAAGACTTTTTTCAGCACCATTCATCAGATTAGGGAAATTGCTCAGGCATGTTCAATATTTAAATTACGCCCATATCAAACATTTACTTTCCCAATATGGTTATTCTAAATAAGGTTTAGAGGTTACATATGCACATACGTTTTGCAGGTTATGCATGTTATTGTTGTTGGTACTGTGAAGGCTGTAGACTAAGATAGCGAATGGTATTATCTTGGTTGTGAAAGTTGTAATTGCAAACCTTCCCCAAGTTTGATATTCCCAGAAGATGATAAGGGAACTGATGATGTTGACCCAAAAGAAGTTTTAGCATGTACTAATAAGAATTACAAAAGAGATGTTGTCCCTGCAGTTCACATGTATTCAATCAACATATACAATTATTATATATCTTATTATTCAACTACAATAGCATATTCGCTAACTTGCTATACTATTAAATTTGTACAAAAAAATACTTTTCGATTTTAGGTACAAAGTCTCAATACAAGTAACTTTTGGGTTTATCTGCCAAATAGTTGGTTGACAAATATTTACAGGTAATTTCCTTTCTTTAAATTTGATGAAAACAATTGTTTTTTAAAATAGTATTTCAACTTTTTAGCATCATTTGAATGTGTCAATTCCCATTTGTACCTGATAATCATCTCACAAAAAAAGTTTTTTTAATAAAAAGATTAAACTATTAAATCACGTAATATGGTTAAATATGAAAAATATTTAAACTTATACTTGAGTTTACATTTGATTATTCTCCATAGTAACTCAAAGTGTAAAAAGTAGGAAAATAGTATATAATAAAGTTATATAATACTTCAAATAGAAAAGATAATAGTAATAAAATAACAAAAACTAATCAATATTATGAATTTTCTATGAATTTAAATTGAAGGAAGTTAATATTTAAAAAAAAACTCATTTCATTTTCATTATATTAGAAAACTATTTTTTTTGTTAAACCGCGTGTACACGCGGGTTCTAACCTAGTACTATAATAAAAGAAACCACGTTTTGGACACGTGTCATTCATAGAAGGTATCCTCAAATCTATACTTATCTTATATTAACTAAATAAATAAATAATAAATTAATTAATATTAAATCTTATCATACTTTAATAAAATATTATCCTCAAATCTAAATTGTTAATTTAATATATTTTTAAAAAACCTACTTATCTTATATTAAATATATAAATAATAAATTAGTATTAAAAGTTATCCTAATTTATTAAAAATATAACTTTTTTTAATAATTGGTAAACAAACTTATATTTATTCAACTCGTATAAAACACAGAGTTTTTAAAAATATAATTTTTTTTATTATTTACTATACAAAGTTACATTTATATAACACGTGTAATACACGATGTTTTTAAAGATATAACTTTTTATCATTTGCTATGTAAAATTAGATTTATTCAACACGTGTAATACACGGGGTTTTAAGGTTACAATTTTTTTTATTATTTGGTAGATTTTTCAACCCGACTATACACGGGTTTTTTAAAGATACGAATTTTTTTAGTATTTAGTATACAAAATGACACTTATTCAATATGTGTAATACACATGGTTTTTAAAGAGATAACTCTTTTTTAGATCTATTCAACACGTGTAACATACGGGGTTTTTAAGGATGTAATATTTTTATTATTTGGTAGATTTATTCAACCCGATTATACACGGGTTTTTTAAAGATACGACGTTTTTACTATTTAGTATACAAAAATTACATTTATTTAATCTGTGTACTACACATGGTTTTTAAAGATATAACTATTTTTTATTATTTGATATATAAAATTACATTTATTTAACCCGTACAATATACGTGGTTCATAAAAATATAACTTTTTATTATTTAATATATAAACTTACATTTATTCAACCCGTGTAATACACGGGGTTCTAACCTAGTGGTATATTATATAACAATTTTATTAAAGATTAAAGAAATGGTGTTGCTTTTGACTAATAGTATATTGAGTTAATAGCCAAAATGGTCCCTGAGGTTTGCTCAGTTTTGCCACTTTAGTCTAAATCCCAAATTTCTTAAATCTGGGTCCCTGGGGTTTGCATTTTTTTGCCATTTTAGTCTAAATTTCAAAAAAGTCAAATTTTGTCAGGATTTCTTACTGATTTTTGTCCTTTTCCTCATTTCTCCTAGGGGCAAAATTGTCATTTTGGATTATTATAAAGTAATTTATATTAAAAAAAATCAATTATATATAATATATATATATATAAGTCAGGGACCCAGCACCGCCATCTCCACACCACCATCAATCTCCAGCACCGCCATCTCCACACCACCATCAATCTCCACCTCCACTCTTGCAGCCAGAGGCCTATTCTTTATCCACCACCACTCTTACAGGCCACCTAAAGTCACTCATGGCAACATCAAGTCCACAAACATCCTCATCGACAAAACAGGCAACGCTATCTCCACCTCCACCACCATCAAGTCCATCAATCTCCACCACCGCCATCTCCACCTCCACCACCATCAATCTCCACCACCGCCACCATCTATCTCCACCCCCGAAACTCCCCTTCACCCAGATTTCATAACTGAACCATCAAAATTAACAATAATCAAGCCACAATTAAACCTATACAAACACAAAACCCTAACAATTATATCTGCAATTCAGCCTTGCCACAAAACCCTATACAAACACAAAACTTGATGTATTGACGGTGGTGCCGACGGCGGCAGATGGTGGAGACGATGGCGGTGGTGGATCTGAAGCAAACCCAATTGAGAGTGTCAAGATAACAAACCACAATTCATCGATTTCAAATTTTGATGCTGATTTAAAGTCGGATTTCAAGAGAG
Organism: Helianthus tuberosus; assembly: GCA_030545235.1. Classification (NCBI taxonomy): domain Eukaryota; kingdom Viridiplantae; phylum Streptophyta; class Magnoliopsida; order Asterales; family Asteraceae; genus Helianthus; species Helianthus tuberosus. Next base: position 1,187,292 of record CM060414.1, read on the forward strand.
AGAAGAGAGAGAGACATGTGGCGGTGGTGAGATTGAGAGAAGAGAGAGAGACGGTTGTGTTGATGATGATGATGATGATCTTGACGGTGGTGCCGACGGCGGCGATGTTGATGATGATGATGATGATGATGATGATGATCTTGACGGTGGTGAGATTGAGAGAAGAGAGAGACGGTGGTGTTGGCGATGTTGATGATGATGATGGTCTT